>BPTQ01000006.1:267987961-268246540 GCA_019973895.1 Chrysanthemum seticuspe | reverse complement strand
GGGCTCGTGGATTGGGCTAAGCTAATTGGGCATAAGTTATGTTAAGCTAGCCTTGTTTAGTTCGTGAAACCCAAGCCCAATCCAAGTCCATCTCAAGGCCCATGGCCAAGCCTTAGGGCATCATTTCTCTTACCTATATATACCCCTCAAGTATGTCATTTGAGGGGTGTGCTTGAGTGTGTGTGTGTGTGTTTTTCCTTTGAAGCAATATACAACTTATTGTTTTCATTTTCTTCTCTCTACCTCTCTAAACATACACGAATATACATCAAGTCACCAAGTTCTATTCTTAATCTTTCTATTCGTATAGCATAACTGTTACGTGTTTGTGTTGGGTTTGCTTGGTAAAGTGATAAGGTATACGTGATAAAAGGGGCTTTACATCAACGTACTGTTCCAACGGTCAAAAGATGGGTTAATATTCAAATAACGGTAACTTTGTTATTATGGGCTGTGATTTTTCAAATCTTATCTATAAATAATTACCCTCTGATTTTCTCTCTCATCTTTATACTTATCAATCTTTTCCATTTTTCTCTCTCTTTCACATTTACTATTCATCGAACCACTTTCTTTTGTAAACATTAAATCAATGGCGAATCGAAACACAGTTACTAAACACAACATGGTGGCAAATTTAGATAAGACTGAAGCAAATGTCGCGTTTCATGACATAATTGATTTCCTCGCTGGATGTTCAATCAATTATGCACTTTTGGTTGAACCTGATGTTATTGAGCCCTGGATTCAACAGTTTTGGGCAACTGCTAGAACTCACATGGAAGATGATGAGTCATATATACAAGCTAAGGTTGCTGGAAAGATTGTGAAAGTTAGTGAAGCTTCAATTCGTGAAGATTTATTATTGGATGATGAAGAAGGAGCTATACATTTTGACAAACAGCTTCTTTGGGATACTTTAAGAGATATTGGGTATGAAGGGTCCTTAACTGAAACAACATTCAAGAAACCCTTGTTTAGTCCACATTGGAAGTACTTGGTACATGTATTACTTCATTGTATCAGTTCTAAGAGTACTTCATGGGAGCAATTTGGATCTAATATAGCATCTGCTCTGGTGGGATTGGCTACAAATCGTCTCTTCAACTTTTCAAGACTCATTCTAGATGGTATGTGTGGAAAACTAGAAGGGAGGGTTGAATATTTTTACCAATTAAAACTTCCTTTTAAACTATTTAGATTAACTTATGTCAATCTATTTGGGTGTGTGTGTTGGATGTTGATAAACAAGCATATAAAGATAAGTAATGAAAGGATAAGGGTAAGAAGCACAAAACCACAACACGAGTATTTATAGTGGTTCGGCTACAAGGACACCTTCCTTGCCCTACTCCACTCCTCGAGTCACCTACTCGAGAGTTCGTAAACACTACACCAATCTCCTTATGGCGGAGAAGCCTTCACAACGTTGCTTAACCTTTTTCCGGTACAAAGCTAAATACCGAGTTCTTTCACACCAAGGCGAACCATACCTAACACAACGTCGCCTACCCTTTATACGGTGCTAGGCTAACCACCGAGTTCTTTCACACCTTAGGAGAACTACTCCTATCACAACGTCGCCTACCCTTTATTAGGTACTAGGCTAAGTACCTAGTTCCATTGCAATGGAGGAACTACTACCACACTACACCAACGACTAATCCCAAAGGAGATCTACTCCTTTACAACATCATCAAGGACATCAATATCCTTGGATCTAATGCTAGTCTATCTAGTACATCGAAACACACCATATCGAATGTACATCTAAGGCACCTTTCACTAATGCCTTTGACTAGATCTACAAGACACCTTTCACTAATGTCTTGTGTCTTTACTTCGAAGCACCTTTCACTAATGCTTCAAGTCTTGACTTCTAAGCACCTTTCACTAATGCTTCAAGTCTTGACTTCTAAGCACCTTTCACTAATGCTTCTTGTCTTGACTTCTAAGCACCTACCACAAGTGCTTATCCTATAGATGATAAATACCCTTCACTAATATCTTCATCTTGACACTTGAGACATCTTTCACTAATGTCTTCAACACTACACTTCTTTGAAGAAAGAAAGAGATCATCAACAAGAGGACTTCAATAGCCTTGATGATGAGGAAGCATGGCAACTCATGGACTTGAGCTTGCTCGACTTCAAAGGTGGTGATCTTGCCTTTAAGAGGAACCTAGAAGATCACACAAAAACAAAACTACAAACATAGATCTCTTGGATCTAAGGTTAGTGAGATTTAACTCAGGGGAGAAAGTGTGTTAGAAAGGAATTGAAAAGGGGTGAGCAACAATGAAGAAATGGCTCACTATTTATAGAGGAAAAACCTCTACTGTTCCCCCAGATCCCACGGATCCCTTCCACTTGGGATCCGGCTAGCACAAAGCTAGGGATCCGTGGTTTTTACTTTCTTCTCCCCCTTTTTGTCGAAACAAAAAGAGCTTTGAAGGAAAGCAACAATTGGTTTTAAGAAAAATGTGTGAAAAATAGAAAAGAAATAAGGAAATAAAAAGCAAGTAACGGGAAAGGATCTCGTCGTTACTCCCCCTTGACGAGTCCATCACTAAGTAAGGGCGTCAAGAAAGTAATTCTAATCTAGTTCCTTTGCAACTAACTTTTGCAAAAGATTACGTCTATGTGACGGGTGTGCTCCCCCTAGATGATTGCAATTATGCAACGGGAAGTCATGAAATATGAATCTAAGATTGCAAGTAATTTGCAATGTATTGCTTTGACGTAAAGCTCCCCTAGCTTTGGGATGTCAAAGTCTTCATGTGTAAATTGAATAACTACAAAACAAAGGTCAGAATACAAGTATAATTCACAATTTCCTGCAAATGTGGTCCAAGTTAGTAGAAAGAAGGCTTTCTGTCTCACGGATCCCGCGGTTCCCTCCTAGTAGGGATCCGTCTAGGCTATTCTGAGGGATCCGTATTAGCTGATAAATTTCAGCAAATGTGATATAACAAGTAATGTTATCACATAAATGAGATATGAATACAAAGTAGTCATATACTCAATAAAATAACAAGTAGCATGTAATTCCATTGAATAAAACAAGAGTTATGATATACATGACTCCAAAAACTAAGAAAAAAAGAGAACACATGATGAGGAATTTCTAAACCAACTAACGCTTGATGCTAAGACACCACTAAAATCTTCTAGCTCAAGTTTTGTTTAGGTTTGATCTCGTCGAAACGTTCAAGGAGATGATAGAACATGAAATGTTGGTCTTCTCGTACTTCATGTATCAAACTTTCAACATGTTGACAATGATAGCAATCTTTGTCATGGCTAGGTAGTGGTGGTGGATGAAATGAAATGGCTTGATGCGAAGGATCAAGTGAAGCGGCTTGTGGAGCTTCAAACGATGGAGGGATTGGTGGAGGTGCATTTGAGAATGCCTCGACCAAGAATGATGGTGGTGGTAAAGAAGTGTCAACTTCCATATGGTCGGGTGGCTGACTTTGATGTTTTCTCATAATCCAAATAGGATTATATGGTGGAGACGGCGAAAAGGAAGCCGGAGCAAGTGTTGACTCAACACCTTGATTTTGAACCATTATTCCTCCTAATGAGGAGAATGTTGTCGGCGGAAGCGGATGAGACGGCCTAGGAGGCAAGTGATGTGCCCGGTTGGTGCAAGTTTTAAAAATTTATAAACACGATTTAACCGTCTAACCTATTAACACATACGAGCAAGTATACTCGTCCGCAATAGCAAAGTTTGGTAAGTCGAGATCGTCCCAAGGGATTTTGTGTATGAAAGATATTTGTTTAAAAAGATTCCAAAAAGAAAGCTTGTCAAGGCTTTCCTCAAATAATTATGTTATAGCGAAATTCAATAAGAAATATATATATACTTGTGTGTAGTCTATAATCAATCATAAATAGTATTCATGAAGGTTTGGTGTATACTCTTTATATGATGCACAAATCATAAGCAAATGATTCCTCAACCATGGTATGTGTTTGTAAAAATTATTCTAAGAACAAAAACATTTAGGTAATCCTTTCGGTCCTTATCCCAATGATTATCCTATAGAAATTCCATTTGTTTGCAACATGTTCTTACGAATCTTTCGACCCTTCGTGATGAAAATATTCCTAGTCTTGTTTTAATAAGCAAACATGGTGGTTTTCAATCACCATATCCCCATACTAGTTTGTCACTTCACTTTTTGGAATAAAACACAAGAGAAATCCTTTCGGTCCTTTTTCTTAAAACATGTTTTATCAACAAATCAAACCAAGACTAGTATTTTTCCAACAAACTCATTTAAACAAGATCATATGTACATGCATCACATTTTGAGAACACTAATACGATTAACTACATCCCAACACACAAGTATTTCCCCAAAATTACTCCATGATAATAATAATAATAACTAAACACAAATAGTAACAAAGTAATTCCAACAATTCAAGAGAATAGAATTCCATAACAAAGTTCATAGAATACCTAAACTTTTGTGATTACAAGAATTAGAATTTGTGGATTGTAGCAACCACGCGCCTCCAATCACCTAGGTTCACCGCGCAACTCCAAACTACCAAAACAATGGATGAGAATGGTTCCCTCCTTGCTCCTGGACGTTTTTCAGTAAGTACTAAGCTTTTGGGCTGAATAAAATGGTTGGTATTAGTTTAGATGTAAACTAATACAAGTTTGGTTGTGTCACACCTAGTATACTAGTACTAGGTTCATTATATAGCCAAAGGTGCTTGCCTAACTGTCCAAAAACGTCCTCAACAAGTAAATATCAAGAAATGATCGGACTCCAATGATTATGGGGAGTTAAGGCAACAATAAATGCGACTTTGTGAAACTGCAGTACGAGAAACCGGATCGGTTTCATCTCCGACCGAATTGGTTTTGTCTTGACCATTTGCCCAGCCGGATCCGGTTACGGGTTGTGACCGATCGGCTGGGTTTGTGCTGTTTTGACTTTTTGTTGACTTTTCTCTTATTCGCTTCATTCTTTGCTCTCGCTGATGATTTCCAAGGCAAAACTTGATCTTTCCTTGCCGTAGATACTTAGAAATCATTGCGTTTCTTAATCATTGAATCCAAAAGCTTCATAGCTCAACTTCCTTCCTCGAGAATCTTCCAAAATGTGCATAAAAACTTCATTTCTTCGTTATTCGTGATACCTGGCTACATATACATACACAATACGCATCTTTGCACTTTTGCAACAGTTATTAGTAAATATAGCCGATTACCATGCACAAAACTAACAATAACGCTACTAAAAACATGTTCATTTTAGGCGTTATCAAATTCCCCCACACTTAAGCTCTACTCGCCCTCGAGTAGGTCTAACATTTGCAAAAATTTGATTTCAATGGTCTTTGACACCATGGTTCTAAAAAAATGTAACAATTACCCCAAAAGATAATCATCGGTTTATAATATGTGAAAAATTTTAAAAATATGAACCAAAATACTTTAGATAACATAACTAGAACACCTCACGAATGATGTAAAAAAAATCACTCAACTCTCTTGTATTGGTGGGTATATGTAAATCACTCATTGCCTAGTCATGATCAATGATTTTTACCATAAGCTTGTACAAGTATCAAAACAAAGAAAATAAATTCATCAAAGAGGGCTTTTATTCGGGGTTATAACGTTAAGGCTAAGGGTTCATAAAAGGTATGGATAAGGCATGGGATAGTTTATGAAATTGGTGTTAAAATAAAAATAAAATCAAGTCTAAACCTCCATGTTGCTAGCCATCATACAAACCACAATCCCGAAAATGATTATTTCACCTCTTCTCTTATATCGATCTCCAAATATATATATCACGTCTTAGCACATTGGCTAATCAATATCTCCAACATACTTCATCTTAATATAGCACATTGGCCATAACCATTTTTTTTTTTAGTTCCCCACACTTAGTGTAAGCATACACCAAAACAAATCGAGAAAGACGTCTCTTTCATCCAAGATGGAAAATGTTACACACTATAAACAAAGTGTAGCTTCTTCATAATCATAAAAAAGAATCCAATCATTCCAAACAACTAGCAACAAACCAATAGACTTGATAAGGGTTGGCTAAAGCTTGAAAGTGTAAAATATTTTTGTAATTTTCTGAGTTTATCAAAACAAAAAGATTGGCTCGGAAGGGTGTACTAAGGGTATCTAGTGCTAAAGATAAGCACTAACAAATGGGTCCATATGGGTGATTAACTAACCAATGTGGTTAGCTAATATATCATTAGATGTAAATGGAAGGCCATTTGGTTAAATCCTAAGGTGCCTCTTATCATTTGAACATATTTAAATCACTCGAAAGTGATTTTAACCGTAATGCATAACTAGTACAAGTTCTAGAATCGACATAATCACCGGCACACTCATAGCAAATATAAAACAAAAGATGTGTTTTATACAAAAAGAAACCTCACAAAAGTGTGGAAAAAGGCTATTATGCGTGCTAGAAAATTCTATCGAATCCAAATTGAATTACTTCCGTAATTTGGTTCAAATCCAAAAAAATTTCAAAAACTCTCATTTTACCATTGAAATCCCAAGTTTAAATATCAATTATGTATGGAAACAACTAGACCAACAAGGGCGAATTTCTTCTAATCACTTGCATCCAAAAGTTATAAAAATGCACATCATTTTCCTATTTTCTTCCCTCCCCCATATTTAAGTTTTGCATTGTCCTCAATGTAATGAAAAATGAACTTCAAAGTAAAGAAAATGGGAAAAAAAATAGTTAAAAGATACCACGGGATAGAATATGCAATATGCATATTGGGTCATAAGAAAGTATGTGAGTTATCCAACTCCAAATATTTGACCATTAATAAGCTTCCGACACATCCATCCTGCAAACAAAACTGCAACACGCAATACACAAAACAAACAAACAAATGCAACTAAAAACTAGATAAAATCAAGCAAAAAATGCTAATCAATCTAAAAAGATAGAAATAATATTGTTTAACACATCATAACCCATTGTCTTTGAAACCATAATTCACGAATGATCCACAATCACTCTTCATCTTCGCTCATGTCATCTCCTTCTTCATCATCATACTCATCATCATCACTTTCGGTTACGTAGTTTTCGTCCACAATCTCCGAACGAACTCTCCTCTTCTTCTTCTTTCCTCCAACTCCTAATGATGATCCTCCAACATCGTGGCTTGCTCCACCAACTTCCGGTAATCGACCATATGGGGGTACTGGATCAGGAAATGGTGCGTACCCAGGATATGGATACGGATAGGGTCCAGGGTAAGAAGTGTAAGGGAAAGGATATGGTGGAACATTGGGTGGATTGTAGGGTGGCAACTCATAATTGGCTTCAAGAGCCATGTTTTGAAAAATAGGCATGGAATAATCATTGATGTAGTTATTTCTCAACATCATCGAATCTCTCCATACATCCCTACATTGAATCTCATCTAAATGTTTGTTCCACTCTCCCCAACCTGAATCAAAACTACTGGACGTACCCATTTGCACGTTCTCCATTGGTATACTCCCTTGCTGTTGTGGTGGTTGCTGTTGTTGTCTTGGTTCAATCCATAACCCTAAGGTTTTCAATCTCCTATTCAAAGCATTACCAAAACCTTGCGCAGTCCACGTATCACTATACTTTGGCTCTCCACACTTAGCCAATTCCTCATCAACATAATACCCAAGATTCTTCGCCAATTTTGTCACAAAATGTCCTCCACAAATGTTACTGTTGCTCTTGATTCCCGGGGCTCTCCTAGACAAATATTCGGCTATCTGCCAAATGGCATTACCGTCCTTAGTTTCTTCCAGCAACTTCATAACCCATAAGTCCGGTTTCTGACATTTGTCCCTGCTTCCAAATCTATTAAATGGCCCGGTCACTATCAACTTGTGAAGTATCCTCATCAATGGATTCCTGATGGTTGAAGCATTCCTCCTAGCGCAAGTAGGATCTCCCACTTGATTCCAATAAGCGGGAATACTAGGATAGTCTTTTTCAAACCTCCGAAGTCTAGAAAAGTGAGTTTCAAATAATCGATGATTAACCTCATGTGGCTCATACAAACCAAGAGCCACGCCAAAAGCTGGCAACGTGTAAGCATGATCCCTTCCACAAAGCCTAAACCAAACACAAATCTCCGTCATCAAGTTCCGAACATCCACCTTTCTTCAAAATACATGGTTGAAAAGAACTCCATACACCATTCTCGATAGACCTCTTCATTGACGCTAAATGCTCTTTCCCATGACAAATCATTGAACGAATCTCCATCTCCTGGATATACATAAGACGTTCGCATCATTCCTCTTAACTCATCTTCACAATCACATTCCTCAAATAAATTCCAATCAATCACCCTCGGAACCAAACATGTCCTATGTTGTAACTTCGAAAACCTTTCCCGAAAAGCATGTTTCTCCGCGTCGGTGAGATTTTTGAATTTTAAATTAGCATTTGCCTCCGTCTTCACACTATACTTAACCTTCTTCTTCTCGTTTCTTTCACAAAACTTCGTAACAAGCGGGTTCATTGGAATTTCCTCCTCACTCGAGCTCCCTACAATAATTCTCTGTAGAAATCACAAATATAAGACCATATGAGAGTGTTAGAACAAACAAGAAGGTTCAAGGAACCCTCTAAGATTCATTTCAAAATTTCAAAAAATTTAATACAGAAACCACAACCGGATTCGGTTGGATCACCAACCGAATCGGTTTCCAAATGGTCAAACACCAACCGTTCGGTTGCAATGCGCAACCGAATCGGTTGTGCAGACTGCATAAGGCTTTTGCCTCCTAATCCTCTTAAACTCGAATTTTCTAATTCCAAAACCACTCTTAGATCGCATTCTATCATCCACAATGATTTCCACATCCTTGAATTATTCTTAACTCGCTTCTCAAAACATCAAACATCATCAATCATCATCTTAGAATTCAACTTATAAACCTATATCCTTCATTCATTAGTTCCAATAATGTGGCATCTATCACTCAATAAAAAACGCATCATCTATCATTAGGAACCACCAATTGCAACTTATCTTTATTTAAAAGCACAACCCAAATAAAATCCGAAAATTCAATCATTTATTATTCATCCTATGTTGAATCAATCAATCCAATCCTTCTTGCAATGCACTCCTATATCAATTACCCACTCAATCTTAAAATATTACAAATATATTCGAATTATAACAAAAACCCCCAAATTGGTGACCTAATATCCAATTCGAATCAAATGCTCTAATAAAACCTTAATTGAGTTAATTGACTGTTGACGCTTACTTGTTTAGGTGCCATGATGTTTTCCTACAACTTAAACAAACTCCAATATGCTTCTCTTGGATGAATTTTTGCAAAACCACCTGGAGAATTAGTTTTTTTTTTTTTTTTTTTTTTTTTTTTTTTTTTTTCTGGAAAAGTGAATTTTTGGTTTTATACTCAATTGCAACCGGTTCAGTCAAGGACACAACCGTTTCGGTATGCATTTCACCAAATTTTTCATTTTTACATGTTACTTAGGCATTTACCTTCCAAGCAACAATTTTACTCAAAAATTCTACTAAAGATTCACACAACATTCACCCACCATATGAAATTTTGAACAATCATCCAATCTAAAAAAAACTCAATCTCAACTCATCATACTAATGAACTAAACCAAATTCATCTCAAAACTCAAAGTTATAATGCATTAACCAAATCACTCAATCATAAAAAAAATTAAATAAGAAACAAAAATCCTAAATGCTACAAATCAAAAAGAAATAGTTCATGAAATTCATGCAATAATTGCTTGTTTATTACGGCCTCTTGTCTTCTCCTCAAAATTCCTCAAAATACTCTTGTCTTAGAATATCCTCGCTTTGAAATTTTCCGGTCAACTCACGGAACGTTTCAAAAGTTTTGAATTTTCTCATAAATCTTCGTCCGTCCGGACATAGTATATCAAACTTAACATGCCATGCTCCATCTCCGGTTTGTCTCTTGTAAGTCCCCGACTCTTCGGGTCTCCACTCCAAATTCTTAAGTTGCACCGGTAAAGAACCTAAAAAGTCGGTCAACTTTTTGTAAACTAGTATGTTTTTGAATGGGTTATAGAAAGCTTCTACCGCTAATGCACGTTCCATTTCGTCCTCTATATCAAAATAAGGCGGAGCTAACGGTCCGTACATTGGGTTACCTTGGACATCATGTCCCACTTCAAAACATGTTAAATCATCACCTGCTTCCATCCATTCCAAATCCTCCATAAATTCCAAAGTTGGCCCTCTTGGTTTTGGGTAGTATGTTTGCATCGAAATCCCATCATCAATAGTCAAAGTGCCTCTTCCCATGTCCATAATCGCACCACAAGTTCGTAAGAATGGTCTCCCCAATAGTAATGGTAAACTCTTGTCCACCGAAATATCTAGGACAAGGAAATCTGCCAAATACGGTTGATATCCAATTTGCACTCTCACATTCTTCACCTCTCCCATTGCCTTTGCTTGAGAGTTATCCGCCATAGTAAGCTTAGAATGATTAGGTTGCGGATTACTTAGTCCCAAAGTTTTAAACAATGGATACGGCATCACATTAACACTCGACCCCGTATCGGCTAAAGCATAGACAGGTGTTGTTCCATTTACTTTGATTGGCAACACAAAATTACCCGGATCCTTTTCCTTCCTCGGCATGCCTTTAAACAAAATTCGATCTCGCTCCTCCTCCTTGAGATTCTTTCCTTCCAACCTAGCCCTTGCTAGCATCAATGCATCCAACTTCTTACGGTAAAGCACATAATCTTGGAGTACTTCTATCACCGGTTTCTTTTCATTAAGCTCAAGAAACTTTTGTTCTAGATTCTCTAAAATAGCTTCTTTTTGCTTATCGGTTAAGGGTTTGAGAGTAGTAGTCGGTGATGATGGTGTGGAGTCATTTTTGGTAGTAGAGGTTGTTGTTTGGGTTAGTTTGTTTGATGTCGGTTTCTTCCGATTTGCTTTTCCCATCTTAACCACTTCCACCTCTTTCTCTTCCATGTTTGCACAAACTTCCACTAACATCTCGTTTACTCCTTTTCCTTCTTCCAGATCAGTTATATTAATTCTCATCTCTCCCATTGCAAAATCCACTTGACACTTGGTCGTGACAAGAAAATCTCGACCAAAACACACATTAGGTTCATCCGCATTCCCTTCTTCTACTACAACAAAATCAGTTTCTAAAATATGTCCATGAATATTGACCTTCAGATTTTTGACCATCTTTCTTCCATATGCTTCATAGTCCAATTGTACATGACCAATTTCGTCAAGAACCTTCTCCAAAATATAGTTTTCTCCATAAGCCATATTAAGCAGCGCATCCCAAGCACTTATTCCTTCCACACCGCAAGGCGTTCCAAACCTCATTAGCGGTGAATCATACACCGTTAAAGGTGCTTGTGTGAACACTACGACTCTTCCTTTCTTGGGTAGCTGAACCTTATTTTCACCAATTTCCTCCATATTACCCGTATCAATTCCCAATTCTTTCTTACTTTCTTCCAAGATACCTCCAATCTTTTCCAATCAACTTCCAGTATCCTTGAACATTTCATCCAAAGTACGAAGGTATTCCGAGATTCCACTCAAACTATCCATATTACAAGACAACTTGACAAAACAAAACAAAACACGAATATTAAACGTTAGAGTTAGTAAAAACAAGAACAATCTATAGAAACATAAACTAAACAATGTAAGACACTTAACAAAACTAAAAACACAAGTTAAAACTCAAGACCTAAAAATAATAAAAATCAACTCAGAAACACCAACCGGATTCGGTTGGTTAATCGACCGAATCGGTTAGTTGAAAAATAATTCAGACAGAAACTGTAACCGGATCCGGTTGCGGGTTGCAACCGATCGGTTTGATCGATTTTTTTTTTATATAAATAAATAAATGGAATTAAATGCAATTAAGGAATCATTAAGATGTACTAAATTCTAGTTAATAAAGAAAACTCTTCATAAACCAACAATTTAATAACATAATAAATCACATTAAACTAAAACTAAAAAAAAAAACTAACAATTAAAATCTATCAAAAAAATAATTAAACTAATAACTGAAAAATATAACTATCTAATCATTAACCATAAAAACTATAATTAACTAAAACCAAATAAATAAATCAAATGTAAAGAAAATAAAAATAAATCTAGGAATAATTAAACTACAAGACATAATCTGCAAAGAGAATATAAAATTACCAGAATTATTCTAAGAATCATAAGACAAATAACTAAGAAGTCTAGAACAAATAAAAATCAACACAGAAGGTCTAACCGGATTCGGTTGGATAACCAACCGAATCGGTTAGTTTGTAACAAAAACTTTTAAAAAAATATATATATATATATATACTTCCAATACTATCAATTTTACAGAAAATCAAAGAAAATTAAAGAAAATCCCCGGCAGCAGCGCCAAAAACTTGATGTGCCCGGTTGGTGCAAGTTTTAAAAATTTATAAACACGATTTAAACGTCTAACCTATTAACACATACGAGCAAGTATACTCGTCCGCAATAGCAAAGTTTGGTAAGTCGAGATCGTCCCAAGGGATTTTGTGTATGAAAGATATTTGTTTAAAAAGATTCCAACAAGAAAGCTTGTCAAGGCTTTCCCCAAATAATTATGTTATAGCGAAATTCAATAAGAAATATATATATACTTGCGTGTAGTCTATAATCAATCATAAATAGTATTCATGAAGGTTTGGTGTATACTCTTTATATGATGCACAAATCATAAGCAAATGATTCCTCAACCATGGTATGCGTTTGTAAAAATCATTCTAAGAACAAAAACATTTAGGTAATCCTTTCGGTCCTTATCCCAATGATTATCCTATAGAAATTCCATTTGTTTGCAACATGTTCTTATTAAAGTTGTTCTTACGAATCTTTCGACCCTTCGTGATGAAAATATTCCTAGTCTTGTTTTAATAAGCAAACATGGTGGTTGTCAATTACCATATCCCCATACTAGTTTGTCACTTCACTTTTTGGAATAAAATACAAGAGAAATCCTTTCGGTCCTTTTTCTTAAAACATGTTTTATCACAAATCAAACCAAGGCTAGTATTTTTCCAACAAATTCATTTAAACAAGATCATATGTACATGCATCACATTTTGAGAACACTAATACGATTAACTACATCCCAACACACAAGTATATCCCCAAAATTACTCCATGATAATAATAATAATAACTAAACACAAATAGTAACAAAGTAATTCCAACAATTCAAGAGAATAGAATTCCATAACAAAGTTCATAGAATACCTAAACTTTTGTGATTACAAGAATTAGAATTCGTGGATTGTAGCAACCACGCGCCTCCAATCACCTAGGTTCACCGCGCAACTCCAAACTACCAAAACAATGGATGAGAATGGTTCCCTCCTTGCTCCTGGACGTTTTTCAGTAAGTACTAAGCTTTTGGGCTGAATAAAATGGTTGGTATTAGTTTAGATGTAAACTAATACAATTTTGGTTGTGTCACACCTAGTATACTAGTACTAGGTTCATTATATAGCCAAAGGTGCTTGCCTAACTGTCCAAAAACGTCCTCAACAAGTAAATATCAAGAAATGATCGGACTCCAATGATTATGGGAGTTAAGGCAACAATAAATGCGACTTTGTGAAACTGCAGTACGAGAAACCGGATCGGTTTCATCTCCGACCGAATCAGTTTTGTCTTGACCATTTGCCCAGCCGGATCCGGTTACGGGTTGTGACCGATCGGCTGGGTTTGTGCTGTTTTGACTTTTTGTTGACTTTTCTCTTATTCGCTTCATTCTTTGCTCTCGCTGATGATTTCCAAGGCAAAACTTGATCTTTTCTTGCCGTAGATACTTAGAAATCATTGCGTTTCTTAATCATTGAATCCAAAAGCTTCCTAGCTCAACTTCCTTCCTCGAGAATCTTCCAAAATGTGCATAAAAACTTCATTTCTTCGTTATTCGCGATACCTGGCTACATATACATACACAATACGCATCTTTGCACTTTTGCAACAGTTATGAGTAAATATAGCCGATTATCATGCACAAAACTAACAATAATGCTACTAAAAACATGTTCATTGTTAGGAATTGAAAATTTCATGTTAAAGAGTCGGTCACCCCAATAATGGTCTAGCATATGTTAGCTCGTAGATTTGTCGTTGTTTACGTTATTTATCAGTTTATTAGTTAGTTATTAGTTTAGTTTAGCGTAGTGTTTCACCGTGGAGGAAGGACGGGTCTTTACCCACTGTATCCCTGATCCACAGGCCGATAGGAGGTCGTTATATTTGTAACTATAAATACCCCTTCCATCCATGGAAGGGGTGGTGCTTCATAATCTAATACTCTACAATTTGTGTAAACCTCTAGCAAGAACACCCTCTCTCTCTCTACTTTCTCTCTCTAAAATGGAAAACATGTATTTTGATCTCCCAAGACCACCCGAATCATCAAACACATAAATATAATGATCCTACAATTGGTACCAGAGCCAAGGTTTTTTTGTGTTTTGATGATTTGTTTGTGATTCGATTCTTGTCTTAACTGATTTTTTATATACCTTTTTGGTTCGGAAAAGTTTTTTCTTAAAATTGTGGTATAACTGTTTTAATATAGTTTTTGTGTTTCTTTTTGTCCAAATAGTTTATATCATAGTTTTTAGAGATTTTTTGTTTCCAAAGCTGGGTAATATGTTGGTTAAAAGTGGTCAAATGGTCAGTTTTTCTTGAGTTCGTAAATGGTCATAATGTCACATGGTCTGTACAGGTTACAACACCTGTTATTGTGTCAAGTCCTTGTCCAAACAGTGTTTATTCAATCTTTAGTGACTGTTTTTGTACCGATATACATGTATTAACAAATGGTCAAATCATCAGCTTTTATGGTCTATGTTGTCAAACTGGTCAAAACTGTTTTTTCTGGGTTTACTATGAATATGGTCGGAAAAGTTGTCGGAAAAACTCATCGGAAAACTCATTTATTCATGCTAGCGAGTTGGGTCATTCTTACTAGCGACTTGTTTTGATGAAATATAGCGATTTAAGGTTGTTTGACTATTGAGTCAAATAACAATGCTAGCGACTTGGCTAGCAACTTGGCTAGCGAGTTGGCTAGCGAGTTGGCTAGCGAGTTGGCTTAGCTACTTAGCTAGCGACTTGACCAAAACTTGACAGAAATGAAGAAGAAGAGTTGACTCAGACCCACGACCACACATACTTTGTATCAAAAACAACTCGACCTCAGTTTCATTATACCATCATCGGTCCAATCAAGACTCAAACCAAAATGAAAATTAGAACAGATCCGAAACCACCTTAAACTACATCTAGACTCACTTCAATGAACCCTCACCATCACTCCCCATCTCTCATTCATACAAGACTAAAAAAAAAAAAAAAAAAAAAACGAAAAATAAAACTACTCAAGAATCTCAGATTGACTCTCGGGTTATATCCGACCACAAGTGGTCACACCCAAGAAAGATTTTCATCATAGATCCAAGAAAACCTACTTTGTTGATATCCGAATATAAAAAGGAGTGGAATTAACAAACTTGTTAACTCACTTCTTGTATTCGTTTAAGGTTAAACATATCTATGTATAACGTAAATCAAAACCATTTAAGACCTACCGTGAGCTTGAGTTCGTGGCTGCTTGTAAAGGTTTTCATCGAGTACCATCCCTGTGGCTACCCCATGTCCTTCAAATCAAAGACTCTCAAACCATCCCTGTGGTGAGGTCATGTTGATTAACAATGATGTTATGCTTGGCTTGTGTTGATGATGGACTGAGCTTGATTTAAGTGAGAATATTATGGATAAAAGGAATGGAAGGGGGCGGATATTATGAGAATGAATATAGGGTTTGGTGACTGCGTTTTATTTGTGAATATTTAGGTTTGGTGAAGTGGATATTAAAAGGTCATGTGTGCTAAATGTTATCTCTTATACCCGTATATGATTTTAATGTGAAGTGGGCCTCTATGCAATTACACACTTTGTGATATGTAGTTTTTGGAGTTAAATCTTGGGCCTCAGGTTTACAACCAGTCATGTATTTCTGGATTAGATCGAGTTTTGATATGGATTGTATCTTGGGCTGAAACTAGTTATCAAATATTGAATTTGATTTGTTCAATTTTGTCTCGGGCTGCATCGTTATAAATCAATTGAGTGGTATTTTGGTATGGTATAAATTTTCACGGAGGATACATAATTCACGGCTTGAGCTTAAAATTTGAGAAAAAGATGGCTAAGGGGTCTTGTACGAATATTTCTTATGGGATTCTTGTTTTGATTATATGGGGTCTAGAGTGAATTTTGAGTGAATCCGTTGTATGTGTAGTGAATTGGATCGAGTGGGATCTGTAATTGCTTCATATGTTTTGTTTTGATATATGGCTTGGACCGAGTTTGAGTATGTTGTGTGATGGTTTGGATTTGAATATTGGCTCATAGATATGAGATTTGGATTATAAGTTCTGCTGAAGTGATTTGTTAATATTTGTTGAAGTGATGAGATTTGATGACTAGTTTTATTGTGCTTTGTGATTGGATGATGAGGTTTGAGGTGATAGGCGGTTGTATACTTTGGTTTTACTTTTACACAGAATACACTATTTCACGGCTAGAAGTGCTTATTGAACAAGAGTTGACTACAGGGTTGTATGCATTTGGTATTTCTTATTTGAATTTGAAGTTAGATTTTCCGGGCGTGTTTACTTATTTCGTCTTCTTTCTTTCTACCCTTCCGCGAAGATGACTTGTTTGAGCAGTTTATTGAGTGTGATAAAGACTTGGCTATTTAGTTACGGTTGTGATTCTCTCCCGCTTATCCCACAAAGTAACTATCACTTCGGTGTCTCACGCAGTTGAGGATTTGTCAAGAGGTTTTGTACATTGGGTACACCGTTTCTTTTTCACGAGGATGAGTACAAGTTTAAGTAACAAATTTGGAGAATTCTACTTCATGATCAAGTTTGGTATATCGAGTTTACTTCTCCATGTTGTCACTACAATAGCCGACAGAATGTGTGAATGATGTGTTTACCAAAGTGTTGATTGGATGGTGTTGATGTTGGATAATAAACTGTTGATGAACCACTGCATGTTCCCCTAAAACAGATATTCACCGAAACCCAAATTGTCATAACACATTCAAGACGACATTGTTTACGGTTTTGTCTTGATTTTGTAAAATCCCGCGAAAGAACCTATTTCTCGGTTTAAATCATGGACCTGTAAAATCCCGTGACAATGGAAACATCCTAGTAATAATAAGGTGCATTTCCGGATCTATCTTACGGTTTATTCTTGGTTTTGTAAAATCCCGCGAAAGAAACTATTTCTCGGTTTAAACCATAGAGTTGTAAAATCCCGTAATGATGGAACCATCTTGGAGAAGAGAAAGTGTAATTCTGGATCTTACTTGATGCTGGTGCTACGGTTTCTGCTTCAAGGAAGGGATAAAAGGATGTACTTCATGAATTGGGTGATTGTTTGGATATTCTTCATGGCAGTTTGGTTATTACATGGTTTTACGGGGTTATGTGCTTTTAACCATGGTCGGGATGAAACCATTATCAAAGTTCATTTAAATGTCAAAGAAGGCTTGATTTGAGCAGTTCAGAAGATGTGACAACGGCGTTAATTCAGTATTATTTATTTGAGGTTGAAGTGAAATATCACGGGCGAGTGTACTTAGTATCTGAAGGTATCAGGGATGGATGGATGAAGATTCTTCATGATCCTTGTTCGAGCTTATTATCAAAAATGAAGACTTGGAAATCTAGTTATTGTTGGGTGTCTTTTACCTTTTCTTTTACCACTTGGGGGAATTGGGCTCACACCACCTCAAAATAACTATCACTTTAAGGAGTTACAGTTGTAGTGCTCAGTGTCACATTCAATTGTGGATTTTCAAGAGGTAATGTACGTCTTATACTCGATGGTTGGTTGGTTGATGAGTATAGAGTACTTAGAGATTCAAATGGGCATGAAGTCTCGGCACCGCTCTTTGTTACATATGTGCAAGTTTAAGTCACGAGTTCGGGTTAGTTTACTTCAGGGTCAAATTCATCATATTGGATTTTCTCCATCAGCTGTCACGACAAAGAGCCTACTGAATGATAATGGGGTTGATTACATGTTTTGCCAAGAGATTGAAAATAGAGAGATTATGACGTCTGTTCACATCAGTTCAGGCCTCGTACTCTAAAGAAAAGAAAAGTGTACGTCTCAGTGCACTTTATCTTCAAAAGAAGAGAAATCTTCTTATGACGTCTGTTCACATCAGTTCAGGCCTCGTACTCCAAAGAAAAGAAAAGTGTACGTTTCAGTGCGCTTTATCTTCAAAAGAAGAGAAATCTTCTTATGACGTATGAACACATCAGTTCATGCCTCGTTCCTCAAAGAAAAGAAAAGTGTACGTGTCAGTGCGCTTTATCTTCTGAAGAAGAGAAATCTTCTCTATTATGACCATTCTCATCAACATGCTTCATACTTTTTCCATGCGCTTCAGTCATCAAGTGAACCGGGCTACTATTGATTGTTTTCTGATTCCACTTTCTCAACTATAATGACGATGGCGACATCCGGTGCTAATTATGCGGGAGAGAAGTGTGAATAGAATACATTTGGATGATAATCACTTGTTTATTCAAGAATGGCATCTTCGTATGCAATTCTTGAGGGGGAGAAGAAGTGTGAATTTTTTGATTTTTTGCATGGTTGATTCATATTTGAGAATATATGGTCAAACGGCTCTAAACTCATGTAAGAACCGAGCTTCTTATTATCGGGTCATCTTCACATGGAGTTTTTCTCTTCTAAGAGCCGTTGGTTGACATCTTCACTCGGATTGATGAGTTTATTGACAAAGTGCTTCCGGTTAATGCTTCACGTATACATCAACATGATGATTCCGAACAATCTCTCTGTTCTTGTTTGATGTGATTGGTAGTTTGGCGTTACCATCTTGTGTGTTCGTTGCGGCCTAATTGTTGATTTCCTTGATGAACATCTTTCTGTTCTTGTTTGATTGGGAGAGATTTTAGTTAAGGGGATTTGCAAGATGTAAGTTGATTGGGATGCTTTTTGGTGGGATGCTTTTTTGGTGTGAGTTGAAGATGTTAACTATCTATTCCCCAACTGAACAATCTTGAAGAAGGTCGAGTCTAAAGTCTGTTCTACATTTTCTGCTACATGTTAGAAGACTAAAGACGAGTTGCATTTAACGATCTAAAGACTTCTTCTTAATTTGGACATTTATCAAACAGATTGTCGGTTTAGGGGAGAGCACTAATTGGGAGAAAGTTATATGTCAGATTCAATTCCCAAGTAGACGTGCTCATATTCTTTAGCAGTGACTACTCGAGACGTTGATATTGACTATTGTTGGACATTTGACACAAGTTGATTACTTCGGAGTTAATCATTTATCACTTATTTGAGATTGAAGTTGACTTTCACAAAGGCGTGTTCTTATTTGATAACTTGCTCGGGCTTAAGAATTTGAGTTGAAGACTTGGTTTATCTAGTTACCAGCAGTCGAGGTGGATGGTTGAAGACCTGGTTAACTATCACAATTAGGAGTTACTTTGTTTTACTCAGTGTCACACGCATATGACGGTGTGGATAATCGCAAGAGGTGTTAATGTCTCATACTTTGTTTGGGTAGTGAGTACTTAGAGATTTGCTTGAAGCATAAATTCTCTACACCGTTCTTCCATCATTAGGTGCAAGCTTAAGATACAAATGTGGGGAAGTTGACTTCAGTTTCAAGTATGGTATAGCGGGTTTTCTTCTTCAATGGTCACTTCAAATTGTCTACATAAGGGTTGATAAAAATAGTCAGAGTGAGTCTTCAGCAAGTTGATTCTCACAAAGACTTCAAGCGATCTTCTCAACAAATTTCAAGTATTTGGGCATTCAAAGAGTTGCTGATTCTGAAGTATCAAAACTAGAAAGGGGGAAGGAGACAAGCATCTAAACGCGAGTAAACTTGATGTACTTAATACTTCTAAGAAATTGAAGATATCCCGGGAAGACAAATGTTATTACCGCAGAGAAACTCAAGGTTTGACTCATGACGAGTAAACTTGATGAACTTAATTCTTCTAAGTGATTGAAGATATCCCGGGAAAACAAATGTCATGACCGCAGAGAAACTCAAGGTTTTACTCATTAAGGCGTTAAGTGTTATTATTTCAACTACGTGGGGGAAGTGATGTTAGAAAAAGTTTCTGAAGATAAAAGAGGTACACTAGTGTGTGGTGATTTCGATGGTATCGCAATGATCAGGGGAGAGAGATCGTGTACATTGGGGATGCTCAGCTGTTTCACTTGAGTGCTTAATCAGTGATTCAGAAATATAATCACTTATTCCGGTGTTGACATCCGCAGAGATTGTCACCCGCAGAGATAATCAGTGAATTGGCCTGCTTCTTCAATGTTATCAGTTATTCATTCCTTGTGTATTGGTATACTTCGGATACTTGAGCTTCATACACATTCATCAGGGACGAAAGATGTGAACATAGGGGAGGTGTTCTACATTACCCTCTTGATGTGTATTCAGGAGAGTTCTTGGATATTGGTGTACTTCGGGTTCTTGAGCTTCATACATGTTCATCAGGGAAGAAAAATGTGAACATGGGAAGGTGTTCTTCATTCCCCTCATGAAGTGTATTTGGGAGAGTTCTAGAGCATTATACAGAGAGGCTGACTACAACAATTCAACTACTTGGGGGAATTGCTCTCTTGACACCTTTTGGAATGGATCGCTTCAGACTTCAGTGGTTATGAAATTTGAGAAGATTATTTATGTGTGGGATGATACGTTGCTGTTCTTATGGATGATATAACCCCGAACGGAGATTCTCGATTATCGGTCTTAAAAGGAGCAGCGGGATTTATGATAATGGTGTGCTTCTCTGTGCACCTGGCTAAGAGAAGCTTGAAAGAAAGCTTTGAATCTGCTCAGCTAAAGGATTTTCGGTTTGGGGGGAAGCTGCCAAAGTCTCACTTTCAGTTGGTTCTATTTCTTTCAATTCAAGAGCCCTTGGAAGCTTTGGTGGTGGATGTTTAAGAGATGACGAATTCTATCTTCTACGACGTGCTGCTCGATATCCTTATCTCGGTACTCGTATCATCATCCTCTTTAACTATATCATCTATTCTATCCTTGTAAATATTTATTCGAAAAACAAAATACAAAAATATAAAACCAACAAAAAGAAATAGAAAAATATAAAACCAACAAAAAGAAAATAGAAAAATATAAAACCTTCAAAAACCATAAAAAATCAGAAAATTTCAAAAATACCAAAAATATGTTTTTCTCAAGACATGTCTTCTGGTATCGATAACATCTACGGTCTTAGAAATGTCATTCAATAATGGCACGGGACCATAGATGAAGTTCGAGCAGGAGGTGTAAATATTCTTTTCCAAAACATGTCTCAAACTATGGCTTACAGTTATTTCAGACTGTAACCCGGGCTTAAAATTATGGCTTGCAGTTACTTCAGACTGTAACCCGTGCTTTAAAATATGGCTTGCTATTATTTCTGATAGCAACCCGCTCTTCAAAAGAAGGAAAGTGCTGCACTAAACATATTTTCAAAAATATCATGCACTTATCCTAAAAACACTTTGAGGAAAGTATGTCGAAGGACTGCTGTTCCTACTCAAATATTTTTCCGTCTAAAATTCTTCAGAAAAATATTTGTTTTAACTTAATGGTGGTAAATGAGTTGCTATTAAATCAATCAGTATCAGAGTTTTCGTATTAATTTGCAAACTCAATCAATGACTTCTGCGTTTTTAAAAAACTTTTCAAAAATTGAGTCATTGATTGAGGGGGAGAATGTTTTCAAATCTATATCATCTAACGAACTTTCTTAATTATCCTACGTGCTTAATTAAAAATGATTTTTGCTTGTGTCGAAGGACTAGGAATTTAGGATATGATTGTTAGGTTTAGATGATTAGAGTTTGATTAACACTTAAACCCCCTGCCTTATATGATCTGATTGTTATGTTGAATTGACTTTTATTAGTCGATTGCTGTTTGGGTGTTGTCGACCACCATATATTTGTATGTGTGTTCTCTAACATATGCAGGTATATTGGTTATAAGAATGTTCCCGATCCGGATCCCACAATTGAAGATGATTGGATGCCGAAAGGAAAGGGTAACGATATCTTGGGTTGACAAATGAAGAAACGGAGCTTAATTGGACTTCTATGGAGAGTTGGCATAAATGCAACGTAAGAGGTCTCACTGCATCAGCAGATGGTTTTCTTCTAAGTGATTGAAGAAACGGAGCTTAATTGGACCTCAGTTGGCATTCAAAATGCAACATAAGAAGAAGTCTCACTGCATATGCAGACGGTTTTTCTTCAAAGCCCTACAGCAACAACAGAAGCTTCTCAACCACCTAACGAATCTTTGTGCAGGATACCATTTTTAAACAATTTTTGAGTAAATTGAATTAAATTGTTTTGAAAATGGAAAAATGTTGTTTTGAAAATATATTGGACTAAATTTTTGAAAATCACCGGACTTCTTTTTATCAAAACCTAAGTCACTCAATTATTGACTTCTGTCATCGATTGAGGGGGAGAGTGATTTAAAATATAATATTTTCAAACGACATTTCTTCATAAAAGTCCGTGTGTACGTTAAAAAGTGGTGATCTAAAGATTTAATGTTATGTCATGGTATGATTTTTTCTTTAGAATCAAGGTCTTTCAAAATGAAATCTTTTCTGTTCTTGTTTGATTGTGAAATTGTTTTGTTTTACTTAAAAGATCTCTTAAAAACTATCATACCTGACACTAACAATCTTTAATGTCTTAAAATGGTCTATATCTGTCATCTTTCAAAATTGAATCTTGCCACGTCTTTCCCCAAAATTTTATAAATGATTTAAATCAGTTGGGATCACAAATCTTAAATGGTTTGATATTTCTGATCGGGGTAAAGATCGTGTTTTAAATCTCAAATCTGTTTTAAATGGAATTGGTTTTAGTCCTTTTAAGGCACTCCTGCCTCCATGTGCCAAACGATTTCATACATAATGCACATGTTGAGGAGGAGGATTTATCCAAAAACCAGATGAGTATTTAAACAAGGCCACATTTTCTCCCATGTTTTATAAACCGTATTAAATCACTTGGGATCCAAAATCTCAAAGGGTTTGATATTTTTGATCGGGGGAGAAGTTGTGATTTAATAATGAAATTTGATAAAAGTTGATCGTTTTGATTCAGTTGTGCAGGCTGCTCGCTCATATGTGCTAAACGCTTTCAAAATTCGAGGCACATATTGAGGGGGAGCAAATAAACTATCGAGGTACAAAAGCTGTTATGTTTTAACATAAAGTACCTTGATTGAGTTTTTCAAATGGTTTTCTTAATGGCTTTTGTAATCGTGGATGTGCTTCAAATGAACTCTTGCCTCTATGTGATGAAAATGTTTTTAAAATATCTTACGCACATATTGAGGGGGAGAATTTTACCATGAAAATCAAATGGCTTTTTCGTATGAAAATTGTGATCAAAGAAAATATTTCAAAGTCCTCTTGCCTCCGTGTGCTAAACAATTTCTAAATCATACGCACATGTTGAGGGGGAGGTTTTCTAAATGATCAAAACTATTAGGGTACAAAATGCTTTGATCTCGTATCACAAGTACCTTGATTGTTTTTCCAAATGATTTTTCAATTGGTTTCAAGGAAGAATGAACTGTACCAAAAGACCGACCATTTTACTTTATGCATGGTGTTATAAGGATGGTTAGGTTAGGTATTTGTTCCCACGATCCGCCAGAACCGGAGGGATCTTCCCAGGGACAATCCACTAGATAGTGTAGAGTCCTTAGGAATATTGAAAAAAGGAGAAAAATGAGAATATGGGAAGAGTGCGGACTGAGACAGAGCTAGTACTGGAATAAACCCAACAAGGTTCTAGTAATGAAGTCTCGGTAAGCACTGAAGAGGTTGAAGAATGAAAAAGAACTGAATGTGAAAAAGGGTGAAAAGAAATAGCCCTCAATCAATTCAACCTTAGGGCAGAAACCGGGTTCAATACATATGCTACTGGTTGTTACTAAGGTAACACTGGTATTGAAGACAAGACGTCATGGACCCAGTGACGCACTGCACTTCAACTTTCCAAACCACTCAAGTTCCTCTTAAAAGGACTTGTTTCATTCTCACGGGGAACCGACATTATCTATCGACTTTCTCTTAGAGATTGTTGATATTGAAGAAGGAGACCCTCTCCCTAGTCTCCGGAACAGGAACCAAAAATGCACTATTGAGTCTAGAGCCAAGAGATCATCCACAATATCTCGTTAGGACACTAAATTCTTGAAAACTTGCTGTTTCACATAACGTGGAAAGTAAGTATATATTAAGAGTCCTACGCATTATCCTTGTGGTATTGCCAGAACATCTGAGTGGTATGTAAAAGTATTCACGATGAAGATGGAAATCCTTCTAGAGCCAACATCAAACAAGCTCTTGGTGGGTGACATGTGAGATCTTTCTATAAGATCAAACTTGTGACAACTGGATAGAAACAATGGGGCGATTCATTCTTGAATCAACCTTGGTCCAGGAATGGAATTGACGAATACTTTTGGAAAAACCGTTCGATGTGCAAATCTTCTTTTCTCTAGCACGTCGAATGTGTACTTATGTTTTCAAATTCAAAAAGTATCTCTGATTGAAAAATACTTTTAGAAAAACCGTTCGATGTGCGAATCTCTTCTTTTCACTAGCACGTCGATTGTGTACTATTTTCAAATACAAAAAGTATTTTGATTGAAAATTGATCTTTCTCATAAAACCTTCGTCGTATTGCAAAACTCTTTATTCTAAGCAATACGCGATTGTTTTCAAATCAATTTTTCATCAATCAGTGAATCTCAATTCGCTGGTTCACTCACTCCGTGTTGTCTTCTTTGAGACGTTCCGGTTTGAGAACAGCTAGAACAGCTGCGAAACCCTGTCAAGGAGATTCTTAGGAATCCTACCTGATCACAGGCAGTACTTGTACTGATCAACGGGGAACCGTGGGCCGTGTACCTCAATTCAACGAAAGTGGTCAAAGACACTTTCGTGTGTTTTATTGCTAACTATCGTATGCAGGTACACCCCGACGATTGCAGCTGATCAGAATTGAGGGGTCAATCCAAAGCCGCATGCTCACAGCATCCACACTTAACTGAAGAAATCATGACTGGTGCATAATCTACATAACCTGGTTCTGATATTTTTATACTATGCTTCTGCTACGCTGCTGTAAATATCATGAACCAGTAAGGCTTCCGCTACTCTGATGGAAAGATGTCATGATTCAAAAGTGTGAGCATGTCGGTCCGAAAGTCACAACTTCACATGATGGCAACACAATAAAGGGTGATTCAGAGATTTACTGTGGCTGATGATCTCAAAGAAAGCTCGAAGATCATCAAAGATGTGGATCAGTTCAAAGACCTCCACTGAAAGTACTACTCAATGCGGACTTTGAAGTTGCACTACAAAAGCACAACGATTGCGGAATTGAAGAATTGAAGTCTACGAGCTCATGAACAATGACAAGAATAGATTGCTAGGATTCGAAATGTAAAACATGGGGTGACCTCCCTTAGGGGGAGATTGTTAGGAATTAGAAAATTCCATAGTGAAGTGTCGGTCACCCCAAATATTATCTAGCATAAGTTAGCTCGTAGATTTGTCGTTAGTTACGTTATTTATTGTTTTATTAGTTAGTCAGTAGCGTAAAATAGTTTAGTGCAACACCGTGGAGGAAGGACGGGTCTTTACCCACTGTATCCCTGATCCACAGGCCGATAGGAGGTCGTGTCTTATGTAACTATAAATACCCCTTCCATCCATGGAAGGGGTGGTGCTTCATAATCTAATATTACATACTTTTGTATACCAAGTCTCTAGCAAGAAAACACCCAACTCTCTACTTCTCTCTCTAATGGCAAACATGTATTTTGATCATCCAAGACCACCCGAATCATCATACACAATAATATACGATCCTACAGTGATAATAGTGGAAGTGGTTATGATAGCAGTGGGTATGATAGTAGTGGGTATTATTGTGATGTCTGAAACTGCATCAGTGGTTACAAGAGAACTAACCATGGTTTCAGACATACCATTAGTGTTTGTGTCCTTCACTACATCTTCTGCAACAGTCTTCAAAATTTCAAGAACTGCTTCATTCCCATCTTTATCAGATACCAAAAATTCATTATATCCACTATCAACATCTTCATCCATAGGTACATCAACAGATATATCACCAGCCTCCCCTGAATTCATGCCTTCACTCCTCCCCTGTTTGGATACATCTTCCACATTCAAAGCTGGAGAGGAGTCCACCAGCTTTTTCTTCCTTCTCATAGCTTTCAAAACAGCAACCCCAGGTCTCCGTACTTTTTCCAACACCAACACTCTATGCTTCAATCTCCGAATATCCTTTCCCTGAAACACAGTCAACTTCTGTAGACCTGAAATTGTATTCTCCATTTTAGCACACTTAGCCGTCAATTCATTTAAACGTTCAAGAATATCCTCCCCACTTCGACCTGTGTGAACTAGTCCAAGAGGTGGTTCATTGGAAAAGTCATCATGTACAAACTCAGTATCCGTCAATTCAGTTTCATGTTCCAATCTATCCTCATCACTTCGAGCTGTGTTAACTGCTCCGAGAGGTGAATCCTTGGATATAGTAAACATAGCATCAGACCTTGCCTGATCATCTATGCACCCTGTAGCAGCCAGTTGGCTAGAGATTCCTCCACCTGTGTTAAGTTCCAAGGAACTCTCCACATTAGGAGTTGCCAATGGTTGGGTCTTATTAATGTTTCCACTATCCTGACCAGCATCTAAGCATGAATCAGTAGTGGAAGCCCTTCCAATCATGTCACCTCCACTCCATGTGACAGCCTCATTAACAACACCACTAACACTAGCTTGAGGTAGCTTAGTGCCCTTCTTTCTCCTAGTCCATACAATAGGTGTAACAGTGGTTTGGGTATGACTATCAGTGGTTAGAAACAAAAATAGCAATACTAAGATTACATAATAACAGTCCAATACTTATACAAACTGGTACAAAACAATTTGAGAATTTAGAGATTAATTATTCCAATACTAACAACAAGGTACTGAAACCTCCCCACATCAAAAGCTTTGGTAAGAAGATCAGCAACATTGAAATCAGTATGGATTTTAACCATTTGAATTAGCCTTTTCTCATTACAATCTCTAATAAAGTGATGCCTTATCTCAATATGTTTAGTTCTAGAATGTAAAACAGGATTTTTAATAATGCAAATTGTACTGTTATTATCAATGTAAATCTTAGTATGCATAAAATTATACCCAAAATCCAGGAATTGATTCTGAATCCAAAGAACTTGACCACAGCAACTAGCAGCAGCCACATATTCAGCTTTGTTGGGATATGAAAGTGCTGAAAACATCAAAGTACTGAAGATATGAAAGTACTGTAAGCTGCAAAGTACTGGAAGAAGTCAAAGAGTCAAAGTACTGCTAAAGATAAAGTCAAAGTACTGCAAGGTGAAGTCAAAGTACTGCTAGGACAGAAGAACTGTTATATTAGTTTATGGAAAGTATTGTATTCCATGTTTAGATTACTTGTCGTACAAGGTTATCAATTGTAAACCGACTAGGATATCCTTGAGCCTATAAAAGGACTCCTAGATTGGCATTAGAGGTACGATTTCAGAAAAAGAGTTTTAGAGTTTACGAATTAAGAGTTTAGAGAAAAGTTCGAATATCTTAGAGTTGTATTAGAGTATCTGCATAATAAGCAGATTTAGAGTTTGTTAATAAAGTTTTCTTCTTAGCTTTGTTAAGTAAATTCCGCGTACATAATAAAGATTGCTCAGTGTTTCTTTGTTAATAACTTAGGATTTATCCGAGGTTATTAAACCTTAACAAGCTAGTTTAGTTTGATTAAAGTATATCGATCCAACAAGTGGTATCAGAGCTTGTGTGGAAACTCTGACTAGGAAGAAACCCTACAATTTTCAAGATGTCGACTGAAGCTGTTCCACAACCCTCAATCACCTCACTCAGGATTCCAATTATCAAGAAGGGAGAATATGATCTCTGGTGCATGAAGATGAGGCAGTATATTGCCATTACAGACCATGCTCTGTGGAATGTAATTGTGAATGGGAATGAAGTTCCTCAAGAACCCATTCAAGTTGCTGGACAACCTTTAGCACCAAAGGCAGTTTTACCAGCAGCAACCCTAAGGAATCAAGAGAAGGCTCTTAACATTCTCTTGTCTGCCATTCCAGATGGTCATCTTCTAAAATTTCATGATGCTAAAGATGCTAAGCAGCTCTGGGCTGCTCTCAAGACCAGATTTGGAGGGAATGAAGCCTCTAAGAAGATGCACAGAAACTTGCTGAAACAACAGTTTGAAACATTCACAGTAGGAGAAAGAGAGAGTCTTGATGCTGCATATGATAGGTTTCAGAATCTCCTCAACATGTTGGAATTATACAAGGCTCAAGTATCAGTTGAGGATGCTAATTTGAAGTTTCT
Source organism: Chrysanthemum seticuspe (assembly GCA_019973895.1). Classification (NCBI taxonomy): domain Eukaryota; kingdom Viridiplantae; phylum Streptophyta; class Magnoliopsida; order Asterales; family Asteraceae; genus Chrysanthemum; species Chrysanthemum seticuspe. The sequence goes on along the minus strand of BPTQ01000006.1, from coordinate 268,217,868 downwards.
AAGGAGTTTGCCATCTACATGGCATGTGATTGCTACTATGATCAGAGGACAACAAGGATTGGATGTTATGGACTTTGATGATCTTTATCATCAACTGAAGGTGTATGAACATGAGATGAGTGGTCAACCCAATTCCAAATCTCACAGTATTGCTTTTCTATCATCTGAAAAGAAGAGCAGTACTTTCAAAAGTACTGCTCCTCCTCAAAGTACTGTTTCTCAAAGTACTGCTGTCTACAATCCCCCATCATATGCTCAGCAGGCCCCACCATCTACTACTTTGAACTCAGATGAAGTTGTGTGCTCCTTCTTTGCACAACAAGCAAGCTTACCTGTCACTTATGAAGAGGATCTAGCACAGATTGAAGAAGATGCACTTGAAGAAATTGATATCAGGTGGCAAGTTGCTTTGATCACTGCAAGGATCAAAAAGTACATGAAGAAGACAGGCAAAAATATTGATTTCAAACCAAAACAAGGAATAACTTTTGACAAATCTAAAATTGAGTGCTTCAATTGTCAAAAGACTGGTCACTTTGCAAGGGAGTGCAGGTTTGCTAAGTATCAAGCAAACAGAGCATCTGAGAAGCCTAAACTTGAGCTCAAGGAGATTCCAATAACTGAAACAAAGGCTTTGGTTTCTCAAGAGAAGTTATCAGAAGTGGACTGGAGTGAAGAGTTTGATGATGAACCAGTGACTTACTGTATGGTAGCAGTGGAAGATGCAGTTGAAGACACAGTGGAAGCATTAGACTGGAGTACTGCTTTTGATGAAGAATCTGAACATGCTGTTTTGGAATCTGATGATGGCTTTGGAGGATTTGATTGGAGCAAAGAAAGTGAAGATGATCCTGTTCTTCTTGCTATGGTGGCTACTTCACCAACTCAGTCTCCTATCTCTGAGGTATGCTCAAACTGTTATGAGTTCTATCAAAAATTGCTTAACAGTTATGTGATTGAAAGAGATAATTGTATTAGGGCTAGGTCTGAGGTAGCAGGATATCAAATTACTTTAGAGTCTATAGAAGCTAAAATCATAACACATGAAAATAATGAAATGGCTTGGGCTGAAAAGTATGAACAACAGGATTACCAGTTAAAACTTAGTGAATGGAAACTAAACTGTAAAATTGCTGAAATTGAGACATTAACTAAGGAAAGAGATGATTTGGTAGCTAAGCTTGCTGCTTGGGGACAGTCTGGCTTGTCCCATGTTACTTTTGTTGAAAAACAGAAAAGGGCTTACATTAGAACAGGCTTAGGATTTGGAATGGATTTTAGTAACATAGATGAAAACCAACCTAGTGATCAGGATGATGGTGAGGACATAACCACTAGTGATGATGAGCTCATTAACTATTTAGATGAATCTAGTAATGAGGGCTCAATAAGTGAACCACCTCCTGAATATAAGAAAGACAATGGTTATCATGCTGTTCCTCATCCCATTAGTCATCACCCTTCTAGGCCTGATATTTCTCGTTATGGTGTTGACAGTCTAGAGTTTAGGAAGAAGCTTGTTGCTCAATCTAGGTCTGAGAAAACCAAAGAAACTGTTGAAAACAATGTTCAAAATCCAGCAGTACCTTTAAATCAAAGTACTGCTCAACAAGCAGTACCTTCTGCAAAACCTTTTCAAAACAGTACTGCTAAACCTTTTTGGGATAATTTTGGTCAAAACAAATCTTATCAGTCCTCAAGAAGGCAAAACAATTTTGGGCATAGACATAGAAGAAATCACTTTGGACATATGGGTCAAAAACTGTGTTTTGTGTGTTATAGTCCTACTCACTTAATCAAAGATTGTGACAAACACTCAGAATATCTAAGCAAGTTTTCAAGGAATAAGACTTACAATCAGAAACCTAGAGAGCACAAACCAGTTTGGACTAATTCTAATAGGGTTAATCACAGAAACTTCTCACCAGATCATAGATACCCACATCAGAGAAGACCTTCAGTATCTCACAGTACTTTCCAAAGTACTGCTCAGAAACAAGGTACTGAAAACCATACTTGGGATAGAAATTCTAGGAGATCTCACTATCAACCTAGAAGGTATCACAATTCATATAGGGGATCTAGATCACAAGAACCACCTGTTAAAACTGAATGGATTAAAAGGGACAGTACTGCTGAGAGATATACAGTACGTTCAACAAAAAGTGAATCAGATGTTTTTGTGTTAAAAGAAAAGGCTAATAATCTGGTGAAAGAAATTTATGTTGAAAAACCAGAGAGTTTTGAAAATCCACATGCTAAACATCAAAAGATAATTTTGGATCATAATCTGAGAGATAGTGAGAATTACATACTCAAAGAATTTGAGTTTGTAACTTCTCAAGGGGAACACAAGTCAGTAATGGCTTGGGTTCCTAAAAGTTTCTAACTCTTTTCTTTGTGTGCAGGGCAACCCAGAAGAGGAGCTTAAAGATCATCTTATTGTGGATAGTGGTTGCTCTGGAAGTATGACAGGTGATAAAGAGATCCTGTCTGATTTTAGAAGTATTAGTGGAGGTAAAGTTGCATTTGGGAATGATCCCAATGGAGGAAGGATTACAGGGAAAGGAACAATTAAAGCTGGGAGAATTGATTTTGAGAATGTCAGATATGTGAAGGAGCTAAAGTTCAACTTGTTGTCAGTCTCTCAAATTTGTGATAAAAAGCATCCTGTGTTATTCACTGACACAGAATGTCTTATCCTTTCTTCTGAATTCAAACCTGTTGATGATGACTTGGTAGTACTAAGGGTACCAAGGACAAATGATGTGTATAGTTTAGACATGAAGAGTCTACATTCTTATGGTAGAGCCACATGTTTGGTGGCTAAAGCAACATCTGAAGAGGCACATCAATGGCATAGAAGATTGGGTCATGTGAATTTCAAGAACATCAACAAACTGGTCAAAGGCAATTTAGTTAGAGGTTTACCTTCCAAGACTTACAGGAATGATCAATCCTGTTTGGCATGCCAGAAGGGTAAACAACACAAAGCTTCCTGCAAGAAGCTTGATGAAAGAAATATTAGAGAACCATTGGAGCTATTACACATGGATTTATTTGGACCTGTCTCTGTGGCAAGTTTAAATAAAAAGAAGTACTGTTTGGTTGTTACTGATGATTGTAGTAGATTCAGTTGGGTTTTCTTTTTGGGCTTTAAGGATGATACCTTTGATGCTATTCAAACTCTAATAATAGCACTAGAAAATCAATTAAGACTCAAGGTTAGAGGTATTAGATGTGACAATGGAACTGAATTCAAGAACAAGCCTATGGATGACTTTTGTGCAAATAAAGGCATAAAAAGGGAGTTTAGTATTGCTAGAACACCACAGCAAAATGGTGTTGCAGAGAGGAAAAATAGAACCTTGATTGAAGCTGCAAGGACCATGTTAGCTGATTCTCATCTCCCTATTCAATTTTGGGTAGAAGCTGTAAGTACTGCATGTTATGTACTCAACAGGGTTTCTGTCACAAAACCACAGATGAAGACACCATATGAATTGCTGATGGGCAATAAACCCAACATTCGTTTTATGAAGCCTTTTGGATGCCCTCTTACTATTTTAAACACCATTGATAATCTAGGGAAGTTTGATGGCAAGTCTGAAGAAGGTTACTTATTGGGCTATTGCACTAACAGTAAAGGATTTAGAGTCTACAACAGAGTTACTAAGAAGATTCAAGATTGTCTTCATGTTGAGTTTTTAGAGGATCAAGACAATGAGAAAGGGAAGGGTCCTGATTGGATGTTTGATCTTGAGATTTTATCTCCTTCAATGAATTATGTACCTGTTAGAGAAGAAAATCAACCTTTGCATAATGAAGAAGATATTCAATATGTTGTTCATGATATTCATCTTAAACCTGATGCTATTCCTGATAAAGATCCTATGAGTCCAAAACAAGGTACTGATGTTCCTAAGCAAAGTACTGATTCGCCAAAACAAAGTACTGTTGCACCACAATCCTCATTATCTGCTGAGGATCAATCTATTCAAGAGGAACTTAATCAGATGCTTCTTCAAGATGTATTAGCACATTCTTACACTGATGAACAAAGGAGAGCTTATGAAGAGGCAAAGAAGAAGAACAAGACTGTCGAGTACTCTTACAGTACTTTGGACAGTACTTTCAACCAAAGTACTGCTGCACCTGTTGTCAGTACTTTAGATGCTTTGGATGATCCTACCATGCCTGAGTTAGAAGAAACTGATGATGAGCTTGAAGATGAAGGTATTTTCACAAATTCCAATGAAGGTGCTGATTATACTAACTTAGATGATACATATGAAGTTCCACAATCTCCAATCTTACGAATTCATAAGAATCATCCAACTGATCAAATCATTGGTCCTTCTACTTCTGGAGTTATGACAAGACACAAAGCTAAGGGTTTCACAAAACCTCATAATGCTTTACTTAGCTTTGTGTATAAACAAAACAGGCTAAATCATAAGGACCATCAAACCTGCTTATTTACTTGTTTCATCTCTCAAGAGGAACCCAAGAATATTGCTCAAGCTTTGACTAAAGAAAGCTGGGTTGAAGCTATGCAGGAAGAACTTCTTCAATTTAAACTTCAAGAGGTTTGGGTTTTATGTGATCTTCCAGATGGGAAGAGAGTTATTGGAACAAGATGGGTCTTTAGAGTTAAAAGAGATGAAAGAGGCAATGTTATCAAGAACAAGGCAAGGTTAGTTGCTCAAGGTTATAGACAGGAAGAAGGGGTAGATTACGATGAGGTTTTTGCTCCTGTGGCAAGGATTGAAGCTATTAGAATCTTTCTTGCTTTTGCTTCTTATATGGGTTTTCAAGTCTATCAGATGGATGTCAAGAGTGCATTTCTTTATGGCACTATTACAGAAGAGGTGTATGTGAAACAACCTCCAGGTTTTGAAGATCCTAAGCATCCTAACAAAGTCTATAAGGTGGTTAAGGCTTTATATGGTCTTCATCAGGCACCTAGAGCTTGGTATGAGAGGCTCTCTACATTCTTATTAAAACATGGATACAGAAGAGGAGCTATTGACAAGACTTTGTTTATCAAGAGAGACAAGAAGGATATCATGTTAGTTCAAGTGTATGTTGATGATATTATCTTTGGGGCTACCAAACAGTCTATGGTTAAGGAGTTTGAGCAGCTGATGCAGAAGGAATTTCAAATGAGTTCAATGGGAGAGTTAACATTCTTTTTAGGACTTCAGGTTAAGCAGTCCAAGGAAGGGATTTTTATTAGTCAAGACAAGTATGTTACAGACATACTTAAGAAGTTTAATTTCGCTGATATGAAGGCTGTTACTACACCTATTAAATCTATCAATTCATTGGGAAAAGATGAAGATGGACAGCCTGTTGAAGTCAAGTTATACAGATCTATGATTGGCTCTCTTATGTATCTTACTGCATCAAGGCCTGATATCATGTTTGCAGTTTGTTTATGTGCCAGATATCAAGTTTCACCTAAGATCTCTCACCTGAATGCTGTCAAGAGAATATTCTGTTATTTGAAACAACAACCTAAGTTGGGGTTGTGGTATCCTAAAGAGTCACCTTTTCACTTAGAAGCTTTTTCAGATAGTGACTATGCAGGTGATAACTATGATAGAAGATCCACAACTGGTGGATGCCAATATCTTGGAAGAAGGTTAGTTTCATGGCAATGCAAGAAGCAGACAATTGCAGCAACATCATCTACTGAAGCTGAATATGTAGCTGCTGCAAGTTGTTGTGGTCAAGTTTTGTGGATGCAGAATCAACTCTTGGATTATGGGTTCAACTTTAAGAATACTCCTATCAATATTGATAATGAGAGTACTATTTGTATTGTGAAGAATCCTGTGTATCATTCCAAGACAAAGCATATTCAGATTCGGCATCACTTTATCATAGACTGTTATGAGCATAGGCTCATTAATGTGGTTAAAGTTCACACGGATGATAATGTAGCTGATCTACTCACCAAAGGTTTTGATGTGTCACGATTCAATCACTTGGTCGTGAGCATTGGAATGATTAACTACTAAGCTATGTTTAAGGGGAGGACTATAAGGTGTTAGATATAGTCCTGTGTATTGCTTGAGGGGAGGATGTTAGTTTATACTTAGTGTATACGAAGGTTTTTGGCAAAGTACTGTATTTTCTGAAAGTACTGCTTGGGAAAGTACTGCTTGGGAAAGTACTGCTTGGGTGGAAAGTACTGTTTGTCGTATTAAAGTACTGTTCCAACGGTAATATTGATGGGTAATTGGTAATAACGGTAACTTTGTTATTTAGGCTGTGATTTTTCAAATCTCACCTATAAATAACTTCTTTCCGATTTTCCCTCTCATATTATTACTTCACATCTTTTCCATACTTATCTTCCAATTACCATCTCTTTATTATTCGATACAATCTTTCTATTGTGCTCACTCTTTCAACAATGGTGAATCGTTTAACTGTTTCGAAGCACAATATGGTGGCTAATTTGGATAAGACTGAGGCAAATGTAGCGTTTTATGATATCATTGATTATCTTACTGGGTCGCCTATTAGTTATGCTCTTTTAGTGGAGCCGGATATAATTGAACCATGGATTCAAGAATTTTGGGCTAATGCTAGAGACAATATGGAGGAGGATGAATACTATATTAGATCAACTGTTGATGGTCGCACTATTAAGATCACAGAAGCCTCCATTCGTGAAGATTTATTATTTGGTGATGAAGATGGGGCTATTAGATTTGATAAGCAACTGATTTGGGATACTTTTAGGAATCTTGGTTATGAAGGTTCTTTGACTGAACAAACTTTTAAGAAGGCCTTATTCTGTCCTCAATGGAAGTTTTTGATCCATGTCTTGCTCCATTGCATAAGTTCTAAAAGCACTTCTTGGGAGCAGTTTGGTTCAAATATTGCATCTGCAGTGGTTGGTTTAGCTACGGACAGAGTATTTAACTTTTCACGGCTTATTTTGGATGGGATGCTATCGCATATATCATCTGGAGCACCTTGGTTGATGTACCCAAGATTTATACAGGTTTTCCTAAACAAGCAATTGGCTGATATTCCTAAACCTACTGCTTTACTACCTGTTATTGTGCAACAAGCCAAAATCTATACATTCATGGCTAGGCGCAGTGATTTGTTCAGAGGTGGAGATATTCCCTTAACTACTTCCATGATGGAAGTTGTTCAAGCTGTACGTGCTGAAGAGGATGAAGAAAGTGAAGGTACTGCTTCTGCACAGGGTACTGCTTCACAAAGTGCTGCCTCACAAGGTACTGCATCTGCAAGTACTGCTTCTCGTGAAGGTACTGCATCTTTACAGGGTGATGTTTCTCTAAGTCCTGAGGTTCAAGCAGAGATTGAGAGAACACCTACTCCATCTCCTCAACCATTTGTTTCTGGTTCAGAGGAACATTCGCAAGTTCAAGGTGATGCTCATTCTATACCTCGTGAAGGTTTAACTATGGATAACTATGCTTTGACAAAGGCGCTAGCTAGGTTGAACAAGACTGTTGAGCGTCAAGCTAAAACAATTAAGAAGTTGAAACGTAACTACTTTTGGTTGAGAAATTTTGTTAAACCCTATATTCAAGGTTTCAACTTATGGGTTAAGGAGGAGAATAAACGTCGAAAAGCACTTCGTAAGGAATTGAAAAGAAAGACGGTTCCTAAATCATCTTCTGTCAACTTGGGGAGGAATTTAGACAAAGAAAATTTGAAAGAAGATGTTATGAAGACAAAAGAAGATGTTATGAAGACAAAAGAAGATGTTATGAAGACAAAAGAATCTGAAGAAGATGTTTTGAAGAAGAAAGAAGATTTTTCTGAGGAACAAGAAGAAGAAGTACAAGTTCAAGATACTGATAATCAAGGTACTGATGTTCAAGGTACTGATAAACAAAGTACTGAACATCAAAGTACTGAGTTTCATGATACATCTAGGCCAGAAGTTATAACACCAATAACTCCAAGGGTTTTGAATTTTGAAGAAGAAGCTGGTCCTTCTACAGTTGTTATAGAGGAGGAGGAGGAACCTAGATTTAAACCTATTCATTCACCTAGTGATGATGAATTAGTTGCTACAATTCTTGATCTGTCACAACCAAGAGGAGGTGTTACTATTAGAGAAACACAAGAAGAAGAACAACCAAGAACTGATCAACCTGCGATTGATCCAAAAGACAAGGGAAAAGGTGTTTTGGTTGAAGTTAAGAAAAAGAAGTTTACTTTGGCAGAACTTAGAGCATTTGAAGTTGCAAGGAATGAAGCTGCAGCTAGAAAAGTTCAAGAAGAGATAAATGCTAAAGATAGAGAAAAACGAGAAGCTCAAGAAGCTTTGGATAGAGAAGCAGCTCAAAAAGTGCAAGATGAATTGGATGCTGAAGCTGCTGAACCTTTACAGTCTCCAACACCTGTTAGATTCATGTCAAGAAGACCTAATTTGGCTAAAGAAAGGAATGCAATGATGGCATACTTAAAAGGCAGAGGATTTAAAGGATTGCAAAAGCTAAATTATGTGGATATGAAAAGATTATATGATGCTGAGAGACAAGCTTATAAGAAAGATGTTGCAGGCATTAAAGATTTTAGAGAAGAAGCTTTTTGGAATGAAGCTGAAAGGAAGAAAAGCTTAAAGAGGAAAAGAAAAACTGAAGCTACAGATGTTCAGTTTTCAAAGAAAGAGAAGGTTGAATTAAGATCTGAGACTAGTGATGAATTGAAGAATTATCTCAGAGTGGTAGATTTTGATTATACAGATGAAGATAATGACATGAAGATGAACAGATCAAAGATCAGTGCTTTCAAAGTTGAGAAATCTAAGAATGGAGATTACATGGTTTTTCACAAAGAAGATAAAAGTTTCAGAGTTTTTAAACGGCTATGGGACTTGCTGCATATCATAGACAGAGTAGATCTATTCTACTTGTATCATGTAGTAAAGACTTATTTTGAAGATAATCCGTTAGAAGGGATTGGATTGGTTTTACATGGGGATCTCATAACCATGTGGGAAACTGATGAAGAGAGTACTGATGATATTTGGAAGAATTAAGAAAACTGGGAGATAGTTTGCTGGAGATTCTTTGAAGAATCTGGAGTTCATGTCTTGGAGCTAGAAAATGGAACAATGATTCACATGTTTGCAGAAAGAAGATATCCTCTTACTGTTGAGCTCATGAGAAGAATGCTAGAGCATGGATTGGAAGTAGAAGAGGCTGATGAAATTGCTTGCATGGTTATCAATTTGCTTATAGACTGGACTACCATTGCTGAGAATGATCTATAACTGGTATGATTTTTGAATAAATACTTTTTGATATATCAGTACTTTTATTCAAAGTACTGCTAGTTAGACAGTACTTTCATTAAAGTACTGTTTGCTGCATTAAACCAGTTAAATGAATTTTAGAAGAAACCTTTTGCTAAATAATAAATATTTTCTGACATAAAGGTTGAATAAACGGTTTTTGTGATGATAACATCAATAGGTTATCAATCCACCATGGTTACAAAAGGATTGACTAATCCATGAGCAAACGGCTCTGGTAAAGATATATCAAATCCGTTTTTAGTTGACAACTTGCTAATAAGTTGGATGGTCATCAACTCACCATATCAGTAATGTGAAGAGTTGGCTAGCCCACAAGAAATGGCTTGTGGTAAAGGCAGTGGAAAAACCATTATTGGTAATTAGTTCACCATTAGATAAAAGAACTAACTAGTCCAGAAGGGTACAACTTTTGGTAAAGACAAAACAAATCTGTTGATAGCTGATGATTTGCTAAAATTCATATGGTTATCAATGTACCATGGTCTTACACACCAAAACATTTGGCTACTCCAAAGATAATGGCTTTGGTAAAGAGTTCTAAATCCATTGAATTTTCAATGATTCACTTAGATGTGATGAGAATAGTATGCAACTTAAACTGAATTATTGTACAAACTGTCATATGTTGCTGTGTTGCTGAAAAGATGGAGATTGCTGAATGCTGCTGTGAAGAAAACAATTCTAAGAGATACTTTGACAAAAGCACAGATTCTACAGAGATATAATCTAAAGACTAAAGAACAATCCATTTTAAAGATGAAGCTGTTAAAGATATATTCACAAAGGAACTTGAAGTCAAGCAAGTAGAATTCAAGTTAGGGGAGGATTGTTGGGATATGAAAGTGCTGAAAACATCAAAGTACTGAAGATATGAAAGTACTGTAAGCTGCAAAGTACTGGAAGAAGTCAAAGAGTCAAAGTACTGCTAAAGATAAAGTCAAAGTACTGCAAGGTGAAGTCAAAGTACTGCTAGGACAGAAGAACTGTTATATTAGTTTATGGAAAGTATTGTATTCCATGTTTAGATTACTTGGCGTACAAGGTTATCAATTGTAAACCGACTAGGATATCCTTGAGCCTATAAAAGGACTCCTAGATTGGCATTAGAGGTACGATTTCAGAAAAAGAGTTTTAGAGTTTACGAATTAAGAGTTTAGAGAAAAGTTCGAATATCTTAGAGTTGTATTAGAGTATCTGCATAATAAGCAGATTTAGAGTTTGTTAATAAAGTTTTCTTCTTAGCTTTGTTAAGTAAATTCCGCGTACATAATAAAGATTGCTCAGTGTTTCTTTGTTAATAACTTAGGATTTATCCGAGGTTATTAAACCTTAACAAGCTAGTTTAGTTTGATTAAAGTATATCGATCCAACAAGCTTCAGTTGTAGAATTAGCCACAATTGTTTGCTTTTTACACTGCCAAGAAATTAATCTGCTTCCCAAAAACTGACATCCTCCAGTAGTAGACTTCCTATCCAAACTAGCTCCAGCATAGTCACTATCTGTGTAGGCCACCAAGTCAAAAGGGGAATCCTTAAAGTACCAAAGGCCCAACTTAGGATGACCTTTCAAATATCTAAAGATCCTCTTAATAAGCTGTTGTGGTGTTCTAGCAACACTAAACTGTCTTTCAATACCTTTAGCTACACAGAACTGATTCATCACATCATTCTTAAACTCAGTTCCATTATCACATCTGATTACTTTAACCTTATGGTTTACTAGATTTTCTATCTTAGTAATGAAACTCTTAAGAATTTCACTAGTCTCACTCTTAGCAGCCAAAAAGTATACCCAAGAAAATCTACTATAATCATCAGTGATAACTAGGCAGTACTGCTTATGGTTCAGGCTTCTAACAAAGGTAGGTCCAAATAAGTCCATATGAAGCATAAACAGTGGTTGTGTGATGGTGTTTACTGATTTGGTCTTACAAGAAGCTCTATGTTGTTTACCTTTTTGACAGGCCACAAACAGTTCCTTACACTCAAAAAACTTTGAAGGTAACCCTCTCACTAAGTTTCCTTTTACCAGTTTATTGATTGTTTTGTAATTGAGATGACCTAGTCTTCTATGCCACAATTTTGACTCATCAGCAGATGCTTTAGCAAACAAACATAAGGACCTATTAGGAAGAACATCTTTAAGATCAAAACAATATATATTTTCCTTCCTAGGTACCCTAAGTTGTATAAACTTCTCATCAGGCATCTTAAACTCAGGAGACAACACCACACACTCAGTTTCCCCAAAAGGTACCCAGTTTTTCTTATCACACGTTTGAGAAACACTGAATAAATTGTACTTAAGTCCCTGTACCAAATAGACCTTTTCAAAGTCTAAATTCCCTGTTCTGATTGTGCCTCTGCCAAGTATCTTTCCTCCCTTTGGATCATTGCCAAATGCCACATATCCTCCATCAAAAGCTTCAAAATCTTCCAGATTGCTTCCATCCCAAGTCATGTGCCCAGAGCAACCACTATCAAAAACTCCTTTATCTTTTAGCTCAGTTTGAAGATTGCCCTGCACATAAAATTACACAAGTTAGTTCCTTTTGTGGACCCAAGCCAATACTGACTTGGGTCTGCCCTGTGCATCAAAATATTCAAATTTCTTTAGGTCCATTGATGCACAGTTGACATGTGGTAAAACCTTGGTCTTAGGCTTCCATTGCCAACTAGCTGAGGCCTTAACAGCATAAAAATGATTTCCAACCACTGTATCAGTTATCACCTTTGGAATTTTTAAAACTTCTTTTGAATCAGTGGTGATATTTTGCTTAACAGTGGTTTGATTCTGCTTAGCCGTGTTTACATTATGCTTAGCAGTGGTTGGAACCCATTTAGGTGCAACAGTGACAATTGATTTTGTTTTCCCATTCCTCATCAACACTGCTCTTGGAATCATGTTTTTGTTTGGATGAGGGTGTGTATTCTTTGAAAAGTTTTGATGATTTACCCTCCTCCAATGATTCCATACATGTGGTCTGTTTTTATTACAATTTCTCTGTAAGTGTTCAAAACTACCACATACAAAACAAGCCTTTTTAACACAGTGAAACTCATAACCTAATCTGTTAGAAATTAGACCATTTAAGATTCTTTGATTTCCCATAGGTTTATATTGTTTCATCTGTTCCTTAGGTATTTCCCTGTACTCTACTACTTTCTTGGTAATTTTAGCTCCAAATCTAGGTACAAGGTTGACTTGCTGAGAATCAACTTTCTTAATTTTCTCTATCTCTTCAGACTTAGTTGATTCAGTTCTATCTTCCTCAGAGTCTGATTCCTAATCTTCAATTATGGGAGCATCAGATAACTTATCAGAACTTATCTTAGGTGTTTCAGTCTTATGTATCTCTTCTACAGGTTTGTTAAAACTGAATTCACTACTAAATGACAGTTCTTTAGCAGGTGGTGCATGTTTCATCAAAGAGGGTGGTGGCATATCATTGTATCCTAGACCAGTACCATCTTTGAACAGTTTTTGACCTATTGGCTTATTTACTAGATCATAAGCATATTGTGTTTTAGCAACCCTAACAACATGTTTTTCTTTTTCATCTAGGGCTTTTTTTTTTACACTCTCTGCCTCTGCTAGTTTATCTTTAAGCATTTTAATCTCTCTATCTTTAAGATCAATTTCACCACCTAGTATATTGTTCTTTTCTACATACTCAAACTCACATTTAATACAGAATTTTAGCTTCTCTTCCACACCCTCTAGACCAACTCTATATCCTAAGTTATCTAGAGTCAATCTCTCTACTTCTTTCCTCATACTCTCAGTGATAGCTTTTTGAGATTCTAAGTTATCAGAACATGATTTAAAAGAACAAGTAGATGTTTTAGAATCATTAGATACCTCAGAATCTGAACCAGAAGATGAAGCATAGGCCATTAGAGCAAAGTTATGCTCTTTTGAAGCTTCACTAGCAAGAAAAGCTGCATTTGGACCTTCTTCAATCTGATCACTCCAGTCATAATCACCAATCCCATCTTGAGCAACCAAAGCTGAAGAAGCAACAGGCTCTTCTGTAGTCTTCTTTATGCCTTCAATTCTTTTAGGAGCTCGACATTCCCTAGCAAAGTGGCCTTTCTTCTTGCAGTTAAAGCACTCCATCTTGCTTTTGTCGAATCCAGCTCTCCTTTGACCATCATACTTAACATGTCTTCCAGTCCTCCTCAGAAACTTTCTTGCTTGGAGAGTCAACATTGCCATTTGCCATTGAAGATTAATCTCATCAAGATCATCAGGATCAATTTGATCCAGATCTTGATTCAGTACAGTAACACTGGTAGTTAAATCAGACAGAAAAGCACAGATTGCACCATCACTGACATTATCACTAACAGTGGTATTGTTTGCAATAGCCGTGGTTATACCATAGGCAGCAGTGGATACATCTTGTGGGCTTTTGTGATTAGTGGATACAAAAGCAATGTTTTGATTAGCAGAAGATGTGTTAGCAAAGTTATGCTCAGACTCATAAACCTTCAAGTTGTTGAAGAGATTGTCTAGAGTCATGTTAGGAAAATCCTCCTTATTTCTCCACACAATTGTATGAATAGCCCATTCAGATGATAAACTCCTAATGAACTTCAAATTAATATCTTCTTGAAGAAACTTGTAATTCACAGACTTCAGTTGACTGATAAGTTTTTGAAGTCTATTATATGTGCCATCAAGTTTTTCTCCACTAAGAGCAGTGAAGGTTTCAAATTGATGCTTGAGCATATTCATCCTTGACTTCTTAGTAGCTTCATTACCAGCAAACCTTAATTCAAGAGCATCCAATAAATCTTTAGCAGACTCATATTGATCAAAGTCCAAGGCAAACTCATTAGGTATTCCCATAGAGAGAATACTGTGAGCTTTGATCTCCATCTTCCTTCTAGCTTTATCAGGTTCACTAACAATAGCTATCTCTTTACCATCTTCACCCTTCTTAGGAAGAGTGTCACCCTTTTCAACGACATCCCAGAGAGCATAATCAATCATACGAATGTATTGCCTCATTCGCATTCTCCAGATTTGATACTCACCATGCTTGAGCATGGGTACCTTAGAAGCAGTCACCATGTGAGTTTCGTCAGACATCTTAACTTACTTGAATAAAGCTTAACAGACTTCTTCTTGGTTACAGTTTCTAGATCACAAGCTCTGATACCACTTTTTGATCCCAGTTGAGCAAACGATCTAATATAGAAACTGACTTGAACAAAGAACTTATTAAGTATTACGCGGAATTTAACACTTAATCTTAAGAAGAAGAACAGTAAACATTCAACACCTCAATATTATTGATAATACGAATACTCTTACAGTATTAGGGTTTTTCAACCTTGAAGTGTATCGACCTTAGATATAAAACATACGTATATCTAACCTAACCTAGGATCTCCTTTTATAGGCTAAGGAGTCCTATACATTATACAATACGTAACCTACAAGATAAATATCTTTTCCATATTTATCTATTACAATAAACTAAACCGACTATACAATACTAGCAGCAGTTACATATCATCATCCGTGGTTATACTCTTCTACTAGCCGCGGTTTGTCTTCATCCGTGGTTACATCCTTCTGTTCCTGGTTACATCAAACCTGTCCGTGGTTCCAGCACTTGAAGTAATTCTTGATTCAAGGAACTTAAAACCCAACAGAGAGTCATGAGGGGTATTTATAGGCTCTACATCCTATTACTTTGCCACTTAAACGATACTAGTCCCTGCGGGCAAAGTATACTACATATCTAGTCCATTTCACTTAAGTGACGTTATCTTTATAAAAGAGTGAGGCTAACAATCTCCCTCCAAGATATCGTCACAAGTGAATGGTTACAATGAGACCTATAAATACAAAACAAAGTAAATTACAATAGTAATGAACAATGTTGACTTTGTTGAAGCGCAGAGTCTCTGTAGTCTAGATACTGAGGCAAACATGAAGTTCTCCCTTCCGACGATCTCGGCATTTGATCTTTGGCGCTGACGGCACAAATCCTTGTAGCTCTGAACTTCAACTGTAACGGTCTAGTTAGGTTATTACTCCCTCCTAACTAGTGAGCCTTTTTTCTTTTTCTGCTCCCTCCTGAACCGACAACACTCTTCCAACACGCAGCGGAGAAAGTAAACTCTTGATTATAGCACAATGGTTGTCGTTCTGGGAACACCGTAACAACATAACTCACTTAGTATTGCATCCAAGTTGGTAAAAATCCCCGATGTACACCACACTACTTCTCCTTCTTCGGTCTTAAGCACAATTCCCTTCGTAATCCAATCACGGAAGATGATATAGCAACTTCTCCCTCCTGATGGTTGCGAGCTATTGGAATCATCATAATGTTGCGTACATGGCGTATTACCTTTTTCTTGATGCAATATTAACATCATAGTTTGATCAAAATTCTGTGAGAATATGTCGCAAAAATACTCTCATTACGTCTCTCAAACCAACCTGTAAACGAACCTCCTTTGAATTCACCGGCTAATAGTAATGACCACATATGGAGAAAACCCGATACGACTAACTTGAAAAGGAAGTAAACATCCCAACTTTGTGACTTACTGCTTGTTCTAAATTTTTGAACAATCCACAACGCCGTGTGACACTGAGCACTACAACGTAACTCCTTAAAGTGATGGTTATACACTATGAGCACTACAACATAACTCCTTACATCAGTTATAACCAGATTGTCAAATTTCATAATGTGCCCAGACAAGTTATCTTGAGACATGCACCCAACCAACCATCGTCTCAAAGATAAAGAAGCTCACCCGTGAAACGTCACTTCAATTCCGCAACAATAATACCGTACAAAAACCCCGTAGTCATTTTTTCAGATCTTCGCAACAATTATACCATACCAATAATACCACTCTTTAACTTTCTACAAAAAATATGTATCCAAAATTTTTATCACAAAAAACTTCGGATGACAAAATATTTGTGAAAAGTATTTTCACCATGTTGGCATGTTATACGATCAGTCCATATTCCCATAATACTTGAAGTCCAAAAACAGCCTACAACAGATGATGAGGCCCACGTTCATTTTCAGACATAAGAGCCCAAGAAAGAAACATCAGATCCACCAGTCCATATTCGAAAGCCCATATGAAGTATAATACCCCGATCCACTTTCAATTCATTAAACCGGATATAAAATATCACATTACTTGACCTAAACAAACTAACCCTAAAACACAATCAGAAATATTCGACTACCACCAAAATAACGTTTCTCTCTTCACAATCTGAGAAGACAAAAATCACCACTCCATTCCAAACGAATATCATCAACCACAAATCAATCTTGACTAAACCCCAACAAATCATCTCATTCATCATCTATACAATCTATCAAGCCGAACACCACTTGAGTTACGTCTTCAAGATCTTGAGTAATCAAGATTTCGGGTAGGTGTTGATTGATGTTATTTCGATTTCATTTTCCTTTTAAAGTCACTAATGAATCTAAGTAAAGATATAACATACTTGTTATACTCTTTCTTTATTTTCGGAAAGTAACACAGTAAGATCGATGAAGAAATTGATTCAAGTGAAATAATCTTAAAAAGATTACAAAAAAAATTGAATCAAATCTGAGAATGATTTTTCTTTAAATTCTTATATAGTTTTGAAGGATTGAGAATTGAGGAGTGATTGTGAGGGTAAATTGGTGAGTCTAGATGTAGGTTAGGTTAGTTTTGGTTATGGAACTCTCGGACTGATGATATTTCAAACTGAACTGAGGTCGAGAGTTGTTTTTGGTATATGGTATATTGTGGTCGAGTGGTCGAGTCTTGGTCTTACGCATAACTGCTTCTTCTTATCAGTTTTACGCATAAGGTTTTTTGAAAAAATCTTACGCGTAACTTCTTTTCCTTTATGCGTAAGCAGTTTGTTTAGGCGTAAGGCATTTCTTACGCGTAAACCATGTCTTAGGCGTAAACCCATATGCGTAAGCCTAGGCTTATGCGTAACTCTTACGCGTAACAATGTCTACGCATAACTTCACAGTTATGCGTAATATTCCTGTAGATGCTCCTTAGGCGTAGAAAAAGAGGGTTTTGACCCTTTGACTTTTTTCTGGCGAGTTTTTCCGACCAATATTTCCGTTCAGTCTTCATAAAAAACCCATAAAAACTGCCAAAAAAATCTTCATTTTTGCCCCATTTGACCACTCAAATCTGACCAGAATGACCTTGTTTTCACGGATAGGTGCCAAAAAGTCAAAAAAAAATGATAATACATCTGTCAGTTTTGGACATAAGGATGACACAAAGACATATATTGTACACATGTAAAGACCATGATGACGTTTTTGTTTTAGACCAAATAACATGTACAAACTGTTAACCCACAAATTCGGAAAAAAAATTTCCGACCACAAAAAATGTACTAAAAACAGCTTGAAACATGTGTCGAAAACCAACATAAATCATCAAAGCATAACCATGGCTCTGATACCACTTGTTAGGACCGAAAAACACAAGATTTATGTGGTTTTGGAGGTCGGGGTTGGTGGAAGAAGATGAAGGTATTCATCTTGTTTAGAGAGAGAGTATAGAGAGGGAGGAGAAAACAAGGATAACTTTATAAATAAAAACACACAAAACACTACACCTAATGATTCACCTCGCCCCTCATGAAGAGTCATGAGGGGTATTTATAGGCTCTACATCCTATTACTTTGCCACTTAAACGATACTAGTCCCTGCGGGCAAAGTATACTACATATCTAGTCCATTTCACTTAAGTGACGTTATCTTTATAAAAGAGTGAGGCTAACAACCCAACACTGGTGTTATTAACTAAACTGATAATAGGTTTTAGCCTCTGTACAACAGAACCTCTTCTTACAAAATCTTAATCCTCTTTTCCTATTAAAATGTTCACTCATTTGAACATCTCAACAATAACTCAACTTTCCATCTACGTGTGTAGGTGCATACGAGCGATTACATAAATTAACCAAATAATAACAGTATCTCAAAACTAAGTTTGCGCGATAACAACATCAATTCAAACTATTCATATTCATCCACACACAAGTACAAAAACACACAAATAAACAGATAAAACAACAGCATTCGAGACTTACATTAAATAGGAGTTAAATGCAAATACGAAAAGAATTCACAAATAAAAATCAACATCCTTCGCCGCAGCTATTTCTTGTGGTGGCGGCGCCTCAGTTGACTTAGTTTTCTGCCGCACTTTACTCCTAGCCCTAGCTAATGAGGAAAACAGTATCAATGATAACATATCGAAGCCCTAGCTAATGAGGAAAACAATATCAATGATAACATATCAAAGCCCTAGCTAATGAGGAAATCAAATCGCTTTGATTTTGAACAATTAAGAAACCTAAATGATGAAGATACTTTTTCGATTGGAAAAGCTGGTTGAGTATGCGGTGGTGAAGCCACCGATGTATGCGGCTGGTCGTGGTAGTTTAACGGTTGGTCGCCGGTGGCGGGAGATTATGTTGACTTCTATTGGTGGATAATGAATTGGTTACGTCATTGTGAATTGGTGGTAGTTTACCGGTTGGTCGCCGGTGGCGGGAGATTAGGGTTACGTCAGTGTGGTTTTGATGAAGGTGAGGTAGAGAGAAGTGGCTAGGAGATTAAGGTTACGTCAGTGTGATTTAACTTCTATTCTGTTCGATGATGGTGAAACAGAGAGATGCGGGTCGGGTTGGATCCGCATCTTTTTTTTCTTTCTCTTTTGGGTGAAAAACTTTATTGGATGTTACTTAGATGATATTCTCTTTTGGGTCCCTTCACTTATATTTAAGAGTTTTAATTGAAAAATCAATGACCAACACTTTGGTCACTAAATTTACAAATCAGTGACCGAAAATCTCGTCACTACAAACGACCATTTTGCCTTCTCGTCACTACAAACGACCATTTTACAAATCAGTGACCGAAAATCTCGGTTCGATTCAGGTTTTTTAGTCCGGTCCGGGTTTGACCCGATGCTCACCCTTATACCAGAGTATCGAGATGGTATTTTAGTGACTAACTAGTGACCAACCAGCAGTTTTGTCACTAAATATTCACCGATGACCAAAAATCAGTGACAACAAATTATATTGTCTCTATATTGGCTAAACAGTGACCAAAAAAAGAATTTGTCACTGAATTTTCGTCACTAAAGACCATTTTCTTGTAGTGAACTCTGTATATAGAGAAACTGAAACATGATATTTAAGTAGTGCTACAAAGCAGGGGCGGAGCCAGAAATTTTTTCTCGAAAAGGCACACTTTGATAATTTTTATAAACTACATTATAAATTGGTTCTTGAGGAGGCAAAATTACAAAAAAAAATAAATATTTTAAAAAATTTACGCTACAATTTTTTTCGCAAGGAGACACATGACCTTTGTGATCCCCTTAAATCCGCCCATGCTACAAAGTATTGTCCTGTTAGAGTATGGACGTATGGTAAAAAAAAATTCGAATTGCAAGTAAATAGGGTACTAATTTGTCTTTTTCTTATCTTATTCTATTTTATAAATGCTATTAATAACGCATATAATTAACAATAATTAACCACTTTGTTTTATCATCAAAACTAGCAGTGTACCCGCGCGATGCGGCGGCGGGTACCCTGTGACTATATTTTTCGGCGAGCAAATTGTTCGGTTACATGTTTTTTTCTAAAAGTTCGGTACAAATGAATGATAATTTAAATATTGTTTTTTTTTAGGGCAAATAACCTATTTAAGCATCATACTTGTCACAAAAAGCAGTTCGACGTAGCGAATAAAAAAAATAGCCCTTTTAGCTACTAAACATGACTAGTTTGTCCTTTATTGGGCATTTTACCACTTGAATAACAGGTATCCGGTTTAACATAATTTAATAACATCCAAAGTCACCATCCTTATCCTTTAATAACATAATTTAATAACATCCACACAATTTCCACAACTATTTTTTTTTTGTTCGCATACTGAATCCAATAAAAGGCTATGACTCTTTCAGCAAATCCGCCAGAAGTGATTCAGAACATATGCCTTCATCAAATATGTTACATTTTCCATCATCAAGAAACCCACTAATTCATGACCCGAATCACTTGGTAATCTTAATGATTAAGGATTAAAGGGTGATCGTCGCTCCAGTGGTTAATTTCTACTGAGTCCTCGTCTTCATCAATGTTTGTGTTTGTTATATAAAGATGTTGGACATTTCTGGTGAAGGGTGTTGTTGGTCTTGCCGGTAACGATGGCTCTTTTTCCGGTATTTTAGGTGTGTGTTTTTATGTAAAAGGTTGCAGTGGAAGAGAGAAAGAAAAATGGGAAAATATTTGGTAAAGTGAAAGTTGGGAGTAAGAGGTGACTGGGAGTAACAGGTCGTGACTGGGAGTAGGAGGTAAAATGCTCCATAAAAGACAAACTAGTCGAGTTTAGTAGCCAAAAGGGCTATTTTTTTTATTCGCTACGTCGAACTGCTTTTTGTGACAAGTATGATGCTTAAATAGGTTATTTGCCCTTTTTTTTAATACCAAAATACCGCTCTTTTTGCTAATAATGTACCAAACTGAGTAACCATATGTGTAACCAAATAATATTCGCATAATACTTTTGTTAATCCAATCATTCTGTCAGCCAGTAGCATTTCAGTCTGTCTAATAAATCAACCCAATCCAAATAAAATACAAGGTTCACAAGCCCACCAAAAGAGATGCCTCGATCCAGTCCAACTCATACCCGGTATAAGTGATAACACTTAAAGCTTTGTTCATTTGTTTGTCCTAACCCTAAAACACACTTATTGATAGATCCGCCCACCTCACTTCTTGTTTCAGCCGCCTACCATCAAATCTGCCTTATCCCTCCATTAAACCAATCTAAACTGAACACCCAAATCGTCTCATCTCATCTCAGTTTCATCATCACAATCATAACCGAACAAACTATCATCACATCATACGAACAAAACCCATAAACACCATTTTCTGTCTTTTGGTTTAGCACGGATGAAGAATACAAGAGATTGTCTCTTCAAGATCTTTAATTAAAAGGCACTGTAGGTTTATGATGTTGTGATTTTCGTTTTGTTTTGGTCTTTAAACGAACCATAAAAAAAGAGTAACACTCTTGTTATTCCTCTTTTTTTATATTCGAAAAAAAAAGAAGATAAACTTCTTATAGATCGATGATGATGCTTATCTTTCGTTTCAAAGGTCTTGATTTATCTTTTAAAGGCACGAAAGAAATGGCACTTGCGGAGGCGTAGTGGAGGAGGGTTTGGAACATGGGTTGGGGTAAGTGGTGGGGGTGTAGAATAAGGTGGTGAAGAGGGAGAAGGTTAAGATGATGATGAGGAGTGAGAGGAGGAGATGGTGGTGAGGGGTGGTTTGTGGTGGAAGGGGTTGAGGAGGATGAACTTGGTGGTGTTGGGTTTCAATGAAGACTCGAGTATGTGTGTTTTGGATTGTTTCTGATTCGTTTCTTCAATCGAAACGCCAACACAAAAATGAAAAACACTTTTTGATCTCTTGGTTTCGAGTAACCCGCGAAGAACACAAATGATTTTTTGTTTTTCCATTTGTTATGTGATAAAAATTCCAGTCAGATCTTTGGGGTGTTGTCTATGAATAAGGGGTTGCTTGGCTTAGTAGCTTGGCTATATTGTACATTGTGGTTACATAGGTGTATATTTTGGTAAAGATGTGTTTTTAATAGTGTATTAAATGTATGTAAGAAATAGTGTTTTTGTAGTTTGATTTGTGCTTTACATACTTGTAAATTATGTTGTTTTATTTGTATTTGCTTAAAATCTATTTTAAGAAATCTTAAAAATTAAATAGGAGGGAAGTGCATCCCTCTATTATAAGATAGTTAGATTAAGCTATATAGGCTATTGCTAGTGATGTCTAGTTCTTGTCCGCCGGACGATCTTTTGCAAAGCAAAAGGTGCTTTATGTTTACGGAAAGGGATGGGTTATTTGAAAATTGATTGTAATATCATCTGATCTCTATTTTTTAAAATTATTATAAAACTGAAAAATGAAAGTACGATACATAAATATAAAGTTTGACAAGTCAAAATTAATAAAAGATAAATAATACGAAGCATAAAACCGTAAAAGATTGTTTTGTTCTGTTAATATAGTGAGTAAAATTGTAAAAAAAAATGCGAAACAAAAAAATATAAAGTTTAACAAGTCAAAGATAATAAAATACAAAAAATTCATTAGAAATGCCTTGCACTGTTTATAAAATGTATAAAGTTTGATAAGATAGAAATATTAAAAGACGGAATATACAAAATAAAACAAAAAATACGGAATAAAAAGTAAAAAAACAATAAAAACCTGAGATAAAGATATGGAATATGATGAGATTGTATTTTAGTGTAATGATTTTCAGATTATCATATTTTCTGCAAGCCTAGAAATTGTTTAACTTATATAATTATGTTTTTATCAATGTAATTTAATATTGTATATATATTTATTTAATCGTACATATTTATTTAAAAAAAACCAATTCTTTACACATTTGTTTTCAACAAAACAAATAGTACAATCTTGTTTAATGTATAATTATGTGTTGGGTTATATGGACGGTGCCTATTATTTTAGATTAATCCCTCCTAAAAATAGGGGGTACTTCTTGTCCTTTTTTTTTTTTTTTTTTTTTTTTTTTTAATTGTGTAGTGTTTACGTATATGTATAGTGTATTTATTTGTGTAGTGTTTTTATATGTATAGTGTTTTTAATTGTGTAGTGTTTTTATATGGTATTTATTTTACGTTACTTTTTATAAAAAAAGTTTATAAAAAAAAGTTTATAAAAAAAGTTTATAAAAAAAAATTTATAAAAAAAGTTTATAAAAAAAGTTTATAAAAAAAGTTTATAAAAAAAAGTTTATAAAAAGTTTATAAAAAAAAGTTTATAAAAAAAAGTTTATAAAAAAAGTTTATAAAAAATTTATAAAAAAAGTTTATAAAAAGTAACGTAAAATAAATACCATATAAAAACACTACACAATTAAAAACACTATACATATAAAAACACTACACAAATAAATACACTATACATATACCTAAACACTACACAATTAAATTAAAAAAAAAAAAAAAATTGCATGTGAGGGGGGACCCCACAGCCGCCCACATAAAGAGAGGGAGGACAAAAGGAGGAGGGGCCCACGCCTAAAGGGGTAGACCACGTTTATATAGTACAACCCATAATTATTTATTATTTATAGTGTGAGAGAGTGCGGATATATGTGTGTGAGAGAGAGAGTATTCATAGGAAATCTTGGTCGTCAAGGGTAATGATTTCTATCTGATACGAGTAATAAAAGAAAACCTTAAGGGTGGTGGCAAACATGACTAACAAGATTTTTCATGCCTAATCACCTACCAATAATATCCTTTCATCTAATTTCATACATATCTCATACTTAACAATAGATTTTTAGTGCCAACCATGCCTAACCGATACCTCATGTATTACCCACCAATAATAATCATGCCTAATTAATGCAACGGCTATATTTTGCTTCTCCAAATTCCATACCAATTCGGTGTTTTACACCGAATTCCACACAAACCATGCCACACCGATCTATGCCTAATTAGTGGCAATACTCATACCGATCGAGGTGCTCCATGGCTAACCCAAACCGAGCCCCATTGACACCACCCTAAAACTCTAGTTTGACATACCTACTTGGTAAGCTAAAGCTTCTTCTTTTGTTAACTTATTTCAATGTGCCACGTGTACATTAATTGCATGTGATACGTCTTTTCCAAACTGGTGAGATTGGTAGTAGTATATGAGTAGTATATTACAGTAGATCCCATCTAATTTCATATTCTTACAGATTCACCCCTTTACCTTTTCACAAGTCTCATATTCCCTCTAGCTTTATGAGTAATATATATTGCAAGTGGCAACACCTTTAAAATGTCAAACAAAGAGTAGTGGACTTTGTATTAACTTGTTGAGTTTTTTCTTTTAGATTATTGCTTTTACACTTTTGATACATAACTTGTGTTTTCTTTTGTACTCCACATATAACTTATGATTTATGAACAACCGTAAAGCACACTTATTCATTCTTTGTAGCTTCGCTATTGACTATCAACCTAGGACAACAACATTTTTGAAGGCGCACTTGTTGCGAAAGGTATGCATTTGGGCATTTGGCTCATAATAAGTCATGTATGTCTATTGTGTATCAAATAAATAACTTGTAGCAAGGTTGTCAAAATCGCGATCCTGCTCGTAGGATCGTACGATCCTACGATCCTACACACAAAAAACGATCAGGATCTTAACAAGATCGTAATCCAGGTAGGATCGCAGCAGGATCGTAGGATCGCACGTAAGATCGTAGGATCGGATCGGATCGTATAGGATCGCCTATTATTAGTTTTTTTTGTTTGTTTGTTTTTGTTTTATTGGCTTTTGGTATATTAGCTTATAAGTATAAGCTCATGTCTTAAAGCTCAATGACTAAGAATTTTTCAAAAAAATTATTATTTTGGTGTTGTTAATTAATTGTCTCTTGCAAGATTAATGAGTGTAAAGTCATTATGTTTTTATTGACTATTTAGAAATAGTTTAGATGTGTTTTTTAGAGTTTATTATGAAAAATGATTTCGTGCTTTGTAAAATGTCAGAAGCTTGTTTTTGAAGTAAACTATCTACATACTTGACCCAATTTTGTTCATATTTTATTTTATGTTACATATGAAAGCATGAATATTCTAATTTAATTTATTTGGTCATCAAGAAGAAAAATTCAGTAATATTATCAGAATGTTCTAATTTAATTTATTTGGTCATCAAGAAAAAAAATTGCGTTGCCCTCTATTATAAATTATTTCGTTTCATTTTCAGATAAAATAATATTCTAATTTAATTTATTTGGTCATCAAGAAAAAAAATTGTGTTGCCCTCTATTATAAATTATTTCGTTTCATTTTCAGATACAATCCTTTTATCTTTTTGCATTAATCTTTATATTGTAACAAAAAAGTTACAGAATCACGTGCGAATAAATTAACATTATCTTTTTGCATAAATGTTATCACGAAAAACCTATAATAAAAAAACATTAAAAAAGAAGTAGGTGCACCGTGCACATATGTAATAACTTTGTGCAAGTATGCATTGCAATATATCTAATATTCTACCATTACGGTAATTGAACATATAACTTTTTCTTTTATTATACATTTAGATTCATTTATCATATAAAAAAATATATAGAAATGTAAAAAACTACAACCCCTATACAAAAATATATACATTTTCATAGGATCTTACGATCTCGATCCGATCCTACGATTACGATCTTGCAAAGCCGAAAACGATCCTAGGTAGGATCCCGATCCTGACAACCTTGACTTGTAGTATTACATTAGAGGATTAATGGCCATATGCTACAAGGCCGAGACAAGGGGGCTGGAGGGTGCTTGGCCGCTTCCAACATGTTTAGTCGCTTTACTATTTATATTATAAAATTAAGTGTATGGTATAAACATAAGTAAATGATCCCCAACCTTTCAAACGGCAAAATAGTTAAGAAAACTTTGACACCATTTCAGGCACAAGGGTTTCATCTAATCATTTTTTAGTAGTAGTCATATGTTTTTCTTATCTTCAGTTTGTAACCGGATTTGTTGATGTGTGTGATTACAAGAGCTTGCCACTTAATAATTAAGTTATATGACTTTATTAGTTTGAGGAAAAAATTCGGCCTCCCTTATTGCTAAATCTTAACTTCGTTCCTGTACAGTAGTATCGTCGCTACCCAAAATTTTCTCATTCACTACAGTATTCCCACTCGTCCGCTATTGTTGAGTAGTTTTTCGATATCAAACAAAACTCCAAGTTGAAGGAAGAATCCGACCATAAGAAATGTAACTGTTTCTTGCTACAATGAGAGTACTTGCTATTGAGTATAATAAAACAAAGTTAAATGAATATTTGTCAATCAAGAAAAGATGGAGTGGTAGGACTCTTGCTAGTTTTGCTATACTTTATGAATATACAATACAAATTGTCAATATTCTATAAAATATACGGATCACCAAAGGTAAAAGATGCTTTTTTAGAAGAGAAGAAGTGCTTTTTAGAGCGGACGGTGTGGGGTTCTTCGTGCCTCGCCGTCGGTGACATGGCAGTTCGCCGTCCCCCGCCGCCACACCGGGGTGGCTCGCCGTTCCTCGTCGTTGGGTTTGAAATCGTGGGGACGACGAGAGGTTGAGCCTAACAAAGGTGGGACCAAGAAATATTTGTAGCGTTTGTATGTGTGTTTCTAGTGTGTGTAGTGTGTGTTTTAGTGTGTGTTTGTAGTGTGTGTGTTAGTATGTGTGTGTGCAGTATCCGAAGAAGACAAGTTTTTTTTTTTTTTTTTTTTTTTTTTTTATTTATTTATTTATTTTTTACTAGACTTGGAACTAGACTTGGAACCGGACTTTGTTTACACATTTTATTTTTATTTTTATTTTTATTTTTATTTTTAATTTATAACTTTTTTTTAAATATTTTGTTTTGTATTTTTATTTTAATAAATGTATTTAGTTTATTTGAAAAACTGAATAAAAAAAATAAAGTGGTAGTGGTGGCCCAAATGAAGAGGTTGAGGTTTGTTATGAGTGAGGAGGGGGTTTGTTGTGGTTAGTTGTGGGAAAATGAGATGCTGATGTGGCGCTGAGGTGGCGCGACGATGAAGTAATGGCTTGTTATGGTACCTAGCCCTCTAAGAGAGGGGGGAGTGGTCACCTAATACCCTAGGTGCCACCTCACCTCCATCCAATAAAAACATTACACATCAAAACTACCCAATCTTACCCTAACCATACCCTAAGTGGAGGGAGTGGTCACCAATTTGTACCCGATTTTTTTTTTTTTTTTTTTTTTTTCATACATAAAATCACATACAATATTTAAAATAAAAACATACCATTTCATTAAATAAAATAAAACATTACATAATACTTAAAAAAAAACATAACATAATACTTAAAAACATTACATAATACTTAAAAAAAAACATAACATAATACTTAAACATAACATAAAACATTACATAATTTGAAATTAAAACAAGTTAAAACTACAACTTAAAAATTGCAAGCCCATCCGTGTTTGGCTGCAAGTTGACGTTTTTGAAAAATGAAGTGAAATGGTTTGGTTTTAAAGAGGAAATTTTTTTTTTTTTTTAATTGTGGCCAAATATAGCCGTTGCTATATGCAACGTCCCATTTTTTTCAAAAATACGCTCCTACAAACGCTCGGGTTACCAAGCCGATTTTGATAGCCGAATTTGATACCCGCCCTACCGGCGGCGGTGTTACCGATCGGGTACACCTACCCGATTTGGTACCCGATGCCCACTCCGTCCCCTCTAATATGTTACATTGCTTATCATGCACCAATTTTGAAATCTGTGAAAGGAAAAAAAAGAGAGATACTGACTTTTTCTTGGGTTTTTTAGTCTTTTCACTCTCTCTTTATTGACATTTTATTCCTTATGAGGCTCTTTATTGACAATTTAAAGTATAGTTTTAAAAAATTATAATTCAGGATGTAAAATTATTTACATAAAGGTTTGCTTTAGTAGAAGGTGACAGAGGTTCTTTCTGTTATCCCCTATAATATTCAAAATTTGTTTTATTATTTCTACGCTTCTACCCAAGAATACTAAACGAGAATTTTATTTCTACGCTTTTATTGTAACCGACTAAAATACTAAACGAAAATTTTATTTCTACGCTTCTACCCAAGAATGACTTTCATCATCTTTTTTTATTTTTAACAAGTTTCATGGCTATAGCGATTGCAAGAATGCATGGTTTTGATTTTTGAGGATTTTCTAACGCTGTAAAAGATGATGAAATCTATCTGAACCATTGCTGCAAGTATGCCTAACATTTAATATGATTATTTCGAATTCAATACTTTCATCCTCCTTTTATATCGGACTAAAAGCTATAACTTATATGACATGAATGTACAATTGGGGTATTACCTTAATGGTTTTACTCCACCGCTTGAAATGTCTAGTTAA
The DNA here is from genome assembly GCA_019973895.1 of Chrysanthemum seticuspe. Classification (NCBI taxonomy): domain Eukaryota; kingdom Viridiplantae; phylum Streptophyta; class Magnoliopsida; order Asterales; family Asteraceae; genus Chrysanthemum; species Chrysanthemum seticuspe. Next base: position 268,189,478 of record BPTQ01000006.1, on the reverse strand, counting down.
TTGACGGATTAAGGAGGAATATGAAAAAATATGTCATTCGTTTAATTCCAACTCATATCTAAAGATAACCGAAACAAGTGTTAATTACCTGAAACTATGTACTTGATGAAGTGTTTGTCGCCATCCTAAATGGGTGCACAATGTCAAAGTTCCTCATCAATCTAAATATTTTGAGAACTGGCATGAACGTATGATTGTGATTTTTGAAGATTTTGAAGCGCTACTAATAAAAACTATACTTGGAGAAAGGATTAAATGCGAAAAAATAAAAATTAATCTACTGGAGTGATTTCTTTTAATTTCCTACATTTTATCCTTTTATTTTTGTCTTACCCTCATTCAATCAACCCTCGGTAACCCTTCGCAACTTTCTCTTTTTAAAGATCCTCTTAAGGTTAGAAACATTCTGAAATCCATTCGTGCTCCTTTTTTGGGGTTTTAAGGTGAAGTATCATGGGAATGAAAGAGTATTCGTCTTAGCCGTAAGTTTGGAGGTATCGGAGTGGGAAGCTTTCAAGCTAAGAATCTCGGTCTCCTTGACAAATGGAAATGGCTTATCCTAATAAAAAATGTGACTCTTTTGAGAATAGTTATCAAATGTTTTTATGATGTCGATGGTGGCTTTCATTCTAATGAATATGCATGTGGATATCATGGAACATGGATGACATTCTAAAGGCAGTTGAAAATATAGAAATGATTGATGAGAACTTTATTTCCTCGTTCATGTTAAAAGTCTATAATGGTTTCAATACTTTATTTTGGAAAGACTATTGGTGTACCAATGGTTCCTATAGCTTTTTGCGCTGATGGTGTTAGATGATAGGTTAACGTTTAAGCGTAAAGATTTTAGGTTTAAGGTTATGTTAGTTTATTTTTCAAATTATGTTCTGTTAAATATAGATATAAAATTTTATTATTTAATTACATAAAAGCAAAATCAATAATATCTTTATTTGCTATATTATATGATACTAGAGTTTTATATAAGATCCACCTACAAACTTTGCTATCCTTCAGTTATCGGCTACTCGTCGGTGATCCAGAAGGATCCGAGTTATTTTCATTTTATTGTTTTTTTATGTTTTTATTTTTTCGCATTAAATGCATAAACCCTAAACCCTAGCCGTCAAAACACACAAAATATTTTAGGTTGCCTTCAATAAACAATATTTTTCCTTCTCAAATAGTTTTCATTGTTGAACATCATTGTCGTTGACAACAAAAGTTGACTACCAATTACTGCTCTCTTTTAAAGGCAAAGCAAGTCATGACGTAAAAAAATATCAAACGTCATCAAAACTGGTGGAAACCGCGAAGCAATATACAATTATGTCGCCAATATAAGTCTATCTCCATGCAAACGAACAATAAAGAAAGAAGAAGAAAAGAAGAAGGTGATTTCAATATTTTATCCAGTTTGACATTCCGAAAACCTCTCGTTCAAACTGCAGGGGAGTATTAGATGTAGGTTAAGACGTGATCCTAAAGGCTTAGGGTCCATTAGGTTTAGAGTTATTAGCTTATTCTCCAAGTCATGCTCTATTATAAATAGACATGAAATCTCATTAGCTAATTACACAATAACACAATCAATAATATCTTTATTTGCTATCTTACAGATGGATCGTTTCCCGAGGCCATTTGCTGACACACATCAGGATTGCGTAATTAAGTATTGGTGGTGTTTGATCTATGACTCTTGGGTTGGGAAGTAGTCTTGGCGATATCCTTTTCGCGGTCCTGTTTTGATGATCTTTCAGCTCTTTTGTCCCTCATTGGAAACTTAACTCTTGTTGATGATGGTATTGACAAATGGCAGTGTATGTTAAATAAGCTTCAGGTTCTTTTAAGGTGAAAACTCTCTCTAGTAGCATTTATGACAGCCTTTTAATCAATCATAGTCTCGGCTTCTATCATAACTGGAACTTGTAGATCCCTCGTAAGATCAACGATTCTCGAAAATATTGTTCCTGCCCACTACGAATTTCTTGCGTACAACTGGAGATGCTGGATCCGAGGTCTAAAATCTCATATATCTTATGTTTAATTCAAATGGTTTGGTTGTTTGCTTTGTTGTTTGGCCCTTTAGAAGGCTTTTCTCTGTTTCTTTTCTTGTTTCTCCTGTAAGCTTGGTTAAGTCTCATTTTTAGAGTGTTTTAACAATATCTATAATTTTTAAGAAAGTAAAAATATATTTAAATTGATTAACTATTAAAAGAGGCTATATTTAAAAAACTAGTTGTCAGTCATCCATGAAAATTTAATTTTTTTTTTTTATTTTTTCTTACAATTTTGGTCTGTTTATTAAGCCCAACTATCAAACTCGAGTTACATTATTTGATTATTGTAGCAATCGCTATTATTAAAATATTTCTAAGACACGCTAAGCATTTAATTCAAAAGACAGAATGTTATCGTGTCAAAGTTTAATCACTACCAAATTTTGGATCATCGTTATTAATTTGGAATTATGGTTACGAAAACTTTATTGTTTAAGAAAATTCTAATTTAGCCATGTAAGCAGAAACCCAAAAATTAGTTCAAAGAAAAGAAAGAAAAGAAGAAACCCTATAATAGCAATGTCGATGAGCTACTTTGCTATTTTCCTCACTTATTTGCAGCCATGATTACCAAAAATTTTGCAAATATTATACTGTGTTTCAAAATATAAAAACAAATTTTAGATCAATTATGTATATGTTTGTTTCACTATTTCTAATACACAAATATTGGTATCGTGCTAGGTCAAAATTGAGTATGAAGCAACACATTTTCTAATACACTAGTATGTTTAGAAAATGTGTTGTTCATGTTATCTTTGAAACTAGTAGTAAACTAGTTGGAATTGAAGTTTATCAGGGCTGGATATCCTTTTGTGCGGGCTGCTAAACCGCACAGGGCCCAACAATTTTATAAGGTCTCATATTTTAGAAAAAGCCCATCAATTAGCTTAACAAGTATAAGGCCCATTAATTAGCTTGATAAGTCACAACCATTTAGCAATTATAAGGGTGAAAAAGTGTCATAATTTTCATAGTGTCACCGATGTGGGACTTCACCAGTGATGTTTCATTTGCCTTACATTGTTGTTCCGTACTTTACAGTTCACTTGTATAGAAGAAAATATCAATTATTTAATGTTATATAGTTTCAAATAGAAACATGTACTCCCAAAGTTTGTTTCAAGCCACGATCACTTATATAAATAAGCTAGATACAACATGTGTAAGGAGAAAAAAATTGAATAAGCAGTTAAAATTTTTGTTTCAAAAGGGACTCATTTATAATCTGGCACATAGCCCCCGAAATCTCCAGGACGGCCTTGAAGTTTATATAAAAATATTGAGACCACCGCCGATCCCATCACTGGTTATCACTACCGTTGCATCCTCATTGCCACTGTCGGCTACTGTCACAACACCACTGTTTTCTTCCTCTTTCTTGTTGCCACATAATGCGGGTAGGAAACTAATTTATAATAGATTAAAGGGCAAATCACTTGAAAATGTACTTAACTTGACATTTTTTCTCATTGTATGCAGCTATCTTTTTTTTTCACATTCTATCACTAAACCTGCATCGTTAGTCCTTTGTGTGTACCCGTTACCTGCAAAACCTGCATCGTTAGTCCTTTATACTAACGACCGTTAAAAATAACTTAAAATTTGGTTATGTTACGCTAAACTTGCATCGTTGGTCCTTTATACTAACGAATGTTAATAAGTAACTTAAATTTTGGTTTTCTTACGTTTTCGTTCGTTTTTGCACGTTTTCGTCCTTTTTTCCTCGTTTTTGTCTTTTTTTACACGTTTTCATCTGTCTTTACACGTTTTCGTCTGTTTTTACACGTTTTCGTCCGTTTTTACACGTTTTCTTTCGTTTTTACACGTTTTCGTCTGTTTTACACGTTTTCATTTATTTTTGCACGTTTTCATTCGTTTTTACACGTTTTCGTTTGTTTTTACACGTTTTCGTTCGTTTTTGCACGTTTTCGTCCGTTTTTACAAGTTTTCGTCCGTTTTTACACATTTTCATCTGTCTTTACACGTTTTCGTTCGTTTTTACACGTTTTCTTCCGTTTTTTACACGTTTTCGTCCGTTTTTACACGTTTTTGTTTGTTTTTGCACGTTTTCATTCGTTTTTACACGTTTTCATTTGTTTTTACACGTTTTCGTTCGTTTTTGCACGTTTTCTTCCGTTTTTACACGTTTTCGTCTGTTTTTACACATTTTCATCTGTCTTTACATGTTTTCGTCCGCTTTTACATGTTTTCTTCCGTTTTTACACGTTTTCGTCCGTTTTTACACGTTTTCTTCCGTTTTGTACGTTTTCGTACTTTTTACACGTTTTCGTTTGTTTTTGCATGTTTTTCCTCATTTTCATCTGTTTTTACACATTTTCGTCTGTTTTTACACGTGGAAAAACGGATGAAAAATATGCAAAAATAAACGAAAACGTGCAAAAATTGAAAACATGTAAAAACAGATGAAAACGTGTAAAAACGGATGAAAAAATATAAAGACGGACGAAAACCTGTAAAAACGGACGGAAACGTGTAAAAACGGAAAGAAACATGTAAAAACGGACAAAAACGTGTAAAGACAGATGAAAACGTGTAAAAACAGATGAAAACGAGGAAAAACGAACGAAAACGTGCAAAAACGTATAAAACAGACAAAATCGTGGAAAAACAGATGAAAACGTATAAAACAGACTAAAACGTTGAAAAACGGACGAAAACATATAAAGAAGGATGAAAATGTATAGAAACAGACAAAAACGTGAAAAACGGAAGAAAACGTGAAAAACGGATAAAAACGTGCAAAAATAAACGAAAATGTGTAAAAAGGTACGAAAACGTGCAAAAACGGAAGAAAACGTGTAAAAACGGACGAATTCGTGTAAAAACGGAAGAAAACGTGTAAAAGCAGACGAAAACGTGTAAAGACAGATGAAAACGTGTAAAAACAGACGAAAACGTGTAAAAACGGAAGAAAACATGCAAAAACGTGAACGTGTAAAAACGGATGAAAACGTGCAAAAACGAATGAAAACGTGCAAAAACGAACGAAAACTTGTAAAAACGAATGAAAACGTGCAAAAACGGAAGAAAACGTGTAAAATCGGACAAAAACGTGCAAAACGGAAGAAAACGTGTAAAAGCGGACGAAAACGTGTAAAGACAGATGAAAACATGTAAAAATAGACAAAAACGAGGAAAAACGGACGAAAACGTGTAAAAACGGACGAAAACGTAAGAAAACCAAATTTTAAGTTATTTATTAACAATCGTTAGTATAAAGGACCAATGATGCAAGTTTAGCGTAACATAACTAAATTTTAAGTTATTTATTAACGGCCGTTAGTATAAAGGACTAACGATGCAGGCTTTGCAGGTAACGGGTACACACAAAGGACTAACGACGCAGGTTTAGTGATTGAATGTGAAAAAAAAAAAGATAGTTGCATACAATGAGAAAAAATGGCAAGTTTAGTACATTTTCAGGTGATTTACCCTAGATTAAATATTTGTACTATAAAATTTCGTATATGACGAGGACATTATTAGTCATAGGCTACACGTTAGATAAACAGTATTTAATTAAGGTATGAAACATATTGTCATTTGTTTAATCAAGCTTAACTATCATTCCTCCACGAAACCATCATTCTTTCTTAATTCAATGGAGTAGTTCCTAAATTACGCATAAAAATTTGTTTATTTACTTCTTTGCAAAAATTTCTTTGTATCAAATAATCTCTTTGGGGCGAGCATGGGGCACTTTTTGGCCAAAACCAAACTCCGAACTAAAAGTTCGTTTCGAAGTTTTTTAAAACCAAACTTCGCATCAAAATTTCAGTTTGGGTTCTTTGGTTTTTGATTTTTTGTGGTTCGATTCGGTTTTTTCATTAAAAGGTCATTTTTTTCTACAAGTTTGTAATCAATTTCGCAAACAGTTGCCGCACGAATTTAGACAAAGTTAAAAGATAAATTGTCAAAAAGATAGATAGGAGTATGATTGTATCAAAGTCGTCTCATGATTTTTTAAGACCTAAAGCAAAAATATGAAATTAAACATTTTCGACAATACTTTTTTGTTATTAATTTAAATAATTTAAGGGACTTTTCAATAACTGGTTATATCACAAATTCGGATTTTCGAAATTGGCGATGATAGTTTTATGCTAGACCCATTATTTTAGCTAAGTTTTTTCAATTCGGATATTTGAAATTTCGGATGGCAGTTTTATATATTCGAATATCTAAATATCTATAATTTTCGGAAAACTTTTATCTGAGTTTCAAACCCAACTTTTTAATAAATTATGATTAAATTTTCAGATATTTGAATATGAATATTTTTTGGATACCCACTGCCTAAATCAAGAAATCCTAAAAGTAGGTTGAATATTTTGTTGAAAAACACTAAGATAACATATATAAAGATGAGATGTGCGAAAAAAAAAAAAAAAAAAAAAAAAAAAAAAAAAAAAAAAAAAAACTTTATGAATTTATTGTAGTGTTAGGAAAATAAAGATCTGTACAAATATCTAATACATGTGTTTATTGGTTTTTGGACTTCAATGATTACTTGTATCAAAACTAATTTATACGTGTATATATTACTAGTTTTTTGAATATTAGTATAGGGCGGTTCGGTTTTTTCGTGGTTTTCATATAAAACCAAAAATCAAACTAAAACTTTCAGTTTTTTTTAAACCAAAACCGCATCATAAGTTTTATAATTGGTTCCTTTTTTGTGCCATTTTTTTAGGTTTTTTGGTTTTAATTTGGTTTTCCGGCTTTTTGGTTTTTGGTTTGGTATTACGGTTTTGTTGCTCTCCCCCACTTTATAGTAATGTTTTACCGTCCTTAACTTTAGAATGTTGTTAGTTATTTTGTCTTTGTAACGTTTATAAATATAAATTTCTTTTGTTTTCCAATAAATATGTAAGTGTTAGTGCTTAATTAGCTACAAAAAAATGATGATATTTTTCACATAACATGCTTAATCTTTTAACTAAGCATATGGTTAGGTACATGTATGTACAATCTTTCTTTTATCACATGTCTCGATATTTGTTAAGCACATCTTTGACCATCTGAATTTATATACTAGTAGTATATAAGGCTATGCACAATGGCGACCTAGTTCGTCGGTGCCATATCAGCTTTCTCTCTCCGACGACCTAGTTGCTACAGTGGTGACATGAGATTTTTTTTTTTAATTCAAATATTTTTAAAAACAAAATTAAAATTCATTAAAAATAAATAAAAACATTACAATATATTAAAAATTAAACGATACGAAATACATAATACATAAATCCTAAATCTTAAATCCTAATCTGAAAACTCCTCGTCCGCAGGATCAAACGCGGGAGGTATATAATCCTCGAGGCAAGACAAAGCTTCCTCGTCTACCGGAGATCCCTCACCGGAGACTCCTCATTATATTATTATATTCATTGATGTTAAATTAATAATTTTTTTGGGGCCGTGATGGTAGCCCAGCTATTGACCTTTTCTTTTTGGCTTGGTACAGTGGCTTCTTTTCAGATGTGGATACGTGTCTTCAACATCAGATAATACTTCTGCCTCTCTTTTTCACGTGTCTCCGTATTAACCCTTTTATCAACAAGAAGATTGTTAATACATCTTAAATTTTGGGGTATTAATATTTAGCAAACATGCCATTCTATCAATTGCTAATGGTTTTCAAGTTATGTTCAGTACAAGCTTATTACAGGGGTTGATCATGGTCAAAGCATAAATGGTTTAAAGTTCCAAAATGTTCATTTCTGCTGAAGGCTTTCTCATTTCTGCTGATGAGTCATTTATAGCCGTTAGAGGGGTCTCTGTGTATCTTTATCTCCTATTTAATAAGTCCCTTAATCTAGGGTTAGATACAACTGTGTGTGCAATCATTGTCTCACATTCTCTTCTTTCCGATCATTATATTGATCTTGTCTTCTCTTTGTATTTGTATGATTATTGTCTCATTGACATTAATCTAATCTTGTAACACTTTGGATACTATTGTTGATTTAATCTAAGCCGACTATTGAGGCTTAGGTTTGAATAAAGGTTCTATTGTTCATCTTGTGTTGCTGATACTTTCGTACATGATATTAGAGCTTCAGGCTCATAATCAGTATTGATTCACCATCCAAGGGTTTCTTCGTAGAAACTTGGGGACATCTCTTCAGCAACAGATTGGTGGTTTGGGGTTATTGCTATTGGCATAATCACTGGTTATTTTCTATTCACAATTAGCCCTAGACTAAGTGAATCTAGGGTAATTGTGATTTGTTCTTTCCGCTGCATATTGCTCTGTAAGTCTAAGTCTAATCTCTTCTTCAAACATACAGTACTTAAGTCTTTGTGGGTGCAAACGGGTAGACTAACATCTTGATCTGCCACCTTTGAGTGGTATGAATACCTGTTCTGGTTTACCCCAGTCCACAGACTTGGTACTTATTGTTTCTTAATTACAAAGTCTTATTTATTTCTTTATCTGTCTATCTGCTCTAGTTGTTATTCTCTGTCTGTGTTATCTGTCTGTCTTATTGTTTGCATTATGGCTGTTGGTGATGATAATACTGGTGGTGGTGGTGGTGGTTCTTCCACTGAGAAAAGCTTATCCTTTGGTGATGCTTTGTATTTACACCCTAATAACACCAATGGTACTCCCATTATTTCTATCAAACTCACTGGAACTGAAAATTATAAAATATGGAATATGGCCATGACCTTTGCCTTAAGGAATCATAATAAGTTAGGGTTTATTGATGGTACTTGCATAAGAGATGATTCGAACCCTAGTCTTGCTAATCAATGGGATACTTGTAACTCTGTTGTGCTTACTTGGATTCTTAACTCTCTCAGCCCTGAACTATTTGCTGGTGCTATCTATGCTAAAACTGCTTATGAAATGTGGAATGATCTTAAAGAAACTTATGATAAGGTTGATGGTTCAGCTATTTTTAATTTGCATAAAAATATAAACTCTCTTAGTCAAAGTGGGTCCTCTCTTGCTGATTATTATAACAACCTTAACTCTTTATGGAAACAATTTGATTGTATGATTAGCTTGCCTCCCTGCACTTGTGAGGCTGCAAAACATTTTGAAAAACACAATCAGCTAATCAAGTTAATGCAATTTCTTATGGGTCTTGATGACTCCTATGTTCCCATCAGAAGCAATATTTTAACCAGAGATCCTTTGCCTAATGTCAAAACTGCCTTCTCTGTTGTCTCTGGAGAAGAAGCTCACATAAATGTTTCATCTGGGAATAGCTCTGCTAAACCTAATTCTACGGCTTTTGCTGCAAAAACTTCTGATGGTGGCAAATTTTTTGATAACAAAAAAGGATTTAACAACAACAATTTTAAAAGTTCTGGTTTTAATGCTGGTAACAGCTCAAACAACAGAGGACCAAACATGAATCTCAAATGTACTAACTGCAAAAAACCTGGTCACACTGTTGATAGATGTTATGATCTTGTTGGTTATCCTGCTGGATATGTCAAAAGGAATTTTAATGCTAAACCTGTCAGCAATAACAATGTTTCCACTGATGCTAATCATATCATTGACAATAGAGCTAGCAACTCCCCTGTCTCTTTGTCTAATGAACAGCTCTCTAGACTTATGAGTCTTCTTAATGACAACAATGTGTCTTCTGCTAATGCCAACATGGCAGGTAAATATTTTTCAGGAACTTTCTTTAATGGCAGTGTCAAGTTTAACATAAACTTCAACAAATTTTTTGACAACAACACAAAAACCTTATCTGGAAACATCAGTCTTGGTTGGATTGTTGACTCTGGTGCAAATCAACTGCCAAATTTCTAATTAATGTTGTTGACATTTCTAATCTTGGTCTAACTGTTGGACATCCCAATGGTGCTCAGGCCCTAATTACTAAAATTGGTGATTTAAAGGTCAATAATGACCTAACTCTCTTTGATGTTCTGGTTGTTCCTGAGTACAATGTCAGTCTGCTGTCTGTTCATAAGATTGCTAGAGACAATAAGATGTTTGTTGGGTTTAATGAATCTAATTGCTATATACAGGATTTACATCAAAAAAGGATTGTGGGGATTGGTAAACAATGCAATGGGTTATATATGTTTGATATTGATTCTACATGTAAGATTACTTCTAATAACTGCATTTCTGTTTGTCATGTTTCTAGAAATATCTGGCATCAAAGACTTGGTCATCCCTCTGACCAAGTCCTACATATACTTAAATCCACTCTTAAACTTGATAGTTCATCTGAATCTGATCATCTTTGTGATACTTGCAACAAAGCTAAACAAACCAGGGAACCATTCCCTCTAAGTGAACATAAATCAACTAAAATTGGTCAACTTGTTCATCTAGATGTATGGGGACCATATAAAGTCACTAGCAGAGATGGTTACAAATATTTTTTAACCAGAGTTGATGACTATTCCTGGGCAGTGTGGGTTTATATGCTTAAGGGGAAGGATGATGTTTATGTTTCCATTGTTAACTTTACTCATATGCTATCAAATCAATTTGAACACAATGTTAAGATTTTCAGAAGTGATAATGGGACAGAATTTGTCAATAATAAACTTCAACACTTCTTTCATGAAAAAGGAATCTTACATCAAACCTCTTGTGTTTATACACCACAACAAAATGGTATTGCAGAAAGGAAACATAGGCATCTCCTTAATGTGGCTAGATCCCTTATGTTTCAGGGGGAATTACCTCTATATCTTTGGCCTGAATGTGTTGTAACTGCTGCCTATGTCATAAACAGGTTACCCTCTTCAGTTCTGTCTGGCAAGTCCCCCTTCTCCCTTGTGTATGGGCATGACCCTTCACTCTCTCTCCTTAGAGTCTTTGGCTGCTTATGCTATGCCACCATTCTCAACATCTTTGATAAATTTGGTAGTAGGTCTGAGAAAAGTGTCTTTATTGGTTATTCAAATGAGAAAAAAGGTTATAAACTTTTAAGTTTAGAAACAAAAAATATCTTTTATTCCAGAGATGTCAAATTTTATGAAACTGTTTTTCCCTTCAAAATGAAAAATACTTTGTCAAAACCTTTTGTTGAAACTTATGTGCCTAAATATTTAAATCACAGAAATTTCTTTGACTCACAAATAAGTCCCAATGATGAAGGGAGAGTGACATCCTATGATGATGGCACAGTATTGAGTCATCCTACTAGGGATGATGAACCTGTTGCAACATCTATAGATGATAATACACACCCTGAGGGCACCACATCACGTGAATCACATCCTGCTGATGCATCTTCTGATTCTGCTGATACATCTTCTGATTCAAATCAGAACTCTGAACAAGAAGAAGGCTTGCCAGCCACTACTGCTAGAAGGTCAAACAGAGTTTCTAAGTTGCCCAGTAATCTTAATGACTTTATTATAGAAGGGAAAGTCAAATATGGTGTTGAAAAGGTTGTTAATTACTCTAACCTTAACAAAGATAACTACTGCTTTGCTTCTAGTCTTAATAAAAGTATTGAACCTACCTGTTATGCAGAAGCTATCCTTGATAGTAATTGGGTTGATGCTATGAACTCTGAAATTGAGGCCTTAAATGAAAATCATGCTTGGGATATAACTGATCTCCCACCTAATAGAACTCCCATTGGTTACAAATGGATCTTCAAAATCAAATATAAAGCTAATGGTGAAGTTGATAGATACAAGGCTAGATTAGTTGCTAAAGGTTACAACCAAATGGAAGGAATAGACTATGATGAAACTTTTTCCCCTGTCGTGAAAATGTCTACTGTTAGATGTCTTATTGCCTTAGCTGTGAAAAACAAATGGCCTCTTTTCCAACTTGATGTTAACAATGCTTTTTTGTATGGAGACCTTGATGAGGATGTCTATATGACCATCCCTAATGGGTTCTGTAATGAGAACAATAAGAATAAAGTTTGCAAACTTGTCAAGTCTCTATATGGCCTTAAACAAGCCCCCAGGAAATGGAATGAAAAACTTGTTAGTGTTTTAAAACAAAACAACTTTGTTCAATCTGTCAATGATCATTCTTTGTTCACCAAAACAGAGAATAACAAGTTTATTGCTCTGCTTGTTTATGTGGATGACATTGTTCTTACTGGAAACTGCATTGATGAGATAAACCTATTCAAAGAGTTTCTAAAATCAAAATTTCATATCAAAGACTTGGGAAACTTAAAATATTTTCTTGGCAATGAAGTTTTAAAAACTGGGGATGACATATGTCTCACCCAAAGAAAATACTGTCTTGAACTCCTCAAAGAATTTGGCCTTCTTGGGTGCAAACCTGTGTCCACTCCTATGGAACCCAACTCTGTTCTTCCATACATTCCCACTGCTGATGATCCCTTACTCATCAACATCACTGGTTATCAGAAGTTACTTGGGAAACTTATCTATCTCACCCATACAAGACCTGACATCTCATACTCAGTTCATTGTCTGGCACAATATATGCATTCTCCCTTGAAATCTCATCTAGAATGTGCCCTCAATGTTCTGAGATATCTAAAAGGAGCTCAGGAAAAGGTCTAAGGTACAATTTCAGCAACTCTGAAAACCATCTTGAAGGATATAGTGATGCTGACTGGGCTAAATGCAAGAAAACCAGGAAATCTGTCACAGGTTATTGTGTCTTCTTTAATGATTGTTTGATCTCATAGAAAAGTAAAAAACAAAACACTCTTTCAAAATCTTCCACAAAAGCAGAGTATAGATCTATGTCTACTGCTGCCTGTGAAATTATTTGGATTCAAAAAATCTTAAAAGATCTAAAAGTTGATATCAATCTCTCTGTTAATCTTTTCTGTGATAATAAATCAGCTTTGCAACTTGCTGTCAATCCTGTTTTTCATGAAAGATCAAAACACTTTGAAATTGATGTTCACGTCATCAGGGAAAAAATTGCAAGAGGTGTTATAAATGCAAAAAAGATTGGCTCTTCAAACCAAACTGCTGACATTCTCACTAAAAACCTCCCTGTTTATCAGCATAAATTCTTGTGTGAAAAATTGATATTGTTTGATATGTTTTCTCATCAGATTAAGGGGGAATGTTAAATTTTGGGGTATTAATCTGTAGCAAACATGTCATTCTATCAATTGCTAATGGCTTTCAAGTTATGTTCAGTGCAAGCTTATTACAGGGGTTGATCATGGTCAAAGCATAAATGGTTTAAAGTTCCAAGATGTTCATTTCTGCTGAAGGCTTTCTCATTTCTGCTGATGAGTCATTTATAGCCGTTAGAGGGGTCTCTGTGTATCTTTATCTCCTATTTAATAAGTCCCTTAATCTAGGGTTAGATACAACTGTGTGTGCAGTCATTGTCTCACATTCTCTTCTTTCCGATCATTACATTGATCTTGTCTTCTCTTTGTATTTGTATGATTATTGTCTCATTGACATTAATCTAATCTTGTAACACTTTGGATACTATTGTTGATTTAATCTAAGCCGACTATTGAGGCTTAGGTTTGAATAAAGGTTCTATTGTTCATCTTGTGTTGCTGATACTTTCGTACAATACAAATAAACCATAAAAACATATATTCATATTTGGCGATCTCGTTATGTTTTGTTGATAACATATATAAAGTTATCATAAGTAAAATTATAAGAATACATGTTATTTTTGTAAACTATATACATTTAGTCATTTACATAAAATGTTGTAATAATTCATTTGTTGTAATAGTTTATGTAATAGGATGGGTAATATCCAAGACCCATGACCCATACCCATGGAGCTAATCCATAACTCATGACCCATTGCATGACATCATGCATGAAATCATGTTGGGTATTATCCATAACCCATGACCCATGACCCATTGTCTAGATACATTGTATCTTGTTGGGTACCCATGACCCAAAGTCCATGACCCATGGCTCATACCCATAACCCATAACCCGGTTTGCAACCCAAAATCCAGACTGGTATAACCCAGACTGCCGGATCCCTAGGTTTGCACTGGCCGGATCCCCCAAGTGAGGGATCCGCTGGAACCGTAGGGCAGAAGGCTTTTTGTGCCTATAAATAGTGAGTCATTTCTTCATTGTTACTTACCCCTTCTTCTTACAACTCTCTCATATATTATCTCACTCTTCTAACCTCTGATCATTTGATCATTCTTGTAGTTCTTCTATCTTTTGTTGTGATTCTCATATAGGTCATTCTCAAAAGCGAGATCACGCTATACTACAAGTCATCCAAGAAAAGGGTCCTTGATTGATTTGTCCATCCACAAGATTTCTGTAGCAAGATCTTGTAATTCATATTTCACATAGCTGTTGTGTAATAGCTGTGATAGGTTTGGTTCTACTTCGAGGAATAACTCGGTATTTAGCTTTGTATCTGAAAAAGTGTAAGCGACGTTGTGAGACTTCTCCGCCGTGTTGAAGGAGCTTGTTGACATAGTGCTTGAACTATCGAGTAAGGAAATCGGGGATTGGAGTAGGGCAAGGAAGGTGTCCTTGTAGCCGAACCACTATAAATCACTTGTGTCGCTACTTTCTATCCTTTACTTTACTTGCTTTCATTATTTACTTTACGTATTGTTTTATACTATTTATCCATCCATACGAATTCACATAAAATCGAATCTAAATCTTTGAAACTTAAATTAAAATCGGTAAAACTATTCAACCCCCTTCTAGTTTTCCGCAATTGGCATCAAGAGCAAGGTTTACAAAAGTTTTAAAGTAAATTGTATTTTAAAAACTTTTCGATCACAATGAGTTTTGAAAATTATAAAGAAGGGCAATCTATACAACGACCTCCATTACTTGAAAATAATGGTTTTATTTATTGGAAAAATAGACGTAGATTTGAAACTTATGTGATAAAACCGCACCGTAGTAAACATTTCTCGTGATCGTCTCAAAAAGTTAACTAACAGTACTTTTGGGGTCTATTTCTATTTGAGGTCCCTTTTTTTAATTCATGCTTAACTTTTCCGGTGAGGCGGCGAAGATCGGTGATCAAGTCAAGGATGTTACGGATGTGCTTAGTGAAGCTTTTGCTGTTTAGAAGGAGTTGCTTATTCAAATTAAGGTCGATAAATTTATTTAGTTTTCTAACTAATGCGTGTTATTAAATTTAGATTGGTCAAATATTTGAATAATTTAGTTAATATTGTTACGCTATGATTAATTAAGCTTTTGATATATAGTTTGGATGATTTTAGGCGAAATGCTGGTAAGTGTTGCTATATTTGTATTTTGTAATTAGTTTTGTAATTATTGCTTTGCTTTAGGGATAGTATATCAAGGGGATGACGGAAGATGGCATCAAATCCATGGCGTAAAGGAGCGTGTTTATGAAGTTCGGTTACTTAATTTGACAGCTTGGTTGTGAAAATGATATTGTCAGGTAATTTACACGTTAAGTTTTCGAGGACAAGTGCGGTTTTTCGGTTGTTCTGATGTCGATTTATTTAAATTGTGTTGTGGAATTTTTTAGCAAATGACGTATTTTTTGTTTAGAAGGAACTCCTTTTTCAAATTAAGCAAACTAAGGTCTATTTAACTGATTAAATTTTGTAATTAGTGTGAATATTTTCATAAGCCAAGCTGATGGGGGAGTCACATCTGATATACTATTGTTAGGATGTCAATCTAAGAGGTAGATTATATAACTGTTCATGTGGCAAAACGGCCAAATGAGCAGGGTAACAAGTATTACAGCGTCCACAGGTTATAGTATTTATGTTTTCCCGTATCACTATGGGGTCTCTTTGTTAATAAACACTTATACGCATCTGTGGGTATGTTGATTGAGGTTGTAATAATTAAATCTTAGATGTGTGGTGTGTTGCATATTCTGATTTTCTAGGAGCAAAGTTTCAAAAATACCCGGGTAATAGCAAATTTGTTTAGCGAAGACAGAATCTGCTTATCCAACATAAAAAATTGTTGATTAGATAATTAGATTGAAATTTAAAATCCAAATAGCCACATAACTTTATTAGTTACTGATATACTATTGTTACTTTCAGGTCGTAGCAAGCCAGCCGACAGTTCGAAGATGTAAAGGTTCAGGTGACATGAAAGAAGACGAATTCTCACCATATCCAGCCAACATTAACGATGAGACCTTAAACAAACACATTGACCAGGCGTGTTTAGGTGTTTATTGCAAGGAATCCTATATTTTGTACCTTCGTTTCTATGTGTATAGTTTGAACCAGATAAGTAATCTCAAACATAATTCAAAGGCTTAATTAAAAAAAAGGAAAAAAAAAGAAAAACGCTTTTTTTTATGTCAAAGATAGCAAACTTTATTTTTGTTCATGAAAAGCCTAAATCTTTCAAAAAATCATGTATTATAAAGTGGGTGTTTCAATGTTTGTGGTCATGGGACATGCACTCAAATACATGTTCACTTGAACATCATTACTGTATGTTCTTTATGGACCTGACTTTTTAATTGTAATTTTTTGGTAATGATATTTTTGTTGTTGTCCTAAATGATATAGTTGGAACATTGGCCAGAGGTAAATATAAGAACAGTGATGTTTGTATAGCTGTAATCTTGGGTAGTGGAAGTAATGCATCTTATGTGGACCAAACTCAGGTTATGCCAAAATCGCAACGACGACACCCTGCATCAGACGAAATGGTGAGTTGTAGACACACACACCACTCTACTTATTATGCTATCCTTTTGCATTCAAAGTAACAAGTGCAACACCTAGAAACTTCCTCGGAAAATAGATCTAGATAAAGTTCTAAATGGTTGACATGAATAACGATTATTGTTTTGATGTTCATTAGGTAATGATCTTGTGGTGCAAAAACCAAGAGGTCGAGCATTAGCAGTTCAAAAGAAAGCTCCTGCTAAGAACAAAGTAAGAAACGAAATCCTATCTTTGTTGATTTTAATAATGCATATTTGACTTATCATGGCCTTTTATTATTTTGTTTTTATTATTTATTATTTTTTTATTTTTTTATGATGGGTGTGAGTAAATTTTAGTTTTGATCGGCTCAGTACTCAATTTTTGTTGTGCAATTTGTGCAACTTTTTCCTGATTTTATGTTAAACAATTAAGTGCGATTCTCAAATGCCTTCTGGAACAACTTATGTTAACATTGACCTGCTGAAAGGCGTATGATCGAAAAAGTAATTATTAGGACAGTCTTTGCCAGATGGGTAAGAAAAGATAGTATCACAAAAACATGCCGTTCTTATAAGGTTGTTGGCCCGAATGGGAATGGGATTTCGCTTCCATATGCGAATGTCGAGAGTTATGCCTGAACCACCTCACTGAGAGCTCTTCTCCTTTTGCTTTCTTGAAGGTATGTTCAACAAAGAACTGTACAACTGTTTCCTAACGGCGTTTGGATCATCTGTTTGAATTATCGCTCTCATACTAAATCCAACATAATTAACTATCTAATAATTTAATCTAATTATTTTGAAACACTGCCTACTATAGCATGTTATGTTATAGCATGTTGATTTAGCTATGCTAACTTATAACTATGGTATTTTGTATCTATATTCCAAAACATATAGGACTGAATGAATGATCATAATCAGCGTCATCTTTTGTTGGTTTTGCATGAAACCCGAAGGTATAAATAATAGACTTATGTGATATTTCATCCATTATAATATTATAATATACACTAAAAGGGATTTTTGAACGGGGCAATTAGTAATTTTTTAACCCTTCCGTTTTCAACTAATTTCCTTCCTCATTGGTTTCTATTAAGTGTTTAAGTACAGACAGTAGCCCAACAGTCCTTTAGTGGACCGTGTGCCACTTTGTGATTGGCCCAAAGGTGCTGCAACTTTTTCTGTTCACTACCGTTTTCACGTAATGACGCTATAATACAAAATTAACCGTCATTAGCAACCTAATTTCCGTACTATTGAACGACAGCCATACATGTGTAAACAAAATCGGTAATATCTTATGGTAAACCTTCATAAGAAGCTTCTTGAACTTATGTAAACTAAACCTGTACACTCATAAATCAGAATGACACATCCAGAAAACTTTTGAATCATCAAAAAACACACACACACACACACAAGAAATTACAACCACCCAAATCTTGCCCACCGACAATTACTTCAGCGTAATCAGCTTTCATATCCGAAAGAAACAATCATCAGTTAATTTTTAGTTTTTTTTATAAAAAATGTTTGTCTTTTTATTGATGGGTTTTAACTTTGTTTAATTGTAGGTTCCAACTATTTGAGGTGAGATTTATGGATTACAAAGAAGGGTGAAGTAAAAAAAGTTTGATTTAGAGTCACGCGTATATGTTCTTTATGGGGTTTTATGTATCATGTGATGTAACGTCATACCTTTGGATGTTGTTGGGCTTTTGTACAACTTTTTAATCCTAAACTTCGGTCTCGAGGGTGATGGTGTTCAATCACAACATGGGAGCGATCTCCCTTTTGGGACTAATCTCGATAGCCTGCCACCTGATGCTTTGTTGTCAAGGGGTTTTGATTCTCAAAACATGATGTCTAACTGTGTTGGTGTCCATAGAGATATTGAGACTGAGTTGTCAGTTGCGAATATAAGTCCCATGTAGTTTGGGATGCATGCTGATATGTCTTTCAAACAAGGTTTTTAAAATAACAACATTACTGCTAAGGATGGTAATGGTGTTCTAGAAAATGGTTTGTGGGGTAAAAAAGACTCAACGAATAAGAACATACACAAAGGTATTGTGTATCCTTTTGTATACGATTCTTTCTGTATATGCAATAACGTTTTAATTTTGTATTGTTGACATTGATATTTGGTTTTAATAGGTCCAAAAGCGTGGATCAGTAGGAAGAACGATCGAATGTAAGTAATGTGGCTGTTAGTATTACGAAAGAGCTTTAGGCATGAATTATAGACAATAGTTTATTTTACTCCGTATATTAACTTCTCACAACTAACTTCCTGCGATGCGATGTTATTACAGTTATTAACTGAAACCTGTGTTCAGCTCACTTTGTGTATTACCAACACGACTGCAACCAAAAACATTTCAGAATACTGTTCTTTACATAAGTATATGAGACCTACACAACGTGGTGAAACGTGTACATGTAAGTAACATGGTTACTAGCATTCTGAACAAGTTTTAATGATGGTTTAAATTATACTAACTTTTTGCAATGTCATGCCATTACACTTGTTAATGAAAGAAGGAAGCAGCATCATAGAAACAACGTCGGTGGAAGCATATAGAGGAAACCCAAAGATGTTGGATTATGCTTCAAAAAATGGAGCAATAGTATCATGGAAAAGGGGTCTATCAACGTATCCGATTGACAACAACATTCATGTCAATGGTGTGGCCCCTAGCTGTGTGTGGACTCCACTAATAGCCACAACATTTTCAGATGAGGATATAGCAAGCTTCGGGTCATCCTCGTACATGAATATGGCAACTCAACCCTTTCTTCAACGACATGGCATGCTCCTTTTTTATTTTTATTATTTATTATTATTATTATTCTTTTGTTATTTTCCGCTTTAAGCAGGGCAATCATGGCGTTGAAATTAGTATTCCCTGGAATATTCAGATTACTCAATCGGTAGTGCTCGTTCAGTGAGGTAATTTTACTAGGTAAAAAGCATTTATGTGACCATTGCCAATAAGAGTTATGACTAGCTATCATTACTATTAGATAACTTATATACTTTAAACAGGGAGTTGTTTAACAGGAAATATAAGAAACAAAATTGGTAATATAAAAGAATGTCAGCTGGAAATTTATTATGTTGTGCATATTAGGTTGCAAGGTTTGCACCCTTTCCATTAGTCTATGACTTCTAACCCATTTCGTGACCACCTTAGAACTATTTGAGCAAAAGTTCCCAGAAATATAATAAGGGTCCCATAAGCGTAATCATAGTAGAGTCTAAAATGCGATAGAGTGTAGGGGAATCTGTTATTGGTGAGGTCGAACCGAGTAAAAAACCATGTTGTTAATAAAAGTCTTACAATATGTTATATGTGATTTCTTAAATTATCATAGTTTTTTGGTACAATCCTTTTTCTTACTTGAATATATGCTATTGTATGGCTTTTGCAGCACAAGTATGCATATGCAGTCATAACTGCTCTTGGTTGAAACTGTTCTTGAATTGGGTTCAAGGTGGAGATCGTAAGCTATATGAAGTTGCCATATGATGGATTGTAAATAGGTTTATCCAGGTCCAACCTTGATCAAGAAGAGGTAATTTGTAATTTATAAAGCTTTTAGTTCTACATATTCAGTTAGTTTAGATTTCTTCATACTGGATACCGGTATTAGGGGATTTGGCAAGAGGTCATACATAAAAAAATGTAACATTATTTATAAATGCTTTGTGACAACCTAAAAGTGTTGTTTAAGTGTAAAAAAGAAGTAATCGCAGACACTCCTTTATCAGTTGCAGTTATAAAAATAATCTAATCAAAATCAACCCCTTAATCATTTTCCATCTGTAGATAAAAAGGTTAAATCTATTTTCTCCAAAAATAGTGGAGATTTGAATCTCTTTTCCCAAAATCCATGTTAGAGGCTAGAGGTTATCGTAGGAAAGGGAATGTTGGTATACTTAAACTATGAACTATCGTTGTAGTTATATGCGGCAAATGGATATGTTGGGCGGTTTGGAGAACGGGTAAAAACATCGTACGGGTCGGGTTGTGAAAACAATAGATTATGTCATGGTCACTTTTAAGTTTTAACATGTAATATTGTTATACAAATTTCTTTTTTAAACGTTTTTTTTGGGTTTTATCCATTCATCAGTTAATAACAAAGACATATTTGATCAACTATAGCTGATACGACCCGTCATTGGCATACACAATGCTCACATCACCAATTATGTACCGTTGTATTAAGCGTCATGTTTATGTAGAAGGAACAAGTATGTAGAATGTTTTATGTAGGTGCAATAAAGCATTCTGTTTGCCGAAACTCTTGAATTTACAATTATGGATTGTGCAGGATTTTACAAGAAAAGTTCATATAAAGGATGGGCAACTGATCAAAGATTTAAAGGTTATGACCATTTATAGTCGAGTTGTTCCTCATAAGTATTGCTATGGTTTAAAAGCATTTATACTTTTCACATTATTTTCAGTTCAATGCTTCTGATAAGAGGATAAAATCCGTACGGAAAATGATCATGCCCGTCACAGTTGAGCAAAAAAAAGCAGCACAGAGGCTGTAAAGTTTAATTGTAATAAAGGGAGCCCGTGTTGTGGAATAAGATTAAAAGATGTTAAGTGTTGTATAATTCTTAGCAATACTTGGTAGTATCTTCTGAAATATATAAATGAATGGAACCTTTTCTATCTAGAGTCTCTAATCAAAGTGGGTGATGTTGATTTCTCGACTTGGATAAATTATGCACTGCACTTTTAATTGATTACCAATGGAACCTTTTCTATCTAGAGTCTCTAATAAAAGTGGGTGATATTGATTTCTTAACTTGGATAAATTATGCACCGCACTTTTAATTGATTACCGTTTACCTGCACTTTCATCTAAATAAACATGAAAAAAATTGTTCCGTGCCTCAGCGCAACATTCCTGCAGCAACGCGCGGGCTCACCGACTCGTATAATTAACAAAAAGAAGATGTTGAAAAACAAAATGAACAATTAGAAAAGGATGTTCTTGAACTAAAAGATAAATTAAAGAGATTAGAAAAGGGAAAAGAAGTAGATAATGAATGCAAGCTTTGTGTAGAACTTCAAACGTTAGTTGATCATCTTGATTCTAAGATTGCTAGAATAAGTACTAATACTCTTGATAAAATACTTGATAGTGTGAAAATGAGTAATAATCAAAAGGGTTTAGGTATTCAGGAACACATCGCGTCAACTAGCGAGATTAAAGAAACACAATCCGTTAAAGCAATTGAAAAACAGGCTATTGTAGCCACGGATCCCACGGATCCCTTGAAAAAGGAATCGTCTTGTGTAATTTACGGATCCGTGGGTTCGTACCAGTAAACAGTAGAAATAACGCAACCACATCCTCTAGAACCGACTTTGTTATTGTTAACAAGAAGAAACCAACCCATGTTACTGTTAGAAATGTCAAACAACCACCTCCCCTAAAACAAAATCAACGTTTTATGAAAAACAAAGGTCCATCATTTTCTAAACCGAACACAAATATAAGAAGACCAAACAATGTTTATCCTAGAAGTAACCATCATCAAATGGGATGGAATCCTAATGCACAAAATGGTTTTCCATTTCAAAACTTTACACCTTGGAATACTTTCTCACCTTTTTCGTATATGCCTCATATGAATGAAATGTATAACACCAATGGACCCATGAACAAATGGGGACCAAACTTTTGAGTTAATTATTTTCTTAGGTGTGCCTAAAGGTTGACTTAGATCCGGACGAATGGATCAAGGATAGCGGGTGCATAAGGCATATGACCGGTAATAAAGATTTGTTCTCCACATACGAATCCTTCAATGGAAGAAATGTGGTGTTCACAAATAGCAAGAGCAAAATAATCGGTAAAGGTAAAATCTCTCACAAATCCTTAACCATTAACGATGTATGTCACGTAGAAAACCTAAACTTTAATCTACTAAGTATAGGTCAAATATGCGATAAAAAGTGCAACGTACTTTTAACTGAAACCGGTAGTAAAATATTGAAAAATGGTATTACCATAGGAAGAGGCATTAGAAAACATGGAGTCTATGTCATTAAAATCGAAAATGAACCAAAAGAAAAACTTTGTCTTACCTCTATGGATGATACTTCGACCTTATGGCATCGAAGATTGGGTCACGCCAATATGCGACTTCTTCAATCGCTATCATCCAAAGAACTAGTAAGAAACCTACCCAAACTAAAATATGAACATCATTTTTGTGATGCTTGTAACATAGGAAAACAAGTCCATGCTAGTCATAAAGCTAAAAATATGGTTTCTACAACTAAGTGTCTAGAATTACTACATATGGATTTATTTGGTCCATCCGCTATTCAAAGTTACGTAGGTAACTTCTATACTTTGGTTATAGTGGATGATTACTCTAGGTTATACATGGACTAAATTTTTAAAGAATAAAGCTGAAATGTTCGATTACTTTGAAATATTAAGTAAGAAATCCAAAGACAACTAGGAAGTCCTATTGTGTCAATTAGGACGGATCATGGTCGGGAATTTGATAATGAAGTGCAATTCGGAGCTTTTTGTGATGCTAATGGTATTACCCACAATTTCTCGGCTCCTCGCACTCCACAATCAAATGGGATAGTTGAAAGGAAAAATAGAACCCTACAAGAAATGTCGCACCATGATTAATGAGCAATCTATTCCTCAAATATTTTGGTGCAATGTCATCGACACATCAACCTATATACTAAACCGAGTCCTAATTAGACCATTTTTAGGAAAAACTCCATACGAGTTACTACGAGGCAAAAAGCCTTCGTTAGAATACTTTCGAGTCTTTGGTAGTAAATGTTTTATACTTAATAATAAACATTACTTAACTAAATTTGATCTTAAATCAACCGAAGGTATCTTCTTAGGATATTCTCCTAATAGTTAAGCATATGTAATGCTAAATAAAGAAACCATGAAAGTTGAAGAATCTTTAAACGTAAAATTTGACGAGAGTCCACCTAAAACTACCCTACCTCTTGTCGATGACGAGTTAATCGAAAGTGAAGTTCTAGAAATCAATGTAAATATAAATAAAGAAGATGAACCATTAAACAATGAAATCATCAATATTAAAGAGTCTAAAGATCATCCCATAGAAAATTTTATAGGAAAGTTAAATGAAAGGACCTTAAGATCTCAAGTCCAAAACCAAAGTAGTCTATTTTGTTTTGTCTCAACCATAGAACCTAAAAATACTCAAGAAGCCATAAAAGATGAAAGTTGGGTAATGGCTATATAAGAAGAGTTAAATCAATTTGTTTCTAACAATGTTTGTGTTAGTGCAAATATTACGATATTTAATCTATACAGTCTCGTTTTTTTTGTTGATGACAAACATGGAACTTGTAATACATAACGTAAAATGTATAAGTTACTTGTAATTATATTTTGTCTCAACATACTCTCAACACCTCTCGACGACTCAAGTACTTGTATGCTGCAACACAGGTTCGTACATGTTTGTTATGTTGCGTTATAATCAAACCCCTAACAAACCATTAAACATGTTTAGTTAAATAGTTTATATAAAACACTTAAGTACTTACATACATAAACAAAAGTAAAAGTGTTGGGTAAATACCATGATCCATTATCCAATACCCATGACCCAATGTCTAGATACATTGTACCTTGGAGGCCACTAAAGGCTCATACCCACCCATGACCCATAACCCATGGATAATTAGGAGCGTCCCACGGATCCCTCAAATTGCCCACGGATCCCTTGAAATTACAAGGGTCGGATCCCTCTAGAAGGGGTCCTTAGGACAGAAACATAGTTTGGTCTTTTTGACTATAAATAGCAAGCCACTTCTCACCATATTTTCACACCTTTGCACATAGTTTCTCTCCACCATTTCTAGCATATTTAGATCATTAGGAAACATGTAAACCACCCTCATCTCATATGATGATAATGCTTCTACCTTTTATTTGTTGTAAGCATACTCCCGAAGTGATCCTCCAAAGCAAGCCTAGAGATCATGCATCCTTACCTACTGAAGTGATCACCCATCACAAGCATACAAGCACATGAAGATCTTCTACAACAAGCTTGGGAAACTTTTCATCTTTATTATAGAAGACTAACTACATCATGCTTTGTGTTCTTGATGTTTAGTTTAGGATTTCATATCCATTAGACACATTGTCTTGGATATTATCTAGGATCATATTCTTGTATCTATAACTAGATTAGATGGTTTACGTGTTTGTGTCATAAAACACAAGGTTTGTTATGTTGGGCCACAAAACATAACGGGTGTCATAGATGTGTCGTGTTGGTCGGGTAATGGTTCCTCCTTTGTAATGGAACCCGGTATCTAGCCTTGTACCGGATAAAGTGTAGGCGACGTTGTGATAGGTTTGGTTCTACCTCGTGAAAGGAATCGGTATCTAGCCTTGTACCGGATAAAGTGTAGGCGACGTTGTGATAGGTTTGGTTCTACCTCGTGGATGGACTCGGTATCTAGCCTTGTACCGGATAAAGTGTAGGCGACATTGTGATAGGTTTGGTTCTACCTCGTGGAAGAACTCGGTGTTTATCTTAGTACCGGAAAAAGTGTAAGCGACGTTGTGTAAGGTTTTCTCCGCCAAGAATGGAGTTTGTTGATCTAGTGAAGTAACTCTCGAGTTGGATACTCGGGGAGTGAAGTAGGGCGAAGAGAAGATTCGTGACCGAACCATTATAAATCCTCGTGTCGGTTTCTCTATGCTTTTACTTATCGCTTTACTTTTATTCTTGCTCTATATTGTTGATTGTCTATGTGGTTGATGTTTATGTGTGTGATGCATACTTGGTCTTTCATATAGTCATAAACTATATTTAACACTTTACATATTATGACACGCTTGATCAAGAAAAACAAACCGGACTAATAATGGTGAAACTTGATTTATAATGAACCATTAATTTTGCGGAATCTTATGTGATATTAAGGGGTTGGCCTTACATGCCGTAATGCGTTAAATTCATCCTCGTGTCGAGATTAGCAAATGCGATGGTTTATACTATATTTGATACAAAAGTTTTAAGTTTGAAAAGGAAACGTATTCACCCCCCCTCTACGTTTTCACAATTTGTATCAGAGCGGGTTGGCTCTAGTTTTAAAAAACAAATGGTTTTCAAAACGAGTAAGGTCCTTGTATCAAATTTTTGGTGAAGTCAAGCATAATATGAAAAGTGTTTTGTTATTTTTTTTATCTTTGAAGTTTTGTTGTTAGATATCTTGTTAATCAAGCTTGAATAAAGATTAAAATGAGTAATATAACTTAACTAAAAAGTCTACAAAGGTTAAACCTTTTCGTCGGGTCAAAACATGCATTTTTGTAAATCTGTGTCAGATCCGCGGATCCCTTTGCTATCAAAGGGCGGATCCCTTTTGGAAGGGATCCGGCGGATCCGTGGTACAGAAGATAGTTTTTGTCTAAATTTTAAAAATTCATAACTAGTTAACCGTAAGTCCGTAGAAATCGTGCCACCTATCGTTCGAAAGGTATTTGAGTCTACTTTTATTTAAAAATGATTTCATAAACTGATTAAAAACAAAAATTTACATAATCATTGATTTATAATAGAAAATCATTTTTCGGGCATAACTTTTGCACAAACTTTTGATCTAATTGGAGACGGATGTTTTCGTCTTTGAGCAAGAGTGTGTCTTCTTTTTGAAATTAAGGTTTTGATCATATTTATAAATATAAAAGAAATTAATCAAGCTTGGTATACATGTTTATATTTAACACAAAGCGATGAAAAGAACTTTCGTATGCTATGCTAAATGATTAATTCTCTTACCTTGCATTACTTGATTATTTGCTTATCTCAAATAGTTTTTGTGCTTGTTTATTTGAATAACATATGTGGTTTCCTCACCTTGCTATTCATTCTCTTGTTTGTCGATTTAGTAATATTTTATTAATCAATGTGCTAATTTGAAGGAGTGTTTGGTGTAACATCTAGGTGTGTCGAAAATGTTAGTTTAAATACTTAGATAAGTCATATAAGTTAAAAAATGTTTAAAACATGTAATTTACTAAATGGCTTCTAGTTGAGTTTGTCATGTGTGCAACATAAATGTTTTATGTGCTTATATTATTTCTTGATTTCATATTTTCTTGTGTCGTTTTCTAAAAACAACAAGAATGTACATCGGATCATAACCTACACTTGTGTTGATGATGTACTCTCCCGTTTTCCTTTTCATGATCACTTTCCAAGCTTCATAGTAGGATTGACAACTTGATTATTTCATCCGATATACTCAAGTAAATTATTTTGCAACGCAAATATAATTGTTCATATCCGAAAATCCAAACTCGAGCTTTCCAACAACATATGGACAACTTTTAATTTTTTTTAAAAAAATATGACATCTTCGTCACCTTAGTTGTTTCAAGCATAATATTAATAAAAATGAAGCAAAGTATCATCATTGTTACTTTTCGATAGGCCATTGTAGGAATATAAATTTTCCTAACTTGAGAATGAATACTGGAGAACTTATTGCATTAGAAACTCAATTAGACCTAACGGTTGAATTGCTTCCTTGATAGAATTTGGGTATGTAGAATCGCCCGTAAAAATGGTCGTGTTTAGCCGTAATTGAGCACCGCTAGTAATAGTCTCATATTCATTCTCTCACTTGAGAAATTTATACTCTTATGTTTTCCTAAAGTAAGTTTACAATGGAAATACTTTGCATTTTCTTAGGATTACTAATCAAACAAGTTGTAAAATTAATTTTTCTTTTAAGTTAATCACAACCACTTGCCTCATCAAGCGATTATCTTGCTTTGATCGAGAAGAGCTACATAACTTGTAGGATCGTGAATATTATGTTGTTTGAAGATACGGGTGGTCTAGGATTGTGATTAAATAAGAAAGCCATTTGAGAGATGAAGAGAGTTGAGAGGAGGTTCTTGAAAGAGAGTTGCTTATCAAGAGTGAAATGTTTATTCAAAGAAGCCACACCCCTTCCATGGATGGAAGGGGTATTTATACTTACAAACATAACGTCCTCCTATCGGACTGTGGATCAGGCATACAGTGGGTAAAGACCCGTCCTTCCTCCACGGTGTTGCACTAAACTAAACTACGCTAATAACTAACTAATAAACTAACAAATAACGTAACTAATGATATGTCTACGAGCTAACTTATGCTAGATAATACTTGGGGTGACCGACACTTCACTATGGAATTTTCTAATTCCTAACAATCCCCCCCCTAAGGGAGGTCACCCCATGTTTTACATTTCGAATCCTAGCATTCTATTTTATCTTCAGTCTTGAGCTCGTAGACTATAATTCTTCACTTTCACAATCTTTGTGCTTAAGTAGTGCAACTTCAAAGTCCGCATAGTTTTGTACTTTTAGTGGAGGCCTTTAGCTGATCCACATCATTGATGATCTTCGAGCTTTCATTGAGATCATCAGTCACAGTAAATCTCTCTGGATCATCCATAGTTGTGTTGCCATCATGTGAAGTTGTGACTTTTTGACCGACATGCTCACACTTTTGAATCATGACATCTTTCCATCAGAGTAGCGGAAGCCTTACTGGTTCATGATATTTGTAGCAGCGTAGCAGAAGCATAGTATAAAAATATCAGAATCAGGTTATGTAGATATGCACCAGTCATGATTTCTTCAATTAAGTGTGGATGCTGTGAGCATGTGGCTTTGGATTGACTCCTCAATTCTGATCAGCTGCAACCGTCCAAATGTACCTGCAAACAACAGTTAGCAATAAAACACACAAAAGTGTCTTTGACCACTTTCGTTGAATTGAGGTACACGGCTCACGGTTCCCCGTTGATCAGTACAAGTACTGCCTGTGATCAGGTAGGATTCCTAAGAATCTCCTTGACAGGGTTTCGCAGCTGTTCTAGCTGTTCTCAAACCGGAACGTCTCAAAGAAGACAACACGGAGTGAGTGAACCAGCAAATTGAGATTCACTGATTGATGAAAAATGATTTGAAAAACAATCGCGTATTGATTGAAGAAAGAGTTTTGCAATACGACAAAGGTTTTATGAGAAAGATCAATTTTCAATCAAAATACTTTTTGTATTAGAGAATGAATACACATTCGACGTGCTAGCGAAAAGAAGAGATTCGCACATCGAACGGTTTTTCTAAAAGTATTTTTCAATCAGAAATACTTTTTGAATTTGAAATGAATACACATTCGACGTGCTAGAGAAAAGAAGGTTTGCACATCGAACGGTTTTTCCAAAAGTATTCGTCAATTCCATTCCTGGACCAAGGTTGATTCAAGAATGAATCTCCCCATCATTTCTATCCAGTTGTCACAAGCTTGATCTTACGAGAAGATCTCACATGTCACCCACCAAGAGCTTGTTTGATGTTGGCTCTAGAAGGATTTCCATCTTCATCGTGAATACTTTTACATACCACTCAGATGTTCTGGCAATACCATAAGGATAATGCGTAGGACTCTTAATATATACTTACTTTCCACATTGTGTGAAACAGCAAGTCTTCAAGAATTTAGTGTCCTAATGAGATATTGTGGATGATCTCTTGGCTCTAGACTCAATTGTGCATTTTGGTTCTTGTGCTGGAGACTAGGGAGAGGGTCTCCTTCTTCAATATCAACAATCTCTAAGAGAAAGTCGATAGATTATGTCGGTTCCCCGTGAGAATGAAACAAGCCCTTTTAAGAGGAACTTGAGTAGCTTGGGAAGTTTGGTGCAGTGCGTCATTGGGTCCATGACGTCTTGTCTTCAATACCAGTGTTACCTTAGTAAGCACTAGTAGCATATGTATTGAACCCGGATTCTGCCCTAAGGTTGAATTATTAGAGGGCTATTTCCTTTCACCCTTTTCTCATTTCATTTATTTTTTCATTCTTCAACCCCTTCAGTGCTTACCGAGACTTCATAACTAGAACCTTGTTGGGTTTATTCCAGTACTAGCTCTGTCTCAGTCCGCACTCTTCCCATATCTCACTTTTCTCCTTTTTTTTTCATCATACCTAAGGACTCTACACTATCTAGTGGATTGTCCCGGGGTAGATCCCTCCGGCTCTGGCGGATCGTGGGAACAAATACCTAACCTAACCATCCTTATAACTCCATGCATAAAGTAAAATGATCGGTCTTTTGGTACAGTTCATTCCTTCTCGAAACCAATTGAAAAATCATTTGGAAAAACAATCAAGGTACTTGTGATACGAGATCAAAGCATTTTGTACCTTAATAGTTTTGATCATTTAGAAAACCTCCCCCTCAACATGTGCATGTGATTTAGAAATTGTTTAGCACAAGGAGGCAAGAGGACTTTGAAATATTTTCATACGAAAAAGCCATTTGATTTTCTTGGTAAAATTCTCCCCCTCAATATGTGCGTAAGATATTTGAAATCATTTTATCACATAGAGACAAGAGTTCTTTGAAGCACATTTACGATCACACAAGCCATTAAGAAACCATTTAAAACTCAATCAAGGTACTTTATGTTAAAACATAAAGGCATTTGCACCTCAATAGTTTCTTTTCTTTTAAAATGCTCCCCCTCAATATATGCTTCGAGATTCGAAAGCGTTTAGCACATATGAGAGAGCAGCCTGCACAACTGAATCAAAACCATCAACTTTTATCAAATTTCATTATTAAATCACAAATTCTCCCCCGATCAAAAATATCAAACCCTTTAAGATTTTGGATCCCAATTGATTTAATTAGGTTTAGAAAACATGGGAGAAAATGTGGCCTTGTTTAAATACTCATCTGGTTTTTGGATAAATCCTCCTCCTCAACATGTGCATTATGTATATTGAAATCGTTTGGCACATGGAGGCAGGAGTGCCTTTAAAGGACTAAAACCAATTCCATTTAAAACAGATTTGAGATTTAAATCACGATCTCTACCCCGATCAGAAATATCAAACCATTTGAGATTTGTGATCCCAACTGATTTAAATCATTTAGAAAAATTTGGGGAAAGACGTGGCAATATTCAATTTTGAAATATGACAGATAAGGACCATTTTAAGACATTAAAGATTGTTAGTGTCAGGTATGATAGTTTTTAAGAGATCTTTTAAGTAAAACAAAACAATTTCACAATCAAACAAGAACAGAAAAAATTTCATTTTGACAGATCTTTGAGTTTTAAAGAAAATCATACCATGACATAACATTAAATCTTTAGATTACCACATAATTTCGTACAAGCGGACTTCTGATGAAATATTGTTTGAAAATATTTTATTTTAAATCACTCTCCCCCTCAATCGATGACCGAAGTCGATAATTGAGTGACTTAGGTTTTGATAAAAAGAAGTCCGGTGATTTTCAAAATTTTGTCCAATTTATTTTCAAAACAATATTTTTCCATTTTCAAAAACAATATTATTCAAAGTTTTAGAAAAATGGTATCATCACTATTATCCCTGCACAAAGATACGTTAGGTGGATGAGAAGCTTCCGTTTTTGTTGTTGTAGGGTTTGGAAGAAAAACCATCTGCTGATGCAGTGAGACTTCTTTTTACGTTGCATTTTGGATGCCAACT
This sequence comes from Chrysanthemum seticuspe, assembly GCA_019973895.1. Taxonomy (NCBI): domain Eukaryota; kingdom Viridiplantae; phylum Streptophyta; class Magnoliopsida; order Asterales; family Asteraceae; genus Chrysanthemum; species Chrysanthemum seticuspe. The sequence continues at coordinate 268,158,229 of BPTQ01000006.1, read as the reverse complement.
GAGGTCAAATTAAGCTCCGTTTCTTCAATCACTTAGAAGAAAACCATCTGCTGATACAGTGAGACCTCTTACGTTGCATTTATGCCAACTCTCCATAGAAGTCCAATTAAGCTCCGTTTCTTCATTTGTCAACCCAAGATATAGTTACCCTTTCCTTTCGGCATCCAATCATCTTCAATTGTGGGATCCGGATCGGGAACATTCTTTTATACCAATATACCTGCATACGTTAGTGAACACATATACAAATATATGGTGGTCGACATCACCCAAACAACAATCGACTAATAAAAGTCAATGCAACATATCAATCAGATCATATAAATGTATGAGAATAATGTGTTCATCAAACTCTAATCATCTAATCCTAGCAATCATATCCTAGGCACCTAGTCCTTCAACATAAGTTAACATCATTTTAAATTAATCATATTAGGATAATTAAGAAAGCCCGTTAGATGATGCAGATTTGAAAAAACATTATCCCCCTCAATCCATGACTCATTTTATGAAAAGTTTAAAAGCGCTCGTCATTGATTGAGTTTTCAATTTTACAAAAACTCTGAATCTGATTGTTTTAAAAGCAACTCATTTACCACCATTTTAGAAAACAAATATTTTTCTGAAGAATTTTAGACGGAAAAACATTTGTGTAGGAACAGCAGTCCTTCGACATACTTTCCTAGTTTTGTTTATAGGATAAGTGCACGAAATATTTTGAAAATAGGTTTAGCGCAACACTTTCCTTCCTTTAAAAGAACGGGTTGCTATCTGAAATAATAGCAAGCCATGGTTTAAGCGCTGGTTACAGTCTGAAATAACTGCAAGCCATCATTTGAAGCCCGGGTTACAGTCTGAAGTAACTGTAAGCCATTGTTTGAGACATGTTTTGGAAAATAATATTTACACCTCCTGTTCGAACTTCATCTATGGTCCCGTGCCATTATTGAATGACATTTCTAAGACCGTAGATGTTATCGATACCAGGAGACATGTCTTATAAAAACATATTTTTGGTATTTTTCAAATTTTCTAATTTTTTATGGGTTTTTGTCGATTTTATAATTTTCTATTTTGTTTTTCTGGTTTTATATTTTTGTATTTTGCTTTTTGAAAAATATATACACAGATAGAGTAGATGATATAATTTATGAGGATGATGATACGAGTACCGAGATAAGGATATCAAGCAACACGTCGTAGAGGATAGAATACGTCATCTCTTAAACTTCCACCACCAAAGCTTCCGAGGCTCCAGAATAGAGGATAGAACATGAGCCTTTGAGAAAGAGAGACTTTGGCAGTTTCCCCCCATACCGAAGATCCATAAGATTAGCAGATTCAAAGCTCTATTTCAAGCTTGCCTTAGCCAGGTGCATAGAGAAGCACACCATTATCATAAAACCCGCTGCTCCTTTTAAGACCGATAATCACCGTGATTCTTCGTTTGAGGCTATATCATCCAATAGAACAACATCAATGTATCATCCCACATTTAAATAATCTTCTCAAATTTCCTTTCCACTGAAGTCTGAAACGATTCATTCCAAAAGGTGTCAAGAGAACACTTCCCCCGTGTAGTTGAAATGATGCAGTCCGTCTCTTATAATAATGCTCAAGAACTCTCCCGAATACACTTCATGAGGGGAATGAAGAACACCTTCCCATGTTCACATTCTTCTTCCCTGATGAACGTGTATGAAGCTCAAGAACCCGAAGCACACCAATATCCAAGAACTCTCCCGAATACACATCATGCCCGGAGAGAAAAACACCTCCCCAATGTTTGTGGTAAACAATGGCTTTCTTCCCTGATGATCGTGTATGAAGCTCAAGGACCCGAAGTACACACATTCCCCAAAGAGAGAACAACCGATAACATTAAAGAGGCAGTCCGAATCACTGATTATCTCTGCGGATGTCAACTCCGGAATAAGTGATTATATCTCTGAATCACTGATTAAGCCCTCAAGTGAGACAGCTGAGCGCCCCCAATGTACACAATTCTCTCTCCCCTGATGATTGCGATAACATCGAGATCATCACACACCAGTGTACCTCTTTTATCTTCAGAAACTTTCATTTACATCACTTCCCCCACGTCGTTGAAATAGTAACACAAAAAGCCTTGATGAGTAAAACCTTGAGTTTCTCTGCGGTCATGACATTTGTTTTCCTGGGATATCTTCAATCACTTAGAAGAGTTAAGTTTATCAAGTTTACTCACCATGAGTCAAACCTTGAGTTTCTCTGCGGTAATAACATTTGTCTTCCCGGGATATCTTCAATCACTTAGAAGAGTTAAGTTCATCAAGTTTACTCGCTTTGTGTTTAGATGTGTCTCCTTCCCCCTTGCTGGTTTTGATACTTCAGAATCAGCAACATCTTATCAGCCCATATACTCGAAGTCTTTTGAGAAGAACATTAGAAATCTTGTGAGAATCAACTTGCTGAAGAATATGAGCAAGTCTAATTGGGGATTAAATTCGACATTTCACTCTCCCCCAATTAGTGCTCTCCCCTAAACCGACAATCTTTATGATGAATACTTGAATAATGAAGAAGTCTTTTGATCGATAAATGCAACACATCTATAGTTTTCTAACATGCAATAGAAAATGTAGAATAGACTGTAGACTCGACCTTCTTCAAGATTGTCCAGTTGGGGAATAGATAGTTAACATCTTCAACTCACACCAAAAAGCATCCCAGTTAACTTACTTCTTGCGAATCCCCTTAACTAAAATCCCTCCCAATCAAACAAGAACAGAAAGATGTTCATCAAGGAAATCAACAATCAGGCCGCAACGAACACACAAAATGGTAACACCAAACTACCAATCACATCAAACAAGAACAGAGAGATAGGTCGGAATCATCATGTTGATGTATACATGAAGCATTAACCGGAAGCACTTTGTCGATAAACTCATTAATCCGAGTGAAGATGTCAACCAACGGCTCTTAGAAGAAAACTCCATGTGAAGATGATCCGATAAGAAGAATATCGGTTCTTTCATGAGTTAGGAGCCGTTTGACCATATATTCTCAAATATCAATCAACCATGCAGAAAATTCACACTTCTTCTCCCCCTCAAGAATTGCATACGGAGATGCCATTCTTGACTAAATAAGTGAAATCATCCAAAAGTATTCTATTCACACTTCTCCCCCGCAAAATTAGCACATGATGTCGCCATCGTCATTATAGTTGAGCAAGTGGAATAAGAAAACAGTCAATGGTAGCCCCGGTTCACTTGATGACTGAAGCGCATGGAAAAAGTATGAAGCATGTGGATGAGAATGGTCATTAATAAGAAGATTTCTCTTCTTCAGAAGATAAAGCGCACTGACACGTACATTTTTCTTTTCTTTGAGGAACGAGGCATGAACTGATGTGTTCATACGTCATAATGTTGAAGTACGAGGCCTGAAATGAAGTGAACAGACATCATTATCTCTCTCTTTTCATCCTCTTTTGGCAAACTTATAATCACCCCCATTATCATTCAGTAGGCTCTTTGTAGTGACAGCTGATGGAGAAAACCCATTATGATGAATTTGACCTTGGAGTAAACTATCCCGAACTCGTGACTTAAACTTGAACATATGTAACAAAGAGCGGTGCCGATTTCCATTAGCATCTCTAAGTACTCTCTAAGTACTCTATACTCTTCACCCAACCAACCATCAAGTATAAGACGTACATCACCTCTTGAAAATCCACAATTGAATGTGACACTGAGCACTACAACGTAACTCCTTAAAGTGATAGTTATTTTGTGGTGGTATGAGCCCAATTCCCCCAAGTAGTAAAAGAAAAGGTAAAAGACACCCAACAATAACTAGATTTCCAAGTCTTTGTTTTTAATAATAAGCTCAAACAAGGATCATGAAGAATCTTCATCCAACCATCCCCGATACCTTCAGATACTAAGTACACTTGCCCGAGATATTTCACTTCAACCTCAAATAAACAATAGTGAATTAACTCCGTTGTCACATCTTCTTGGTTAAAAGCTCAAATCTAGCATCCTTTGACGTTTTAAGTGAACTATGATAACGGTTTCATCCCGACCATGGTTTAATGAGCATAACCCCGTAAAACTTTGAAGTAACCAAACCGCCATGACGAAAATCCAAACACACATCCAATTCATGAAGTACACCCTTTTATCCCTTCTTCGAAGCAAAAACCGTAGTACCAGCATCAAATGAGATCCCGAAATACACTTTCCTTTCTCCAGGATGGTTCCATCATTACGGGATTTTACAACTCTATGGTTTAAATCGAGAAATGGTTTCTTTCGCGAGATTTTACAAAACCAAGAATAAACCGTATGATAGATCCGGAAATGCACTTTACTATTACCAGGATGTTTCAATTGTCACGGGATTTTACAAGTCTATGATTTAAACCGAGAAATAGATTCTTTCGCGGGATTTTACAAAATCAAGACTAAACCGTAAACAATGTCAGGTTGAATGTGTTATGACAGCATTGGTTTCGGTGAATATCTGTTTTAGGGGAACATGCAGCGGTTCTACAACGGTTCATTATCCAACATCAACAACATCATCAACAATTCTTTACCCATATGTAGACAACTTCACAAACCATACTAAGTCGAGTAGTATATACTACTTCCCCTGAGTTTGACCATAAAACATCAAAGTACACGTTTCTCCCCCATGATGGTTTCGAACTTTCGGAAGCATCATTGCACACTCATCTTGCACGAAAAGTTCTTGTCATAAGCAACCATCTTGAAAAGTCATGACTGACGCTGAAGATTCTTGACGGATTTTGCTTAGATTGTGAAGTATCATTATTAATTGGAGGCATCGAATTGTTGATCACATCTCACCCATTCAGCCCTTCGGTAAGCACATCATCCACATAATCTGTCGGCAATTGCAGTGACCACTTTGAGAAGTAAACCCGATATATCAAACTTGAATATGAAGTAAAATTCTCCAGATTTGTTACTTAAACCAGTACAAATCCACGTGAAAAAGATACGGTGTACCCAATGTACCAAACCTCTTGACGTATCCTCAGCTGCGTGAGACACCGAAGTGATAGTTACGTTGTGGGTAAAACGAGAAAGAGTCACAACCGTAATTAAATAGCCAAGTCTTTATCACCCTCTATAAATGCCCAAACAAGTCATATTCGCGGAAGGGTAGAAAGAAAGAAGACGAAATAAGTAAACGTGCCCGGAAAAACCTTACTTCAAATCCAAATAAGAAATACCGTACAAACAACCCTGTGGTCAACCAAGTACCCATAACAATTCAAGCCGTGACATAATATCCTTCCTGGAAATGCATAAACCAAAGTATCAAGCCTCATAGCACATCAAATCTTATAATCACTCCAGATCATATCACTAAATCTCATCATTAAATCACATAAATCCGATCTCATATTGAGAAGCCCATCTGACCGTCATCCAATTCATCATATACATCATCGGCCGAATCCATAAAGAATAGCACCCGGTCCAAAAAATAAATCGTACATATCAATTCAAGCATATATCCGGGTTTACTCTTTGACTTGCCACTTATGATATCAAAATGATTATTGTCAACATAAGACACAATCTGATAAAATCATGCTAACTCTTAAATAAGAATATATCCCGTGAATGTATTCCTTCGTGAAAATATGTGAGACCAAATATACCACTCTTGTTAACCAAATAATCTTTATCCCTATTTTTCAAAATGTGAAGAAACAAAATTTGGATAACATAAATAAGTGCAACACACAACCCGTAACAGTCCATCGTCCACCAATTTCACTTTAGCCCAACATTGAGATAATCTCATAACAGCCCAGGTTACATTACACAGCCCAAACAACAGAAACACTATCCGATTGGCCCAAGCCCCAATTGATAATTCCACTTCAGGTTCATTAGTATGTCACTTAATGAGTCACAAGGCCCAATCCAGTACTCAGTTATAATAGACGAAACCCTAAAATTTGGGTAGTATATATCACACTTACTTAAGACCTAAACATACTTTCCCAAACCCTAAAAATTCTCTCAACCATCCGCTCCTGTATTCTCATTGCAGCACTCAACACAAACCCTAATGATCCAACTCATAAGATAACCGCCACCATTCCTAATAACACTTACATCACCAATCCATGAACCTTTCATTCGTGCCTCCATATGAACGCATCTTTAACTCACCACAGGGATGGTTCGAGTATAGTCTTTTAAGCCACGGGGATGGTGTAATGGTTTCGAGATGACAGTAAGATCCAACAATCATGTTTGAGGTAGGTTTAATCTTTTTCACTTGTTGTTATAGAGTCATAAACGAGCCAAACAAATGATATAACAATATTGTTAAGATCATTTGTTTAATTCGTATATTAACACCAATTAGATCAATGAAGAGGTTTGAATCTCTCAAGTGTTTGGCCCTTGATGTCCCTTGAAGATATGAGAAACGAATCTGAGATCGTAACTAATTAGAATGAGATCATAATATTCCATGTGATTTTTCATCTTATAACGAATTACGGAGTTGGGTTAACAACAATATTGTTAACAATATCCGTTTTGAGTCCTTTTGTAGATCTATGATGATTATATCGATTCGTGTCTAAGACTCTTGTTAGTCTTGATGTGTCATTGGAGAACCACGAATCATAAAATGAGATCATATGAGTTTTTAATATCGATTAGAGTCTTGATGTTTTTATAAATTGAAGTTGATGTGTTAAAGGGATTTGGAATGGATGTTGGTTTAGAAGTGTCGGATCTGTTTGTATGTCCACATTTCATTTCGGTTTAGCGAATAACATGTGCCAGTGATGGTTTTAAACCTGAGGTCGAGAGTGTTATTGGTATTTGGTGATGTTTGTGTTGGAGTTGGATTTATGTTTTGAAACTGTTGAAGTTGTTTCTTTTCATTTTGATTCCTTCTTCATTTCTGTCTCGCATAATCAACTCGCATCATCTCCAACTCGCATCATTAACTTGCATCTCTAACAAGCATCACCAACTCGCATCTTCAGACCAACTCGCTTCTGACCAAAATCTTGTGACCCAACTCGCATCTGGTTTTCTAAGTCAACTCGCTTAATGTTCATTGTAGCTGGACAGCATGACAGTAACTCGCTTTGACATTATTAAGCAACTCGCTAAAGAGCAAGTGCAACAAAACCAAATGCGAGTTAAGTAACTCGCATGAACCAGAACCAGTACCCAACTCGCTTTTGACAGAAAGACATGACAACCCGCATAGCATATTCATTGAATCTGGACATTATGACGACTCACATCCAGGAATACAATGAGTCTGGACAGTCAATACTGTCAACTCGCTTACAGGAAATCAGGCAACTCGCATCTAAGAACAGGTCTCAACTCGCATAGATGAAACGAGCTTAAAACAAGTTAACAAACAATTTTGACACTAGATTCAGCACGAACATTAAAAACAGTATCAACCATTTTAAAAACAGTTTAAAAACAGTTTTAACAACCATTTTAAAAACGCATCTTATCCAGCTCAACCTTTACCCACGTCAAAAACCATCATAAAACCAATTTAAACATTCGAATAAAAACAGTTTGAGACGAGTTTAAAAAACAATTTTAAAAACCATTTTAAACATCAAAAACCACGTCAAAACCGCATACATGAACCGAATAAATACCATTCGAATGAGACCCAAATCAACACAAACAACACAACCTTGGCTCTGATACCAATTGTAGGATCGCGAATATTATGTTGTTTGAAGATTCGGGTGGTCTAGGATTGTGATTAAATAAGAAATCCATTTGAGAGATGAAGAGAGTTGAGAGGAGGTTCTTGAAAGAGAGTTGCTTATCAAGAGTGAAAGGTTTATTCAAAGAAGCCACACCCCTTCCATGGATGGAAGGGGTATTTATACTTACAAACATAACGTCCTCCTATCGGACTGTGGATCAGGCATATAGTGGGTAAAGACCCGTCCTTCCTCCACGGTGTTGCACTAAACTAAACTACGCTAATAACTAACTAATAAACTAACAAATAACGTAACTAATGATATGTCTACGAGCTAACTTATGCTAGATAATACTTGGGGTGACCGACACTTCACTATGGAATTTTCTAATTCCTAACATAACTTCATGGACGAAGCTCATTGTATGCTAATCACCATCCGTAATGACTATACATAGTTCATTGCTTCCGTTGACCAAAACAACCTTCTAAAACAATTCACTTTCTTAAGGACGCATATACATGTGTTTCTTACTCTTCAAATATCAACACAAAGGCAAACATCTTTCAGCCAAAACCAACTCACAAAACGGTACTTGCTTCAAGCCTTTCTAAATCCAACACTTACTCTTCTAAACACAATTCCTTCATCTCCACAAATAGCAACTCCATCTTTTGGATCTAAAGATAGTCTAGATTGTCCTAAACTAGCACTTCACAACTCTTTCTAGACACATACCTTGCATGTCATTGTTAGTTTAAATGATTTACTAATCTAGACCGTAAATCTGTTTTTGGCTTCTTGAATAGTGCTTGTTAAGTTTTCTAAACCTCCGTGTTATTTGTGAGCTCAATCTCATTTGATTGCCTATATGTTATTTCTACATGCTCTCCTTGCCATTCTTAACTTGTATATATGTGTACTTGCTGTAGAAATCATTAGTTTCAAAATTCGAAACATAGAGCAAAATTTTGCAGCTATTCTGTTAAGAAAATCTGTCTCAGACGCCGGATCCCTTAGATATAACTAGAAGGATCCCTCAAGTGAAGGATCCATGGGATACGGGTGGACATAAGTTCCTTTTTAGTCTTCTTGCATCAATCCAACCTTCCAGACCTTATTGGACTAGTTAAACATGCCACATTAGGATCACTTAAACTTTCCTTAGGCTTAGTTGATCTCACATTCACTCATAGATGACTTAGGATCACATTCAAAGTATTTTTGATTTATCATTACTTCAAAACTCATCATCTTTCCGCTACAATGTTTACACATTGTTCCTCTCAACTCAAAACACCTAGTTTGATATTTCTTTCAATTTTAGCAAATTGATTTTAGTCATCTTTACCTTAAAATGCTCCAAAAACTAGTTTTTCATTTCTTATGATTTTTAATAAATTTTCTAAATTTTCATTTAACCACCATCTAGTTCCTATAACCATTCACCATCCTCAAAACACTTAGTGTCATCCATGATCACTCATTTGTGTTTCTAAAACTCCATTTTCCCCACAAAAGCCATCGTTGACAAATCTCACTCATTAGTCTTGACCACTTAGGTCTTATGCCATGTAAGACACTTAATAGATTGAGTAACTTAGGATAGGTAGGTGCTAGACCTTGCTAGAATCCAATCACCTCCTTTTCATCTCATCTGTTAGCCGGATCCCTAGACTAAAGCTAGCCGGATCCCTCTAGTGAGGGAACCGGGGAACAGAAGGTACATTATCTCTTGAGATAATCATTTCAAATTTCCTTTTTCCACTCAAACACTTGCTCAACACTTAGGATTATCAGTTTCTTATATGTTTATAAATGAGTTGCATTTATGTGATTATTTACATGTTCTTTCTTTTCTTTTCATGATATTATGTTAACAATTTCTCTATTTGTATAAATGTTTTCCTTTTGTACTAACTCATTTGGATTATTGTAGGTTGAAAATGGTCGATTTCATCATCAAGTAAAGTTGTGCTCATTCGCACATTTTTTATATTCCTAATCTTGCATCATCCTAACCATCTTCCTCCACTTTTGCCACTACTCACAAAGTCATCATGTCTACCACCTCTATTGAGTCATCAACCGAGTCAAAGAGTCACCTTGATACCTTTCATCACCATCCCTTGCTAATCTTGAGTCTCTTTATTACCTAGTAAACTTGACCTCTCATCACCTCTACCACAACTTCCATACCTCTAAGTCATAATGATGATTTCTATCACCGTGTCCAAGGTCTAGTTCATGAACTACGTGATGAAGTATGTTTCATGTTCTACCACATCCTACTTGTGTCAACCACAACCTCAAACCACAAGCTACTTGTGTCAACCACATTCTACAAGTGTCTTACTACCACTACAATTCATGGTCAATCAACCAACCTCCACAAACATCTATGTTGTCAAAAGCCAAGTGAATTTCGTAATGAAATACGTCTCATACCCAAATAAATTTATTTTCTTACCTTGAGCAACCTTACAACCTCTAAACCAACCATGATGATGCAAGTAGTAGGATTATTCTCTTTTTGACACTAATCCTTTCTTTGTAGGTTCATATATATATATATACTTTGATGTGTATGGGATTCTCGTCTATTTACGGATGAAATTTTACACTAATTTTTTCTTTGTAGGTTCACTCATATACATGGGTTTGTATATGGCACACTTGTCTTCGGACGAGGTTTACTTTTTTTTGTAGGCTCTTCTTGACGCCCTCGAGCAAGGGGGAGCTTCCGTCGAGCATCTACAAAGTGCATCATATAACTCGTCCAACGATGAATATATTTTTTCACTAATTTAAACATAAAATTTGACGAGAGTCCACCTAAAACTACCCTACCTCTTGTCGATGACGAGTTAATCGAAAGTGAAGTTCTAGAAATCAAAGAAAATATAAATTTAATAAGATGAACCATTAAACAAAGAAATCATCAATATTAAAGAGTCTAAAGATCATCCAGTAGAAAATGTTATAGGAAAGTTAAATGAAAGAACCTTAAGATCTCAAATCCAAAACCAAAGTAGTCTATTTTGTTTTGTCTCAACCATAGAACCTAAAAACACTCAAGAAGCCATAAAAGATGAAAGTTAGGTAATGGCTATGCAAGAAGAGTTAAATCAATTTTTTTCTAACAATGTTTGTGTTAGTGCAAGTATTACGATATTTAATCTATACAGTCTCGTTTGTTTTGTTGATGACAAACATGTAACTTGTAATACATAACGTAAAATGTATAAGTTACTTGTAATTATATTTTGTCTCAACATACTCTCAACACCTCTCGACGCCTCAAGTCCTCGTATGCTACAACACAGGTTCGTACATGTTTGTTATGTTGCGTTATGATCAAACCCCTAACAAACCATTAAACATGTTTAGTTAAATAGTTTATATAAAACACTTAAGTACTTACATACATAAACAAAAGTAAAAGTGTTGGGTAAATACCAAGACCCATGACCTAATGTCTAGATACATTGTACCTTGGAGGCCACTTAAGGCTCAAACCCATGACCCATGACCCATAACCCATGGATAATGAGGAGCGTCCCACGGATCCCTCAAATTGGCCACGGATCCCTTGGAGTTACAAGGGCCAGATCTCTCCAGAAGGGATCCTTGGGACAGAAACATAGTTTGGTCTTTTTGCCTATAAATAACAAGCCACTTCTCACCATACTTTCACACCTTTGCACATAGTTTCTCTCCACCATTTCTAGCATATTTAGATCATTAGGAAACATGTAAACCACCCTCATCCCATATGATGATAATGCTTCTAACTTTCATTTGTTGTAAGCATACTCCCGAAGTGATCCTCCAAAGCAAGCCTAGAGATCTTGCATCCTTACCTACTGAGGTGATCACCCATCACAAGCATACAAGCACATGAAGATTTTCTACAACAAGCTTGGGAAAATTGTCATCTACATTATAGAAGACTAACTACATCATGCTTTGTGTTCTTGATGTTTAGTTTAGGATTTCATATCCATTAGACACATTGTCTTGGATATTGTCTAGTATCATATTCTTGTATCTATAACTAGATTAGATGGTTTATGTGTTTGTGCCATAAAACACAAGGTTTGTTATGTTAGGCCACAAAACATAACGGGTGTCATAGATGTGTCGTGTTGGTCGGGTAATGGTTCCTCCTTTGTAATGGAACCCGGTATATACCCTTGTACCGGATAAAGTGTAGGCGACGTTGTGATAGGTTTGGTTCTACCTCGTGGAAGGACTCGGTATCTAGCCTTGTACCGGATAAAGTGTAGGCGACGTTGTGATAGGTTAGGTTCTACCTCGTGGAAGGACTCGGTATCTAGCCTTGTACCGGATAAAGTGTAGGCGACGTTGTGATAGGTTTGGTTCTACCTCGTGGAAGAACTCGGTGTTTAGCTTAGTACCGGAAAAAGTGTAAGCGACGTTGTGTAAGGTTTTCTTCACCAAGAATGGAGTTTGTTGATCTAGTGAAGTAACTCTCGAGTTGGATACTCGGGGAGTGGAGTAGGGCGAAGAGAAGATTCGTGACCGAACCACTATAAATCATCGTGTCGGTTTGTCTATCCTTTTACTTATCGCTTTACTTTTATTCTTGCTCTATATTGCTGATTGTCTATGTGGTTGATGTTTATGTGTGTGATGCATACTTGGTCTTTCATATAGTCATAAACTATATTTAACACTTTACATATTATGACACACTTGATCAAGAAAAACAAACCAGACTAATAATGGTGAAACTTGATTTATAATGAACCATTAATCTTGCGAAATCTTATGTGATATTAAGGGGTTGGCCTTACATGCTGTAATGCGTTAAATGCATCCTCGCGTCGAGATTAGCAAATGCGATGGTTTATACTATATTTGATACAAAAGTTTTAAGTTTGAAAAGGAAACGTATTCACCCCCCCTCTACGTTTTCACAGTTTGGACAATTATCCATCCACCTAAAAACCAAACCATAATCGGAACAAAATAGGTATATAAAAACAAGTTAGATGCAAACGGTGTCATGTCTAGAAATAAAGCTAGACTTGTTGCTCAAGGGTATAACCAACAAGAATGTATAGACTTTGATGATACCTATGCTCCCGTAGCTAGATTAGAGTCTATAAGAATACTTCTTGCTTATACTTGTGCTCATGATCTTAATCTTTTTCAAAATGAATATTAAAAGTGCTTTTCTAAATGGTTTTATTAATGAAGAATTTTATGTAGCTCAACCACTGGGCTTTATCAATTTTGAAAAACCTAATCACGTGTACAAACTAAAGAAAGCTCTCTACGGTCTTAAACAAGCCCCAAAGGTTTGGTATGATAGACTCAAATAATTTTTAATCAAAAACAACTATACCATGGGGTTAGTTGACCATACACTTTTCACAAAGAAAAAGGATTCACAAATAATTATTGTTCAAATATACGTGGACGATATTATATTCGGATCGACTTGTCAAGACATGTGTGATGATTTCTCAAGAATTATGCATGATGAATTTGAAATGAGTATGATGGGAGAATTAAGTTTCTTTCTTATTCTACAAATCAAACAACTAGAAGATGATATCTTCTTTAATCAATCCAAATACATAAAAGAAATGCTAAAGAAATTCGGATTAAAAGAGTCAAAACCAATAAGAACACCAATGTCATCCGATACCAAACTCACGAAGGATGAATATGGTGAATCCGTTGACAACACCAAATACCGTGGCATGATTGGCAGTCTTCTCTACCTTACGGCTAGTCGGCCAGATATCATGTTCAGTGTATGTCTTTGTGCTAGGTTTCAAGAAGACCCTAAAACTTCACACCTAGAATCCGTCAAAAGAATATTTAGATATATTAAGGGTACTACTCAATTGGGATTATGGTATACCAAGGGGACGGGGGTAAAACTATTGTATATGCGGATTCTGACCATGCAGGTGATTATGTTGACCGAAAAAGTACAAGTGGTGTTTGCACTTTCATGGGGTGTTTTTTAACATCTTGGTTCTCAAAGAAGCAAACGGCATTGGCCATATCAACAACCGAAGCCGAATATGTATCCGACGGCAAAGCATGCCAACAAGCACTATGGATGAAACAAGCGTTAGTTGACTACGACATCCATCTAAGTGATATTACCATTTTATGCGACAACAGCTATTGATTTAAGTAAAAATCTGGTGTTGCATTCTCGTACCAAGCATATAGAGATCAGTCATCACTTCTTTTGAGACAATGTTCAAAAAGGGAACATTAATATTGAGAAAGTTTCATCCGAAGACAACATAGCCGACGTTCTCACCAAACCGTTGAAGCGGGAACAATTCAACTTGCTTCGTCTAGGTCTTGGTCTTATGGAACAATCGTCATGAAATATTTTCATTCTACAAGATACGTAAACGTTTGCCTTACCTTCTTTTCTGAGTCTAGGATTTCCATTTCACACAACTCACAAACAATATGAGGATTTATTTTTAAAACTCAAGATAATTTTTTGAAATATGCTCTAAAAATTTTTCTTTCATTTTTTCTCAAATCACTCTCACGTCTAGGACAAACATTTTTCTTTCATTTTTAATACAAAGTAAAAACCTTTTTCATTGCATCTCATGTCTTTTGAATGCTAAAGGGAATACACAACTAATATGTGTTTTCTGGTACATTCAATTAAGCAAAAATGAATTAAGGAGCACTCGGGTTATCTCACGTAAATATGTATATATATATATATATATATATATATATATATATATATATATATATATATATATATATATATATATATATATATATATATATATATATATATATATATATATATATATATATATATATATATATACGCCCTTTCACTTCTTTGTTTATTTTTTTTCTCTTTAAAAGGAGTCGAGATAACCGCAACTCCACATGGTTTTCATATAGGCACACACTAGGCGCTATTATTTCCAAAAACAAAATTTTTAGCTGCCTGAGAACACCAGTTCCACGGATCCCAACATTTACGCTGGACGGATCCCTAAATGGTAGGATCCGTGAGAACCGTGCCACAATAGCCAAAATTTTTCTCTATTTTTCTCACTTTGGCTAGAAACTTTTATATTTTCAACATTTTAGCTTTATCTATAATGAATATGTTACTTAATGCTTGTGTTCTCATGATCACATGCCTTAAATTCATATCTAATCATTAGATTATAGTCCACATTTTGCTTTTAGCATTCATTGCAATGCATTATTTGCTCTATAAATAAGGTTCCAAAATGCTTGCATATTCTATCACTTTCAACCTCACAGACAATCATCATCATGTCACCCAAAAGATCCTCAAACATTGATGAACCATCTAGTTAAAACAACCCTTTTCAAGAAATCCAAAACTTCATCCTACCACCTTCCATAGTACCACCGCCAACCAAATCTAGGAGAACCGCACAAATTAGCATCCGGCCTTGTTGCTTAGCTAAACCTTTGTCAAAAAGTCCATCACCAACTACTCATTCTCCACCAAATGACTACATTGTAGCACCTCCATCATCTCCCACAAGTTCATCACCGCAATCACCTAACGAGTCTCAACTTGACTCCCAAATCACCCTAGCGGAACTTCTTAAGACCCCAAAAACAACTCCACTACCCGTGTCAATTCCACCACCAGCTTCATTTCAACCATCAAAAACTAACCAACTAGCCTCCAACTTAAACCCAAAAGAAATAGTCTTTTTAACACCTCCAACATCTCCAAACACATTCTACAAAGAGCTTGAAACATCACCACCTTTACTTCCCATTACGTTACAAGAACATCTAGGTTCTTATGCACCAACACTCACCAAAATCTTGGACTTTGATCCATATTTTCCAACATTTCCACCACCTATTCCGCACTACAAAAATCAAACCTACCTGAAAACCATCCACCAACACCTCCCTCACCATCTCTCTTACGAACATTGTCAATCCACTAGGGATCTCGCAACGGAAATAAAGAACGAGATGCGATTCATACTCAACCATATCCTTGATCGCATCAACATTATCACTCACCAAAACTTCCATAATTAACCCATATGCAAGCATGGAAGGAATGATAATATTATTTTCTCTATTTTGTTTCTTTTTTTTTGGGTCATTTTAAAGAACAATCCATGTTCTTAGTTTTACATTTTGTATGTGGCATATATACCACTACACTTTGATATTTTATTATAAGGCTCTATTTACGTACCTTGGCTTTCTATCTTGTTTCTCGTCCTATACAAGATTATATTACTTGTTACTACTAACATTTTTTTGAATGTATTATATTTTCTCACTTGAAGCCCAATTCTAGGGGGAGCTACCGTCAAGGGGGAGCTAGTGCTTTGTGGATCATACTTATTTTTATTCCATACTTTATTTCTTCACTAGGCTCACTTTTTGTTTTGACAAAAAGGGGGAGAAGAAGTAAAACTTACATATACTTTCAAAACAAACATCTAATTTTAAGTTTTACTCATCGTAACGTTATGTTTTGTCATCAACAAAAAGGGGGAGATTTTTAATACAAATAAACCTTAAAAATGTTTATTCATATTTAGCGATCTCGTTATGTTTTGTTGATAACATATATGAAGTTATCATAAGTAAAATTATAAGACTACATGTTATTTTTTTAAAGTATATACATTTAGTCATTTACATAAAATGTTGTAATAATTCATTTGTTGTAATAGTTTATGTAATAGGATGGGTAATATTCAAGACCCACGACCCATACCCATGGAGCTAATCCATAACCTATGACCCATTGCATGACATTATGCATGAGATCATGTTGGGTATTATCCATGACCCATGACCCAATGTCCATGATCCATGACCCAAGACTCAAGACCCATGACCCATTGTCTAGATACATTGTATCTTGTTGGGTACCCATGACCCAAATTCCATGACCCATGGCTCATACCCATAACACATAACCCGATTTGAAACCAAAAATCCGGACTAGTATAACCCAGACTGCCGGATCCCTAGGTTTGCACTGGCCGGATTCCCCAAGTGAGGGATCCGCCGAAATTGTGGGGCAGAAGGCTTTTTGTGCCTATAAATAGTGAGCCATTTCTTCGTTGTTACTTACCCCTTATTCTTACAACTATCTCATATATTATCTCAATCTTCTAAGCTCTGATCATTTGATCATTCTAGTAGTTCTTATATATTTTGTTGTGATTCTCATATAGGTCCTTCTCAAAGGCGAGATCACGCTATACTACAAGTCATCCAGGAAAAGGGTCCTTGATTGATTTGTCCATCCACAAGATTTTTGTAGCAAAATCTTGTAATTCATATTTCACATAGTTGTTGTGTAATAGTTGTGATAGGTTTGGTTCTACCTCGTGGAAGAACTCGGTATTTAGCTTTGTACCGGAAAAAGTGTAAGCGACGTTGTGAGGCTTCTCCGCCGTGTTGAAGGAGCTTGTTGACATAGTGCTTGAACTCTCGGGTGGGGAACTCGGGGAGTGGAGTAGGGTAAGGAAGGTGTCCTTGTAGCCGAACCACTATAAATCACTTGTGTCGCTACTTTCTATCCTTTACTTTACTTTCTTTTATTATCTACTTTACGCATTGTTTTATACTATCTATCCATCCATACGAATTCACATAAGATTGAATCTAAATCTTTGAAACTTAAATTAAAATCGGTAAAACTATTCAACCCTCCTTCTAGTTTTCCGCAAAGATTATACCAACTCCATCTGCTAGAAATGTTTTGGCAACAATACTTGAAATTGCAGGTATGTCATCGTGGGTTTTGAAAGCTGATTGAGAATTTGGTCTAATTTTTTGTGTTTATGATTTTCTTTTCTTAGGGTTTGCTTTATTATGGTCAACTACATATGGTTTCATGAATTAGGTGAGGTATGTTTTACCTGTATATTTCGGTTGATTAGTTAAGGGTTGTTGGGATAGCTTAAATAAGGCGAGGTATGTTTACTCTTTCGGCATCCCTGTTTTCCTTCGCACCATTGACCCAATAAAATATTTTATAACCCTCAAAACCAAGTAGGTGAAGCCCACATATACTATTCTCAAAGCTTCAAGATTTCAGAAACATCAACCTATCAACACACGCATAAACCTTTCCAATCATGAGAAAAAATTTAGATCTTTATTGGTTTTTTTTTTCATGTGGGTATTGTAATATGATAATTTTTTGTTTTTGTTTTATGTGTTGGGTATCTTTCTTTTTTATAGAAATTGTTTCTTGATTGATTTTTGCAATCTTTTTGCAGGTTTTTGAAGAATCCGATTGAAACTAATTTACCCCTTCTCAGATTAGGGGATTTAGCGTGAATTTCCTCCTCCTGAAGTAAGGTATATAAAATTATTAAATATTTAGCCCGTTAGTTAGCCCAGCTTTCAGGTTTTTAGTCTATTACCCATACGTTCTTCAGCCTGTTTTCCTCACCGCCTCAAAATAGGTATCAACCAGTGTTGGTCTCGAGCTTCTACACTTTTCTTTGGTGTTGGTTCCCGTCTGTTGGTGCGTAGTTCGTGTTGTTTGACGAATAAATTGGTAAGCAGTTACATGTTTCTGATTCGTTTTGGCTAATCTGATTCTTATATGCGGATGCTTTAACATAGCTTCGATTAGTAACGGCCTTTTTGTCTTAGTTTCATGTGCCTGATGCCTGAATTGATATTCCTGTGATTCTTGAAGTTTACTTTCTTTTTTTATTGTGTAGGTTATGATTGATAGGGTTTGTAGTTTCAATGTGTGGGGAGTTATATTTCATGCTATGATTCTTACACAAACAATTGTTCATGTGAATCCTGGTAATAAGCTATACTATTATGTTATGTTTTAATTAATCTTTTATGTTTACCCATTTGACCCGTGAAGCATGATGGATTAACAGGAGGACGCTGCAACAGTGCTGATGCAGGTTTTACTGACCAGGTTTTAATATTTATAAGTTCTCGTTATACATATGGTCTATCCTAATGCACTAACGGGCAGTGTACACGGTCGTGTGTAGTGTAGTATTCTGTAAAACCGAGGTCGTCCCAAGAGCTATGTGTGCGGATTTAAACTAAGTCTAGGTGTCACAGATTTTAATAGGATTAAGGGTTGAAATGATTAATTAACTACTAAAACAAGAAAATAAGAAAGCAAATAGAGGCGAGGGTTGCGATCAATAGGGGAGAAGTGTGCTAACCTATTTATTCATCCTATCAAGCTACGTTTATGTTTAATTACTTCCAATTACTTCAGGTGGGGTGAAAGTCGCTAGGACAACATTTTGTCAGTTCGTCCTAACCTATCAGCAAAGGGTTCCACTGGAGATGTCAGGTGACCCGTCGAAAGTCCAGTTGTTCTTAGTCCCCTAAGCCAAGTCATTAAGTACCGCTACATGCAAGATTTATAATAATGAGTGCCCGGGCGCTAGCATCTTAAACACTCATCCCTGACTTATTAAGTTCATCCAAACAGTAGGTGATCAGTTGGTCAAATCGCACAAGCGAAGAAGGGTCGTCAGTTGGTCATATCTTACCCTTCCCACTTAGTCTACCTACTTAGGGTCATTTGGTCATATCTCCTAAGTAACTAGCCACTACCGCCATTCAAAACTACCGAAACAAGGGTAGCTACCAACAAACTATGCATGCATACACTAGAAAAAATTATACGGAAGCAATAAACATAAACAAAGCAATTAAGGAATCATAACTAGGCTAGCACGAGAGGTGCTTAGCCGCTCATATTAACTAAAACAATCGATTCAATGTTTAACATTATGAAATACATGAATTGAAAGTAAAGAAAAGATAAAATGCTAATGCTTATCGTAGGGGAGTGATTTCTCACTTGGAGATGGCTCCGTATGCTCCCTAAGATATGCCTTCAACCTTCTACTCACGTTCACTGATGTTGTGTGTGAAATGGGATGATTAGAAATGTTGGAAATCGAATGGTATTTATAGGCCAGATCTGGTTACGGCGTAACTTAAGTTGAGAGTTACGCCGTAACACCACTATCTTCGTAATTTTCACTAAAAATGCTGGTTACGGCGTAACATCTGGAAGGAGTTACGCCGTATCTTCAATAAATCCTTGTTACGCCGTAGTTGAGACAATAGTTACGGCGTAGCTTGCAGCGGTGCGGAACCTCATTTGACCTAGTTAGTTACGTCGTAATCTTTGGAGGGATTTACTCCGTAATCTTCAGTTGAGTTGGTTTTCTGAGCCACGCTTCTGTTTCGGCATAATGTGAGAGGGGAGTTACGCCGTAACATCTTCAAAATGAGCATACTATCATATATATTCAATAAACTCTTCAAATCCGCGTCTCTTTAGCTCCAATGCTCGTAATTTACCTGAAAGTGAAATATACAAGAAAACAAGCGTAAATCCATATAAATGATATAAAATACGAGAATTATCGGGGGAAATTGACACTTAATACTCAGGACTATTTGATGTTATCAAATATCCCTCCACTTGAACTCTACTTGCCCTCAAGTAGACCTTATTAGATAGATTCCTAAAAAGATATCTCCCATTACCTGGAAAATATAAGTTTACAAATCCCTTATGCTAGAATAAAACAAAGCCGAACACCTCACGAAATGGGAACAAAACACTCAAATCTCTCAACTATTCTAAGTGTCAATTTCGGGGTGATCACTCATTGCACAGTCATAGCATGTATTCTATCATAAGCTTGGCGGTTACACAAATCTCCACTACTAGAGTTAAGGACAAAACAATTCTCGAAGGCAATATGGGTAGACACGACAAGGGTTAAGGGTGATTTGTCATTACTAACATGTCACAGCGAAGTGGACAAAATCAATGATACATGACCGAATCAATGGCCAAGACACCAAAGTGTTGAACCTATAGACCTTGATAGATCTTAAAGCACTCGTAGATCGATAGTAATGCTTATGTAATCACAAACACACTATAAGACAGTCTTCATACTATTGTATTCAAGCAGAATTTAAACACAAGAACAAACACAAATAACTAAGAACACTTTGATCCTCTATGGATCTTTTAATAATACTAAAACTTTGTTTTTCAACTCGTACATAACTCATACTATTGTGTTCCTTTTATACACAAGGAACCCGAACCCGTTTCCTAAGAAACGTATAAACATAAAACTAAATAAGATATACAATATAACTTCCTAATAAAGCTTATGCATATCCTAACTAACTATAGAATACGCGGAATATCTATCTCTGCAGAAACCACAACACGTTTATATTACTTCAGCAGAAACTCTTCTTCAGCAGAATCCATGTACTTCAGCAGATTCCTTCAGCATTATTTTCAGCAGAATTCCTACTTTGCAGAATTCCCAACAATCCTCCCCTAAACTGGAATTTGACTAGGTTAAGTTCCAGTTTCTTAATAGATCATTAACACAGCAACATAAGAGGATTGTAGTCGAACATCAGCAACAAAGAACCAAAACAATTACATCTCTATGATGACAAAACTTTGAAACGCCAGATCTTTACAGCAACAAATGACAGAATGTACATCAAAACATATTAGTTTCATACTATTCTCATCACATCCAGGTGTGTTAACTCCTGTGAGAGGTGAATCATTGAAAATAATGGATTTGATGTCTCTTTACCAATAGCCATTACTACTGGAGTAGCCATATGTTTGAGTTCGAAAACTATGGTACACTGATAACCATCTGATTTAGTAGCAAATCAGCAACCATAAACGGATTTGAAATGTCTTTACCTGTAGCCGTTTGCTCAGGACTAGTCAATTCTTAGGTGAAATAATCCCCTTGGTGAATTGATTACCAAATATGGTATTCCACTGCTTTTACCACAAGCCATACACTTGTGGGCTAACCAATTCTTGGATTCCAAAAAGGAATAAACCATGGTGAATTAATGACCATACAACCCTCAGCAATTAAGCATGGGTGAGTTGCATACCCTATGATTTTGAGCAAACCATTACAGCTATCAACAGATTTGATGTGTCTTTACCAAAGCTGTACCATTTGGACTAGCCAACTCTTTGATGTACACAAGGCAAAGCTGGTGAGTCGAAAACCATCAACAATATAAAACAAACCTGCAAGAAAAGTTAGACAAACAGAGAATATACATAGTTTTTTTTAACTAATCAAATAAAACAAATAGTACAAATAATACAGGATACCACAATCAAGATGATGCTTGATGTTGCTGAAGCTGAGTCTTAAGCAATCCAATCAATTGTTCAGCATGTAGCATATCATTCCCAACTGGATCTGGAGGAACTTCCAACTTCTGTCTAAGCATTCTTTCCATCAACGACACAGACAAAGGATAAAACTTATCAGATAACATACACACAGTCATCCCACACTTTGTCTCCACCACATGCACATAGTGCAAAGGATAAAATCTCCAAGTCTCAACCTTCCACTTATATTAATTCTTCCAAACAGAAAACCCTTTACCATCTGGAGATTGAGAGTCAAACAGAACTTGAAGATCACCCAACAAGTATAAACCAGAACCCTGTGGTGAATGATTAGCATAATGCTTAGTGACAAGGCCATATAGAGTATTTAAATCTTGCCTATCCACCATATGAAATATTTCCTTCAAGAAATTAAACTGCATAGAAGAATTATCCAGCCTAAAAATAGTGTTAAGCTGTCCATCAGTCAAAGTCTAAGCAGTCAACACATCATGAGACCCTTCAAGAAAAACATCAGCAGATCCTTCTTTAATGAAAGTTGAATCAACAGCTTTTAGATCCAAAGAACTAACCCTGTGAGATTTCTTAATCCTAGAGGTGTGTGTCCCAGCTGATTTCACAGATCTCCTTAGAGAAATGTGTCTCCGTTTAGACATCCTTTTCTTCCTCATACCTGGTATATAAATCCCCATAGAGATAGAAGATGGTATCGTTTGAGATTCATCAGGAAAATCTTTAGCAGGAATGGAAGAAGTAGAAGTAGACGGAATTGGAACAACACTACGTAATTCATACATTCTCTCAAGCACCTCTCTAGCCCTCTTAGCTTTAGCAGCTGCTTGTTCAGCTTTCTTACCCAACTCTTCTCCTACTTTATCAACAGGTGCAACACTAGGTAACACTTCAGAAGAAACAACATGAGGTTCAACAGATTGAACCTTTTCAGCTGAATGTATAACTTCAGTAGATGCCTCAGAAGTAACAACAGGAGAACTCATCTTTGGTGCAACATCATCAAAAGAATCCACAATCTCAACTTTCTTGGTTCTCTTTGCCTTTAGAGCTTCTGCACTACCAGCAACCCTCTTCGAGGTAGAAATTGGTGTAATCTGCTTCATAATCCTATGATACACGCTATTCAACTCAGAATCAGATAAAGCCTAGACTTGCTTCTTTTTCAAACCAGACTGATAGAGAGTTGTACTTTGGTTATACACCACAGTCCTCATGTATGCTTTCTTTTGAGCTTCAGTTGGTGGTCTTTCTCTTTTTGCTTTAGCTTTCTGTGCAGCAAGAGATTTTCTTTGTGCAACTGCAGCTTGCTTCCTTTGTTGTCTAAGAGCCATCATTTGAGCAACAAAATTCTCACTATCAAAGTCTGCTCCTAAAATACTTTGTGCAAGAGTAGGATTAGATGCAACTTGATGAGTATAAGCATCCTATTGCACATCAGTAATCTGAGTGGATAGTTTATCGATTTCTCTTTGTCTCTCAGGAGGCAAATTTGTAGTAAACTGAGCTTCAAGCTGCTGAGCCAATGCATGACTCTTCTTCATATTTTCACACTCAGCCAGCAATCTTGCTTGTTCTTGCATTTCCTGTTCACTCACAAGATCTGAACCAAGCTCTTCATCAATCATTACACCCTTTGCTTTGTCAGTAGACTCCTTAGCAGAATCAACATGAGAAGTATCAACAATAGGAACTTCAGAAGAAACACCTAAGTTATCATCAGAAGAAACATGTTGAGACAGATCTTCAACAGGTGTAGAAAAGACATCAGCATTAGGATCCAGATTAAAACTTCTTCCAGCAACAAACACTTCATGAGCTGCTGAAGGTGGAGAAGTAGGTTGTACTTGCACAGATGGAGATTGACCAAGCTCAGAAGCAACATCCATCATTGAAGCATCAACATTCTCATAAGCGGTTGCCACATTGTCCACACCTTGCAATTTTGAGGATTCAGTGGTATCCTTGCTCAAATACTGTATTCTCTTTCTTCTAGTAAATAGAATAGGATCCTTTTTATTTGAAGATTCATCAGCAACTGGAGAAGAAACATGAGTCTTTTGAGCCACATCAGCCAAGATGTCAAGTGAATCCAAATGAGTATCCTCTTGCTCCTCATCAGAAGAAACCAGAAGCCTCCTTTTGCTATTGTGACCAAGTTGTTCCTCTAAACCCTGAACCTTTCTCTTTAACTCCCCAATCTCACCACCAAGTGAAGATTTAGTCTCAGCAAGTTCCTTTTTAAGATCCGCAACCTCTTTCACAGTCCTGTTGAGCAAATCATATACAGACATAAGAGTAATAGAGTCCTCAGCTCCACCAGCAGATTGCTCAGTGGTAATGGGAGCTTCATTAGACCTTTCAGGAGAAATATTGTCATGGTAAAAAATAGGAGACCTTTCAACAAAAGGCTCTCTTACAGGACTAGGTATGGGTGTGGGTAACAGTGAAGGTGTTGGTTGGTCAGGAGAAACATGTGATGCTTCAGCATTCATGGAAGGGTCCTCATCCAAGGCAACTGATGGGTTACCATCAGCAGCAACATTGGTAGAGGGTGTATCACCAACATTACCCTCATCAGCAGCCTCATTTCCTTGAGGCAACATAGCTGCTAGCAAAGGATGATGTTCCCCCTCATAATGAGTTTTCATTGAAGCAAACAGTTTTGCAGATAAAGCTCCTATGGGACAAAAGGCTTGGGCTTGGGTTGTTATGTCTAAAATCATCTGCAAAAACCTAGGGTACATTAAAAACTTATGATTTTTCCTTTGTATATTTTCAACCATATTATCAAAAATAAACTTAGAAAAGTTATAAGTTAACCCCTGAGAAAGACATACAATACCACATCCAAGTTGAGTAGAAAATTGATCCCATCCTCTTGATTTATTGCTTATGCACTGAAGCAATGTGTGTACCAAAAACCTCCACATAGGGCAAAGCTGATTCTTGAACCATATATCTGTCCTTGTACTCTGGTATCCAAAATCTCTTAGCCCTGTAAGTATCTCCACGGAATTAGAGTGATAAACCCCATTTTCATCATCCAAACGAAGCTGTCTTCTTATCAACTCCTCTGTCACAACATACTCTGTTCCATCAATCATAGCAACAATCTCTGTGCCACTCTATTTCGTAGCAGATGCCCAAAATTGTGCAACCAACGATTCATATATTGCATTCGGAGAGTGCGTTAAAGAATAATGAATCTTGGATCGCTTCAAGAACTCCACCATTGGTTCATATAGTTCATGACCCTTTGCTTTTCCCAGAAAAGCAACTTTGTTATGATGTTTCTTAAATAGAAGCGCCATGAGAAATTGTGATTATGGGTTATGATTCACGCAACTGTAAGTGTGTTTAAATCGAGTGAAGAGGGAATCAGTTAATTTTAGGCGAAGATATGCGAAGAAGGTATTAGTAGAAGTTACCCAATTTATGGTCAAAAATATCAGAACTGAATGTTGACCATATCTTACGTGTAAAATAACTTCAACCAAATTCAAACTTAACACTTCAGTAGAAACAATGGTCACACTGCTGAAGAAGTTCAATCAGCAGAAACAGCCCAAGTGGCTAAGTATTCTTCAGTAAATATCTTTTTACTGTGACACCCAACTCGCATTAATTGTCATAAAGCCTTGAATCCGCCTATAAGATAGTCCCAATGCACATTCAACTCACATCAATTAACCCCAATTATCTTCACAAACCCTAATTTCTCCAAAAACTTCTCAATCATCAACAATAACCAATGTCCACCAAACCAGAAGTAATAATTCTCACTTCCTCATCCTCATCATCATCATCCAGTGAAGATTCAAGCCCATTGTTTCGCTACCCCCATCAAGATGAACCTCGACCATCAAAATCCCCTTTTCTTCCTTTTTCTGAAGATGATAGTGTGGTGAATCCAGGTGATTCATCTATGGGTTCTGATGACTCCTCAGAGCATCTAGAGCCACTCTTCAACAAGAAGAGGACATCACACCCCCAACCTTCAACACCTCAACCTCAACCAAGGCCACATTCCAGAAGAGAGGTGGTGTTAGCTCTTCCTGCGCCATGTTTTGGTGCTTCATCTCATATCGTTAAGGGAAAGGGCAAAAGGAAGATGGAGTGATTGCTTTATGGTGGAACGAGTAGATGGAACAACTGAAGATTTTTCTTATCACAAATCCATCTACCATATCCACCAGCTTCATCTTCGTTTTCATCAATCCATCCTTCCCATTTTATCTTCAGCTTCTTCGTCGTACTGGTCATGCATATCCAGCATTTGGAATAGATGATAGGAGCTAGTATAGGTTTAGTAGATCTTGAATAGAAATGGTCTTGTATTTTCATTTGAAGTTGATTGTAAGCTGTAAGCTGTAAACTGTTTCTTGAATGAATGAACAATTTAACTTCAGTACTTCTCTTCAGTAGAAATAATTAGATCACTTCAGTACTTCTCTTCAGTAGAAACAAGCTTTAAGCTTACTTGACCATTTTCCAATTAACCAAACTTGGTGAACTTCAACTTATATATGCATTCTGCAAAACAGACACAGAGAAACACACAAACCAAACCAAGACATACAAAACTAAAAGAACATTAGCTGGTTAGAGTTAGCAAACTAAAATATAAACAATAATTTACAAAGTTTACAACATGAATCCTCCCCTGAGGCATATGCCTCCCCTGAGGCCTATGCCTCCCCTTAAACTTTACAGTTAAGGGTTAAGCATCCCAATATTGACCACCAGGTGTTGAAACCTTGGTCCATCAAAAGCCTTAGTCAATAAATCTGCCACATTATCATCAGTGTGAATCTTAACCACTTTTATCAAATGTTTTTCATATGCATCTCTTATAAAGTGATGCCTGATTTCAATGTGTTTAGTTCTACTGTGAAAAACTGGATTTTTAACAATGCATATGGTACTTTGATTATCAATAAAAATTGTTGTGTTCATGAAGTTAAACCCATAATCCAACAATTGATTTTGTATCCATAGTACCTGAGCACAACAATTGGCAGCATCAACATACTCTGCTTCAGTAGTTGAGGTAGCCACAATAGTTTGTTTCTTGCACTGCCAAGAAATCAATCTCTTACCAAGTAATTGGCAACCTCCAGTTGTGGATCTCCTATCCAGATTTGCACCAGCATAATCACTATTACTATATGCTTCCAACTTAAAAGGAGACTCTTTTGGGTACCAAAGACCTAAATGAGGTTGGCCTTTTAGGTACTTAAAGATCTTTTTGACTGCATCCTTATCAACAACCACTATCCACAATGCCAACGTCCTTGTGCTTAAGAGGATGATCCTACAACAACAACATAAAATATATACAAAATATTAGTACACTATGGAGACTCAAGTCATAACTGACTTGAGCCTGCCTTGTGGATCACAAGATTTAGGCCATGTAGAAACAAAAGATCCACCATTGTTCTTGGACCTCAATTGAAAATTGGGTCCCCGTTTAGTCCTAGAACAACCTGCTGAGGGCTTCACAGCAGTACCCCAAGTTCCCATCCCATCAACACATCCAGGCCAATAACCATTTTGAAAATATGAACTTGTTGGTTTCACATAAGGTCTAGCAATAGATCTTCTCCAAGGAGAAGGTTTATTAGTTGCTTGTGGAATAAAAGGTGGTATATCATTAATATTTGTCCACATTGGTCTAGATTTCTGTTGACCAGAACCTGCACCCATTCTTTGCTCATGAAAATTACAATCCTTAATCAAATGAAATTTGCTTCCACAAACAAAACATGTCTTCTTTTTAGAAGATTTATTCAAAGTAAAAGATGTTCTATTACATGCAAAAGCATTCAAACCACAAGAATTAACAGAATTGTTTTTAGCAAACTTAAAAGCATTATTGTTCAAAGAATTAAAAGACAAGTCTTCAGAAGAAACTGGCTTGGAAGTTGATTCCTCAGCAGCAACTCTAAAAGGCTTGTAAGTAGTCTTGGGTGTAGGCTTGGGCAAGGTCTTTGGAAGGTCTAACTTGTCATTTGAATCACACCTGGTAGTAGAAGTAGACCTTTGGTCAGAGGACTTGTCACTGTCACAACAAGAGACAAAGTCAGTAGATGAAGAATCAGGGTCTGGCAAGTCTTTTGACTTTTTGCCATAAAGATGGTGTGATCCATCAAAGTCAACCATGAGGGAAAGGTCAACGGGCATATGTTCACCTCTAATAAGTCCAGAGACAGCATGTAATGTTCCTTCTTTGACATAATTAGCTAAACCTGCTGGTGTAGTTTTACGTCCATCATGCCTAGCTTCTAATCCTACATAATTTTGAAAAACTAAACCTATCCCTGAGGTCTCAGATTGACTACTATAGATATGTCTAGCTAGATTATTACCTGAGATCAACCATTCTTTATGTCTAGCTACTTCATTGTCTAGTTTCTCTTTTAGCACTTGATTTTCAGAAACTACCTCAGCTTTTTCTTTCTCATTTCATTTTAAATCAATTTTAGCACAATCTAAATCACTTTGTAACACCCTGATCTTTTCATCATAAGCCAATTGATTCTTTTGAAACCAAATTTTTTTGTCTTTCTAATGTTTTTAAAGCCTGTTTATAAGCCTCAACTTCTACATAGCATTCATTATATTTCGGTTTCAATTCATCATAGGCTTCTTTAAGTTCATTATAACATTCACTACAACCAAAAACACAGTTATGTACCTGAGAGATGCCCATTAAGGCAACTTGATCATGCCTATCCTCTGAAGTACAACTAGCCAGCAATCCAATATTCTCTGAGCCAGGACCTTCATCATTCTCAGGCTCATGCAGATTCCAATTGACATGGTCATCCATAGCGACAAGCGCTGTGGGGGATCCAGCCTTCGAATTTCCAGCTTCCTTTTGAATCTGCTAATAAGAAGAATATCTCACCTCATTACCAGCCTTCCTATCCTTGCATTCTCTAGAGAAGTGACCCATCTGACCACAAGTAAAGCATTTGACCTTGCTTCTGTTAAATCTTGCTGGATCTCTTCCCTGGAACCCAAACTTTCTCCCAGATTTACTCTCAAACTTCTTGATGTTCATTGAAAGCATAACCAGTTGCCACTTCAAATTCATTTCCTCCATGTCAAATGGATCCACCTGTTCGAGGTCCTCAAAGGCTAGTTGCTGCTGAGTGTCATAATCAGCAACAAAAGAGTGAATCACATCTTCCAATACACCACTGGATTTAGGTTGAGAACTTGATGAAGTAGTAGTGTAGGAAGATGAAGCTGAGGAAACAGGACTTGGAGCATAAGTCATCCTATTTGAGGAGGCCCCAACAAACGATGTGTCACTAGGAGTGGATGAACGAAAAGGACTTCTCACATCAGGCTCAAGAGATTTAAGTCTGTTGTATAGTTCATCAAAAGTGAGCATATCCAGCCCACCTTTAGCTTTGAGGGCAATGCTCACTTGCAACCAAGATGAAGGTAAAGATCACAAGAACTTTGAATTACAATCATCATTATCTGGCTTTGCCTTCAGCTGATTCAACTGACTCAATATCTTATGAAACCTGTCATAACCCTTGTGGATACCTTCTTCTTCAGAGATTTGGAATTCTTGAAACTGTTGTTTCAGCATTGATTTCCTCATTCTCCTTGACTCTTCATTCCCACCAAATATAGCCTTGACTGCCATCCATATGTCCTTAGCATCCAGCATGTAGTGAAAGTCACCCAAGTGAACTTCAGGTATAGCCTGAAGAAGAATAGTTCTCACTTTGTTCTCTCTTTGAACAGACAATATCTCTTCAGCATATTTGGGAGGAACAATGGTAAAATTACCATCAGGATCTGTGATAGTCCTCTTCAAACTATTCCCCTTTTTCACAATTTCCCAGAGATTCCAATCAATGTTGGAGATCCAGTTCTGCATCTTCATAGCCCATAAATCGTACTCCTCCTTCTTGAGGTACGGAAACTTTACATTGCTGTTAGAGAGACTGAGTTGTTGCAGAGAGGTGTTGTTATGGTTGTTGGTGACTTCAATGTCATCGTCTGATCCATGCATGGTGAATGTTGTTTTGGTTGTATGGGTGTAGAGAAAATACAGTTCTTAGTATCGTAGAGACTCTCCCGAGGCTCTGATACCACTTATTGAACCTATAGACCTTGATAGATCTTAAAGCACTCGTAGATCGATAGTAATGCTTATGTAATCACAAACACACTATAAGACAGTCTTCATACTATTGTATTCAAGCGGAATTTAAACACAAGAACAAACACAAATAACTAAGAACACTTTGATCCTCTATGGATCTTTTAATAATACTAAAACTTTGTTTTTCAACTCGTACATAACTCATACTATTGTGTTCCTTTTATACACAAGGAACCCTAACCTGTTTCCCAAGAAACGTATAAACATAAAACTAAATAAGATATACAATATAACTTCCTAATAAAGCTCATGCATATCCTAACTAACTATAGAATACGCGGAATATCTATCTCCGCAGAAACCACAACACGTTTATATTACTTCAGCAGAAACTCTTCTTCAGCAGAATCCATGTACTTCAGCAGATTCCTTCAGCATTATTTTCAGCAGAATTCCTACTTTGCAGAATTCCCAACACAAAGATTGCTCGCTGCATCACCTAGACACGCTTCATGACTAAAGGGTAGAATAAGACATGGGATAAAATTGGTGTAAAATAAAATCAAGCAGATAGTCTAAATCTATAACCAAGTCATCACCACTTACCGTTCACCCAAAGTTCAAGTTTCGAAGTTAAAAAACCGGATCATGATATTACCAGGTAGATGTGCCATTAGAGGACGTCATGATGGGCACATTCCAACTCCATTCTTCAAATGTGACCGAGGTGGCCTCCTCGATACTAAATCTATAGTAAGCTCATAATAATAGTGCTTATAACATTGCACATTACAATCAACTAAATAACAATAACTATATTTTTTTATTTTTTTTCAACAAAACATAATAACTAAACATAACATCCCCCCACTTGAGATGAACAATATGAAAATTTGGGGGGTCTTCAATGATCTTTAAGGATATGTCGTTGTAACACCCCCAATTTCGTGATATGCAGCGGAATTCAAACTGGTGTTACTTCATGGCACAACAGTTATAATAATAGAAAACGATCTTTAATTCAGTCATTTTAAAAGATTTATCATTCGAATATCAGAGTTTATAAAATGAGGTCCCAATAGTTTCGTAGTTTATTAAATAAAGTTTCGAATGATAATAAAATGTATAGCCTTCTTGAATATCCGCGCTCCTCCGTGCCAGCCTCGTTCATTATGGACCTGAGATAAACATGCTAAAAGTGTCAACACAAAGGTTGGTGAGTTCATAGAGTTCGTTGTAAATAAGTTGAAAGCCCATAAAGAATGTTCACACAGCAAAGGCATTGTAAATCCACTCAGTTGCAAATCCCGCCCATACAAAACTTGCAACCTGTGTGTTCATAACCCATTGCTAAATTATAATATGAGTAAGACAATTGATTTCAATAGTTTTCAAGTTTGGGTGAATATTTGTAATAAATACAAATATTGATAAAATAAGAAGTGGGTTATGTTATACACCCATAATTCGTTTACTTGCCCTAATCGGGTCAATCACAAAAGATAGTTTGTTTGGTTGCCCTAACCGGGGTCAACACAAAAGTAGTTCGTTTGTTTGCCCTAACTGGGTCAATCACAAAAGATAGTTTGTTTGGTTGCCCTAACCGGGTCAACACAAAAGTAGTTTGTTTGTAAGCCCTAACCGGGTCAATACAAAAGTAGTTCGTTTGTTTACCCTAACCGGGTCAAAGTTGAGTGAATTCATAGAGTTTGTATAATAATCAGTTGAACACAAGTTTCAAGTTTAATAAACAGTGGGCTACGTTGGTATACGCCCATAACAAAAACAGTGGGCCATGTTGTTAGCACCCATAATCCAGTAGTTGCAGTACAGTATCATTACAGTACTGTGTTATTGCTCTAAGCTCATGACACGCAAACCTTAACAGTTGGACATCATAAAAATGATGTTAGTACAAACATCATAGGGATGCTGTCTGTAACAATGCCCTCGGGCAGGAGCTTGCCATTCTCCCGTTTGTTCTCAAATATAGTGCATTTGGTTACCTATCCGGCTAACACAAATGGGGCGTCAACTGCCAATAGATCTATTCACTATACTCGCGTTCACTCGCAAGTGATTAATGGTGCATGATATGAGGGACTTTCAGTGGCAAAAGTGTGTCTTAGGCAATAACAATTAAGATAGCATACATAAAAATACTTGTGTTCGTGTTTGCAGCATAAACGCACAAAGCAGTAATATGTAAGAGTTTAGAGTACTTGTGAAGGTAAAAACAAGTAGTTGAGCATGTATCTCCCCAAAAAATAGTATAAAACAATTAAACAAGAGTTGGGGCTATGAAACTCACCTTAGCGTATAGTGAATGATGTAATACAATCGATGTCAAATAAAGCATGATGATAAGAATCGGCACAACCTAATAGATATAAGCTTGCCTTAGAATATAATACGTGAAAAAGTACTCAAATGCGTATGAGTTTCAAAAGATAACACGTTTTAGTTTTCGTGGAAATTTCCTATTAATGTTTGTAGAAAGTTTAACATCAACATTCGTGTGGTGATATGAAATCACAGACTCGAAATACAACTCACGCCAAAGCATAACATATATATCTCATATATATTATGAAGTAAAAGGATAGACATGATGTCTCAAGAAAACGAGTCTCAAAAGTATTGACGGTTGAGTTCTAGGCGAGAGGATAATGACAAGAAAATATGTCAAGAAGGCAGGTCAATTAATAGTTTCGGCATAACCCGTTCGCTTATAGGATGATAAAGAAGAGCGATATGAAAAAGTAAATCAAATGATCACGAGATATGCATGGCATTGTACAGAGACTTAACCAAAGTATTTTTATTCTCCAAATGGGTGGACAACCTCCACTTATACCCAAATAAGCATCTAATAAGTATTGCTTAACCATTTTAACTTTTACTAAGTGATCACACTTTTATTTCTCAAGAATAGACGTAAAAATCATGTTGCTGAATTTTAGTCAACTTCACACCATCGTATCTCTTAACCTATAAAAGATAGAAGGATGGGGTTTTCACCCCTGGAATTATACTCAAGTGTAGTTTCCAAAACATTAGGCCATTCAATCAAATAATTTATCAATCAACAGGAAATGAGTTTTTACCAACTATAACTCCAACCAGAAAGTTCACTGAAATTCTAACGCTTACGGTTTTGGTCATAAATACTATTCTATAATAGCTATCAAGTTGAAACCAATTGGAGGTGAAATCTTATAATTTCTAGTGTTGAACCATGTTTTAAAACCCAAGCCTACTATAAAAAAATCTGGAGCAAAACATGTTTTCTAACAGCAGCTCCAGAATTGACATGTTTCCATAAAATGGCCATATCTCATTCATCCGGAGGAGATATCACCCTATCCAATTCAACACAGGTACCTTAAACTTATTTCCATAAACCCATATATACTGCTGATCTGCAGCAGTCCCAACTTTTCCTACGAAACACAAATTTTAACGTATTTCCCAAACCGTGATAGCTATTAAAGTGATTCCACTTGGAGAAGTTAGATTTAGATTTACACTACTGGGATTAGCTTTCCTATCCTATATTTTAGAGTATTAACCTGGAGGTTAACTCATTTTCCAAACGATGCTCCAGATTTGACTAGCAATCGTAAAACGGCCATAACTTCCTCATCCGGAGGAGTTGATAACCCATCCAATTCACCACATGAGTATAAGACATATATCTATCTAAGAATGTGATTTCCCAGTAGGCCATAAGCCAAAAAAACTGCATACCAACTCGATTTAGCTGCTGACCTGAAACAGCCCTTAATTTACACTAATAACAGGTTTTCTTGTTGACTTGAGAGTAAGAATGCAAACACCATTCGGGTGTTTGTCGAGCCAAGTCCATGACACAACTAACACACAACTACCACCCTTGTGGTGATGTGGTCGAACAAGGGAAAACCAACGCCCTTCAAGATGTGGTTGAGCCGAGAATTAAATCAACCGCACCCTTGTTGGGGCTGCTGTTATAGCAGCAACCAAACGCCCTCTGCAGCAACCAAACGCCCTCTATGGGCTGTGGTGTGGGTCAATATGAACAATCCAGATGCACCCTTTTTGGCTCTTGTGTGGTCAGAAACAAATAAACCAGATGCACCCTTTTTGGGGCTGATGTATGGGTCAAAATAAACAGGTCAAGCGCGCCCTTATCTATGGGCTGTCGACAACACCACTAAGCGCACCCTTTTGGGGGCTGTGGTGAACCGAAAAAAAACAGAACCAAATGCCCTATTTGGGCAGCAAACAATAACAACGACACCCCTCGGGGCTGCCGTGTACCAAGCCAAATAAATACCACCACGGGTGGTTTTGTGGCTGACTCGCATAGAAACAAACACACCCTTTGGATAGTTTTTCCAGTAATGGCAAAACAGGCCCGAGACGGATACCCCTTGGGTCGTCTCGTTGAACTGAGAGTAAAAACAAACGTACCCTCTTGGGTTACTGCTGAACCGAGAACCAAATACAACTAATACTAACACCTCTTGGGTGTTTCGTTGTACTGAACCAAACCACACTCTTTCGTGTTTGGTTGTACCAAACCGAGAACTAACACCCCTTTGTGTTAACTGTTGTGAACCTACAAACAAACACCCTCTCGGGCTAAGACGCGCAAAAACCAACACCCTTTTGGGTGGGCTGTGATCGGCCTGAACCGAAAGATAAAACAAAACAGCCCCTGTGAGGTTTTCTTCTTGGACCGAGTACAAACCAAACACCACTTTGAGTGGTTTTCTCTTGGAACTCGAGACAACCATACACAAACACAACCTGAGACTCTAAATTAATCAAACAAACAGCTTTTGTTAATCTTTACCACACGATTTCAAGAAGAGTTGTTTTAATCTACGAAAACTATATTATTAATGTTTTGATAATCGGTTTTAACAAAGGAGGAATAAAGGATAGATTTAGACGTGTAACCATACCTAATCCGAGAGGAAGTTAGAGATGGTGATGAAGGAGAGCTGTGGTAGTGACTACTCAAACCAAAACCAACTCAAAATCAACAAAACCCTTGCGGTTTCTTGTCAACCAAAGATCAAACACAACCCACAACAGACCACCCTTATGGTGTTGATGTTGGTGATGGTGGCAACTTGTGGTGGTGTGGCAGAGGTGGTGAGGCGATGGGTGGTTTTGGTATTGATGTGATGATGCTAGAGAGAGGGAAAACGTTATCTGATTCTTTTCTTTGTGTTTATCTGGATGAGAAGAGAGAAAAACAGATAATATATACATGAAGAGTCGGTTTGATAAAAAAATATATAATGAGGGGCGGTTGTGTATAAGAAAAACAAGAGATAATTGTTTGTCTTAACAATGAAGTTTTGAGATATAGCGGGTATAGTCTGATCCCAATAATTACAAATGTCGAGTCCTTAAGTTACGAAACTTACAACTAGATAGCATAAAAAAAAATGTAGGGCTTATAAAGATGTTAAAACTTATTAACATATTCAATTTCATTATTTAGAATGAATCGTAGGTTTATCGGAGTGTTTAAGCGTTATTTAAACTAAGACAAGTTTAAAGTAAATAGAAGTTAATAGTAAATTTAATAACCTGAAAAGTTTCTGAAACTTATAAATGACAAACGTTTAGCTTGAACGTTTAATAGTCATACGTTAATAAAATAACGTAAAGTGGTAAATAAAAGTCCAAAAGTTTTATACTTGACATATAAGGATGTTTACTTGAAATAAACATAAGACATGTTGGTGTCGGTAAGCACGTTTATTGGGAATGTGAGTTACGTCATGTTGAATCGTTAGACCTTGATAGATCTTGAGCACTCGTAGATCGTTAGTATTGCTTATGTAATCACAAACAAACTAATAGAAAATCTCTACAACTTGTATTCTTTAGCGGAAATCAAACACAAGTACAAACACAGATAACTAAGAACTCTTTGATCCTCTATGGATCTTAATATTGATACTAAAACTTAGTTTTTCAACTCGTACATCATTCATACTATTGTGTTCCTTTTATAGACAAGGAACCCTAACTTGTTTCCTAAGAAACGTATAAACATAAAACTAAATAAGATATACATAATCACTTCCTAATAAAGCTCATGCATATAAGCTCATGCATATCCTAACTAACTATAGAATACGCGGAATAACTATCTCCGCAGAAACCATCTACACGTTTTGATTACTTCAGTAGAAACTCTTCTTCAGCAGAATCCTTACTCGTCAGCAGAATCCATTCAGCATTATCTTCAGCAAAATCTCTACTTTGCATAATTCCCAACAATCCTCCCCTAAACTGGAATTTGACTAGGTTAAGTTCCAGTTTCTTGATAGATCTTTAACACTTCAGAACTAGAGGATTGTACACATACATCAACAGCAAAGAATCAAAACAAGAGCACCTCGATGATGACAAAACTTTGAAACTCCAGATCTTTGCAGCAACAAATGACAAAACTTTGAAAATCCAGATCTTTGAAACTCCAGAACTTTGAAATAATGGATTTGATGTCTCTTTACCAATAGCCATCACTACTGGAGTAGCCAAATGTTTAAGTTCAAAAACCATGGTACACTGATAACCATCTGATTTATTAGCAAATCAGCAACCATGAACGGATTTTAAATGTCTTTACCTATAGCCATTTGCTCAGGACTAGTCAATTCTTAGGAGATAGAATCACCTTTGGTGAATTGAAAACCCAATATGGTATTCCACTGCCTTTACCACAAGCCATATACATGTGGGCTAGCCAATTCTTGGATTCCAAAAAGGAATAAACCATGGTGAATTGATGACCATACAACCCTCAGCAATTAAGCATGGGTGGTTGCAGACCCTATGATTTTGAGCAAACCATTACAGCTATCAACAGATTTGATGTGTCTTTACCAAAGCTGTACCCTTTGGACTAGCCAAATCTTTGATATACACAAGGCACATCTGGTGAGTTACTAACCATGAACAATGTAGTTAATAACTCACCATGAACATCTGGTGAGTTATACACAAGGCACATCTGGTGAGCAAAATTCTCAGTGTCAAAGTCTGCACCTAAGATACTCTGAGCAAGTGTAGGATTTGATGCCGTTTGATGAATATAGACATCCCATTGATCATCAGTGAGTTGAGTAGACATTTCATCAATTTCTATTTGTCTCTCAGGAGGCAAATTAGAACTAGACTCAGCTGCAAGCTTTTGAGCCAATTCAGTACTTTTCTTCATCTCAGCACACTCAGCTAACAATCTTTCTTGTTCTTGCTTTTCCTGTTTACTCACAAGATCTGGGCCAAACTCATCTTCAACCATTACAACCTTCTCTTTATCAGTAGACTCCCTAGCAGACTCATTATCAGAAATATCAACAAAAGGAACTTCAGAAGAAACATCGACATTAGCATCAGAAGAAACATGTTGAGACAGATCTTCAACAGGTGTGGAAAAGACATCAATTGTTGGATCCAAAGTAAAGCTTCTTCCAGCCAAAAACACTGCTTGATCATTTGCTGAAGGTGTAGGACATGATGGTGCTTGTACAGATGTATCTTGACCAGGTGTATAACCAACATCTTCCATATGTATATCTTCAGCAGTTGTAATATGTTCAACACTTGGTTCCTTTGATGCTTCATTAGATCCCTTATTCAAATAAGTTCTTATTCTTATTCTAGTAAACTGAAAAGGTTCCTTATTCTTTGAAGATTCAGTAACAACTGGTGAAAGAACATTAGTCATCTGAGCCACATCAGCTAACATGTCAAGAGAACCAAACTGAGTATCCTCTTGCTCCTCATCAGAAGAAACCACTAGCCTCCTTTTGGTATGATGACCAAGTTGTTCCTCTAAACTCTTAACCTTATTATTTAACTCCACAATCTTACCATCAAGTTTAGATGTAGTCTCTGCAAGCTCCTTTTTGAGATCAGCAACCTCAGCCACATACCTGTTCACTAGACCATATACAGATGTAAGTGTAATAGGGTCCTCAGTTCCACCAGCAGATTGCTCTGTGGTAATGGGAGCTTCATTGGACCTTTCAGGAGAAATATGGTCATGCTCAATATTATCCGAACCTTCATTAAATGGTTCCCTAAATGGACTAGGTGTGGGCAGTCTATTAACTTCATGCTCAACCTCATTAGGAGTAACATGAATAGGTGGTGGACTAGGACTAGGTCTAGGTAAAGGTGTAAGTGGAGGTTGGTCAGGAATAACATGAGATGCTTCAGCAGTTGTAGAAGGGCCCTCATCAATGGCAACTGATAGATTACCATCAGCAGCAACATTGGTAGAAAGTGGGTCATTAACAACATTATCCTCATCAGCAGCCTCATTGCCTTGAGGCAACATAGCTGCTAGTAAAGGATGATGTGCCCCTTCATAATTAGTTCTCATTGAAGCAAATAGTTTAGAAGTTAAAGCTCCTATGGGACAAAATGCTTGGGCTTGGGTTGTAAAGTCTAAAAGCATTTGTAAGAACCTAGGGTACATCAAAAACTTATGCTTTTTCCTATGTATATTTTCAACCATATTATCAAAAATAAACTTAGAAAAATTATAAGTTAAACCCTGAGAAAGACATACAATACCACATCCCAGTTGAGTAGAAAATTGGTCCCATCCTCCTGATTTATTGCTCATACACTGAAGCAATGTGTGTACCAAAAACCTTCACATCGGGCAAAGCTGATTCTTGAACCATATATCAGTCCTTGTACTTTGGTATCCAATAGCTCTCAGCCCAGTAAGTATCTCCACCGAATTAGAGTGATAAACCCCATTCTCATCATCCAAATGAAGTTGTCTTCTAATCAAATCCTCTGTTACAACATACTCTGTTTCATCAATCATAGCCCCGATCTCTGTGTCATTCCGTTTTGTAGCAGATGCCCAGAACTGTGTAACCAATGATTCATATATCACATTAGGAGAATGTGTTAAAGCATAATGAATCTTGGATCTCTTCAAGAACTTCACCATTGGCACATACAAATCATCACCCTTTGCTTTTCCCAAAAAAGCAACTTTGTTATGATCTTTCTTCAATTGAAGTGCCATGTGTATAATTGTAAGTTAGGATTAAGAATCACACAACTGGAAGTGTTTTGAACGTAAGTGTAGAGGGAATCGGTTAATTTGAAGTAAAGATATGCGAATAATGGATTGGTAGAAGTTGCTCAAATTATAGTAAAAAATATCGGAACTTTTGTTGACCATATCTTACGTATATTTCAACTCTACCCAATGACAAAGTAGCCCTTCAGCAGAAACACGGTCAATCTGCTGAAGTAATTCACTCAGCAGAAACCACCCAAGATAAAAGATATCATCAGTAAATATCTGGAGTGTTACTGTGCCACCCAACTCACCTTAAATTACATTAATCCTCGAATCCATCTATATAACAATCCCAATGCACACTTAACACACATCATTTACCCCCAACTTTCATCACAAACCCTAATTTCACCACAAACCACAATCAACCATAATCAACCATGAATACAAACCAGAGGTTATAGACCCAACCTCTTCATCATCATCATCATCATCAAGTGATGATACTAACCTATGGCGTCTTTATATTCCTCCACAAACATCACGACCTAGAAAATCCCTCTTTCTCCCTTCTTCAAAAGATGACAGTGTAGTGGATCCAAGTGAGTCTTCTGATGACTCTGATGACTCCACTAAGGAGATAACTTCACACCCCCAACCTTCAACACCTCAACCTCAACAGGTGGTGTTGGCTCTTCCTGCGCCATGGTTTGGTGCTTCATCTCATATCGTAAAGGGGAAGGGCAAAAGGAAGATGGATTGATTGCTTTTTGGTGAAACCAGTAGATGAAGCACAAGGAAATTGTCATATCACACATCCATCTACTGTATTCATCTTCATCATCTTCGTTTTCATCAATCCATCCTTCCCATTTTGATCCTTAGCTTCTTCGTCGTACTGGTCATGCATATCCAGCGTTTGGAATAGATGATATGAGCTAGTCGATGATAGGAGTTAGAATAGGTTTAGTAGATCATGTATAGATATGAATCTTGTATTTCCATTTTAAGTTGATTGTAAGCATTGTAAGCTGTAAGCTGTAAATTGTTTCTTGAATGAATGATCAATTTAACTTCAATACATCTCTTCAGTACTTTATCTTCAGTGGAAACAATTTGCTTACTCTTCAGTACTTTGCTTCAGTAGAAAACATGACCATATTCTGAATTAACCAATCTTGATGAACTTCAACTTATATCAGCATTCTGCAAAACAAACACAGAAAAACACACAAACCAGACCAAAACAAACAAAACTCACAAAACATTAGCTGGTTAGTGTTAGCAAATATACAAAGTAATCTACAAAGTTTACAACAATAATCCTCCCCTGAGGCATATGCCTCCCCTGAGGCCTATGCCTCCCCTTAAACTTTGCAGTTAAGGGTTAAGCATCCCAATATGGACCACAAGGTGTTGAAACCTTGGTCCATCAAAAGCCTTTGTTAACAAATCTGCCACATTATCATTAGTGTGAATTTTAACCACTTTGATCAAATGTTTTTCATATGCATCTCTTATAAAGTGGTGCCTGATTTCAATATGCTTAGTTCTACTGTGAAAAACTGGATTTTTAAATATGCATATGGTAGTCTGATTATCAATAAAAATTGTTGTATTCATGAAGTTAAACCCATAATCCAACAATTGATTCTGTATCCATAGTACCTGTCCACAACAATTAGCAGCAGCAACATACTCTGCTTTAGTAGATGAGGTAGCCACAATAGTTTGTTTCTTGCACTGCCAAGAAATCAATCTCTTTCGAAGGAATTGGCAACCTCCAGTTGTGGATCTCCTATCCAGATTTGCACCAGCATAATCACTGTCACTATATGCTTCCAGCTTAAAAGGAGACTCTTTTGGGTACCAAAGGCATAAATGAGGTTGGCCTTTCAAATACTTAAAGATCTTCTTGACTGCATTCAGATGGGAAGCAAGTGGAGTGTTGATGTCTAGAACAAGCACTCACAGAAAATGTAATATCAGGTCTAGAAGTTGTTAGATACATCAATGAACCAATCATAGATCTGTATAAATGAACATTCACAGGTAGATCTGGTTCAATGTTGTTCTTTGTTTTTGGAGCTTCATAAGGTGTTGTGGCTGTCCTGACACTCTCCATTCCAAACTTCTTCAAGATGTCCCTCACATATTTATCCAGACTGATTAAAATACCATCAGATTTATGCTGAACTTGGAGACCCAAAAAGAAAGTAAGCTCCCCCATAGCACTCATCTGAAACTCTTCCTTCATCAGTTCCTCAAACTCCCTGCACCAAGCTTCTTTAGTGGAGCCAAATATAATATCATCCACATAAACTTGCACAAGGATGATGTCTGTGGAATTCTTCCTCAGGAAAAGTGTTTTATCAATGGCACCTCTTCTATAGCCATGCTTCAGCATAAATGATGAAAGCCTAGCATACCATGCTCTTGGTACCTGATGTAGTCCATAGAGAGCTTTAACGACCTTGTAAACATGATTTGGATGATCTGGGTCTTCAAATCCTTTAGGTTGAGTGACATAAACCTCCTCTTCTATTTCACCATATAGAAATGCACCTTTAACATCCATTTGATACACCATGAAACCCATGTAAGATGCATAGGCCAAGAAAATACGAATGGCCTCAACTCTAGCAATCGGTGCAAACACTTCATCAAAATCAATCCCCTCCTCCTGTCTGAACCCCTGAGCCACTAATCTTGCTTTGTTTTTAATCACAACACCCCTTGCATCTCTTTTATTCTTCAAAATCCATTTTTTCCCAATTGCATACTTCCGCTCAGGTAGTAGGACCAATATCCAAACCTGCTGATTTTGGAACTGTTGCATCTCTTCTTGCATTGCTTCAAGCCAACTTGAATCTTCCAGGGCTTGAGTAACACTGGTTGGTTCCACTTGAGAGAGAAAATAGGCAAACAGACAATGCTGAAAATCTGTGTGATTGTCCCTTTGCTGGTTTGAGACATAAGAGATAAAAGCTACTTGACCATATTTAGAAATTATTACAGTGCCCCTAGTTCTAACAGGTGCATTAGGATCACCAATAATATTGGTCTGTGGATGAGCAATGTTGATCCTTTTAGTAGCAGTGGTGTTGACATCAATAGAGGTATCAAGATTAGTCATAGTTGGCTCAAAATCACTGTCATAGGAAGGTTAGGTGAAGATGCCAGTTTTGGGTTGATAATTACCAAGATCTGAAGGACTTGGAAAGCGTGTATAAGGTTCCCTAAAGTCTGTGGACACTCTAGTAGAAATGGGAGTAGAAACAGCATGATCTTCAGCAGATTTGGTGATGATAGGAGAAACAGAATCACTGTCAGCAGAATTATGGTTTCCACTGACTGCTTCTTTTGCAACCTCCCTAACAATCCTCTCAGCTTCTAGATTAGCTGCATACTCCTGTTTCTGAAGCCTAGCAAGGTCCTCTGCATAGTGACTCATCTTCACTCTCATCAGTAGTAACTTTGGAAGTGTCCCCTGAAAAATTATTAGGGGAGAAAGAAGGTACAATAATAGGATGTTCATCATCCTCAAACTCACTATCAGAATCAGCATTCATGGTATCAGCATTGTCAGTGGGAGACTCTTGTGTACCTGCATTTTGGTTAGCCACATGTCTAGAATAACCTAAATAATCAGTTAAGTAATCAAGGTCAAAAGACCAAACATGACCTTGTCCTTGAACATTAGGCTTATCTTCTAGAAATCTCAGGTTCTCTCCTCAATCGTCTTAACAGATAAATTGTATACCCTATAAGCCTTACTGTGAGCCGAATAACCCACAATATATCCCTCATCAGCCTTCTCATCAAATTTACCCAGTGGATCACTAGTATTCAAAATAGTCACTTGACATCCAAAAGGTTTAAGGTAGTGAATAACAGGAACTTTCCCATAGAGAAGTTCATAAGGTGTCTTGAAATAAGGTCTAGTGATGGATACCCTGTTCAGAACATAACAAGTTGTGCCAACTGCTTCAGTCCAAAACATAGTGGGTAACTTAGAGTCTGCAAGCATGGATCTTGCTGCCTCTATCAAGGTCCTATTCTTTCTTTCAGCTACCCTATTTTGTTGTGGGGTTCTTGGAGTGCTATAGTCCCTTTTTATCCCTTTAGACTTACAGAGTTCCATCAGTACAACATTCTTGAACTCTGTCCCGTTATCACACTGGATGCGTTTAACCTTTTTATTCAGCTGATTTTCAACAAGGGTAATAAACTCTCTTAAAACTGGAGATGTTTCATCTTTTGTTCTCAGAAAGAACACCCAACAAAACCTGCTGAATCCATCAGTGATTACCAGACAAAAGTACTTGTGATCAATACTGCGGACTTGTGTAGGACCAAAAAGATCCATATGCAGCAACTGAAGAGGTTCTGAGATAACACTCACATCAGTAATAGCTTTGTAAGAGGCTCTGTGTTGCTTTCCTTTGTTGCAGGCAACACAGTTATGTTCATTGGTGAAAACCTTTGAAGGAAGCCCTTCAACAAGACTCAGTTTAGAAAGCTTGTTTATGGTCTTGAAGTTCACATGAGCCATCCTTCTATGCCATTTTGTAGACTCATCCAGGGATGCTTTAGCCACCAAACAAGTTAGGTCACCTTCTGGTTGAACATCATTTAAGTTGAATGTGTAAAGATTGTGAGTACGAGGAACTCTCAGCAGAATTGATGTATCTTCTGGTAGTCTGAAGTCTTTAGATAGCACAAGACATTCATCCTCAGAGAAGAATACTTTG
Organism: Chrysanthemum seticuspe; assembly: GCA_019973895.1. NCBI lineage: Eukaryota > Viridiplantae > Streptophyta > Magnoliopsida > Asterales > Asteraceae > Chrysanthemum > Chrysanthemum seticuspe. The sequence goes on along the minus strand of BPTQ01000006.1, from coordinate 268,114,288 downwards.
TTCTTGGTGTCACAGATTTGTGAGACCAAGAACAAGTTGAAGTGTTGTAGTTCCTTGACATAGTACACATTCTCAAAGTCCAGCTGAGGTGTTTTGATGGTCCCTTTCCCAGTGATTCTACCATTACTTCCACCAAAAGTCACATTGCCTCCTCATCCTATGGGTACGAAATTATGCATCATATCTCTGTTTCCTGACATGCTTCTTGAGCAACCACTATCAACAATGCCAACATCCTTATGCTTAAGAGGATGATCCTACAACAACAAAAAAAATATATATATACAAAATATTAGTACAGTATGGAGGCTCAAGTCATTGCTGACTTGAACCTGCCTTGTGGATCATTAGAGGTAGGCCACGCAGATGAATAAGATCCACTATTGTTCTTGGGTTTCCATTTACAATTAGGTCCCTTTTTATTCCAAGAACAACCTGCTGAGGGCTTCACAACAGTATTCCTATATCCCTTCCCAGCATACATAGAGTCAACACATCCAGGCCAATAACCATGTTTAAAATATGAACTAGTAGGTTGCACATATGGTCTCTTAACAGATCTTCTCCAAGGGAATGAAGAAGATTTATTATTGGTTGCATGTGGAACATAAGGTGGTATATCATTAACATTGGTCCACATTGGTCTAGATTTCTGCTGATTAGCACATACACCCAGTCTTTGCTCATAAAAATCACAATCCTTAATCAAATGAAATTAGCTTCCACAAACAAAACATGTCTTCTTTTCAGAAGATTTATTCAAATTAAAAGATGTTCTATTACATGTAAAAGCATTCACACCAGAAACATTAAAGGAATTATTTTTAACAGTATTATTATGCAAAGACTTAAAAGACAAGTCTTCAGAGGAAACTGACTTGGAAGATGATTCCTTAGCAGCAACTCTAATAGGCTTGGGTGCAGGCAGGGGTGAGGACTTGGGTAGGTCAGACTTATCACTTGAATCACAGCTGACATAAGAAGTAGACCCTTGATCAGAAGATTTGTCACTGTCAGAGCAAGAGACAAAATCATTAGATGAAGAATCAGGGTCTGGCAAGTCTTTTGAATTTTTGCCATAAAGATGATGTGATCCATCAAAGTCAACAGTAATGGAAAGGTCAACAGGCATAGGTATTCCTCTAATAGATCCAGCTACAGCATGCAAGTCACCTTCTTTTACATAATTAGCTAAACCTGCTGGTGTAGTTTTACGCCCATCATATTTAGCTTCAGGACCTACATATTTTTGAAAACCTATACCTATCCTAGATGTCTCAGATTGACTACTATAGATCTCTTTAGCTATATTTAGACCAGCTTTTTGCCAATCGTTATGTCTAGCTATTTCTTCATCTAATATTTCTTTCAACACATTGTTTTCAGACACCACATCAGCTTTCAATTTCTCAGTCCTTTTTAAGTCATTTTTAGTACATTCTAGATCACTTTCTAACACCCTAATCTTTTCATCATAAGCTATTTGATTCTTCTGAAACCAAACCTTTTGTCTTTCTAATGTTTTTAAAGCCTGTTTATAAGCTTCAACTTCAACATAACATTCATTATATTTAGGTTTTAAAATATCATATGCTTCCTTAAGTTCATTATAACGTTTACTACAACCAAACAAACAATTTTGTACCTGAGAGATGCCCATCAAGGCAATTTGATCATGCCTATCTTCAGAAGTACAGCTTGCTAGCAACCCAATATTCTCAGCACCAGAACTTTCATCATTCTCCTACTCATGTAACTTCCAGTCGACATTGGCATCCATAGTGACCAGAGCAGCTGAGGATCCACCCTTCGAAGTTTTAGCATCCCTTTGATTCTGCTGATAGGAAGAGTATCTTACCTCATCACCAGCCTTCCTATCCTTGCATTCTCTGGAGAAGTGACTCATCTGATGACATGTAAAGCACTTGACCTTCTTTTTGTCAAACCTTGCTGGATCTCTTCCCTGGAAACCAAACTTCCTCCCAGCCTTACGCTCAAATCTCTTGATGTCCATAGAGAGCATGGCCACTTTCCACTTCAACTTCATCTCTTCCATATCCAGTGGATCCACCTGTTCGAAATCCTCATATGCAAGTTGCTGCGGAGGGTCATAATCAGCAAAGAAGGATCCAAGCACATCTTCCATTATACCACTAGTTTTAGATTGAGAACTTGATGGAGTGGTAGTGTAAGATGATGATGAGTAAGTTGGACTTGGAGCATAGATCATCTTTGGGGTGGAGGCCCCAACAAATGCTGTGTGACTAGCAGTGGATGATGAACGGAAGGGACTTCTGACATCATGCTCAAGAGCTTTAAGCTTTTTGTACAGCTCATCAAAGGTAATCATATCAATCCCACCTTTAGTTTTGAAGGCAATGCGTACTTGTAACAAGGATTGAGGTAAAGATCACAAAAACTTGGAATTGCAATCATCATTATCTGGCTTTGCCTTAAGCTGATTCAACCGACTTAAAATCTTGTGAAACCTGTCATAGCCCTTGTGAATTCCCTCCTCTTCAGAAATTTGAAATTCTTCAAACTGTTGTCTCAGCATCGATTTTCTCATTCTCCTAGACTCCTCATTCCCTCCAAACTTGGCCTTGATTGCCAACCATATATCCTTAGCATCATGCATGAAGTGAAAATCACTCAAGTGATCCTCAGGAATAGCTTGAAGAAGAATTGTTTTAACTTTGGTTTCTCTCTGAACCGCCAGTAACTCTTCAGCAGATTTAGGAGGAACATAAATAAGATTACCATCAGGATCTGTGGTAGTTCTCTTCAAACTGTTCCCCTTCCTTACAATCTCCCATAGATTCCAATCAATGTTGGAGATCCAGTTCTGCATCTTCATTGCCCATAAATCGTAGTCCTCCTTCTTGAGGTATGGAAACTTAGCATTGCTGTTCGAGAGACTTAGTTGTTGCAGATGGGTGGTGTTTTGGTTGTTGGTGACTTCGATATCATCTTCTGATCCAGGCATGGTGAATGTTGTTTTGGTTGTATGGGTGTTAAGAAAAGACTGTTCTTAGTATCGTAGAGACTCTCCCGAGGCTCTGATACCACTTGTTGAATCATTAGACCTTGATAGATCTTGAGCACTCGTAGATCGTTAGTATTGCTTATGTAATCACAAACAAACTAATAGAAAATCTCTACAACTTCTATTCTTTAGCGGAAATCAAACACAAGTACAAACACAGATAACTAAGAACTCTTTGATCCTCTATGGATCTTAATATTGATACTAAAACTTAGTTTTTCAACTCGTACATCATTCATACTATTGTGTTCCTTTTATAGACAAGGAACCCTAACTTGTTTCCTAAGAAACGTATAAACATAAAACTAAATAAGATATACATAATCACTTCATAATAAAGCTCATGCATATAAGCTCATGCATATCCTAACTAACTATAGAATAAGCGGAATAACTATCTCCGCAGAAACCATCTACACGTTTTCATTACTTCAGTAGAAACTCTTCTTCAGCAGAATCCTTACTCGTCAGCAGAATCCATTCAACATTATCTTCAGCAGAATCTCTACTTTGCATAATTCCCAACACGTCACATTAATTAGTTGTTGTGATCATGTAAACTGATAACGTTAAATTAAAAAAAATAGACGTAGAAAATGGATAAGTATTCTTTCATTGAATATTATATTTGTTTAATACAAGGTGAAATTTACCGGTGGTTACAGTCTCACCCCCTTAAATGGAATCTCGTCCCGAGATTCGGTCCGTGTTAGATGTTGAAACGACGTTGATGAGTAAATGTGGTTTCTAGTGATGTATTTCAACTTGTCGTTTTTGAAATAAGGTGTTATTTGTCATTGTCCTGAATTTCTTCTTAGTAGAGTAACGAGTGTTTTATTAGATAAATACTCCTTCTGATGCAAGGTGAATAGAAATCAGTGAACAGTAACAGCCAACGGTCAGAAATAGTAACCTAACGACTGCTTTTATCTTTATAAACGCGCCATTTTTAACACTTCGGGAAGCCACATTTTATTACTATTGTTGTGCTTGTGTATTTCATAGTAGCGGTTATTTATTATGTCAACATTTCGGAAGAAGAAAATTACTTGGTGTTGATATTCGGATTTATGTTAACATGTGACCGGGTGGGTGAGTTTGAGTCTGGTTTTACTAAATAGTCTTGTGTGGTTATAATTTGATCATGGGTTGAAACCCGTTAAATTTAGGATACATTTGAATTATAGTGTAGATCGATGCTCATAATAAAGAGTGTTGATAGCTAAGACTGACTTTACGTGGTAAGGATATGGTAAGAGTTTATTTTGTTACTGTGTTTAATCTGATGAATACACATAATTTGTTTACATTCACAAAATTTTGTGATTTTTGAAAAAAATCGAGTATAGAATCAATCTAAACATAACCTTAGTACAACTATTCCCAGTATCTGAAAAGTTTAAGTTGAACATAGGTAGTCAGGCCATGTTCAACTGTCCGTAGATTAAATATAGGTGACAAGGCTATATTTAATCGAGGTTTGATAAACTTTTCAAATACCTAAAGTAGGTATACTCGTGATATGGCCGTTGTTTGATGAGGCAAACTTTACCATTCTCGAGCATAACCCTCAAAAGACCTTTAGGTAACCGATTTTTACTTAATCCCACAACTCATCAAACAAGAACTGTCATCGGATTAGGCTAAATCGGTTTGAGTAACGGGTCTTTTGAAAATTTGGCTCGGTCATAGAATTGCTTACACATTTGAGACTACTATTCCCATCATCACATGATTCTTCCTGAATTAGACATAGGTGTACAGGCTATGTATAATTTAGGAGTAATAATGTAATGCTCGGACTAATCGACTCGTTGATGTTCGGTGTTTATGATAGTCCATCGTTTATATAGAAAGTAGTATAAGTTTATACATACGTAATAATCGATCTTAAGTATTTAGTATGAGTGTGTAGCATGAGTGAATAAAGCAGATATGTGTGAAAAGAAAAATAGTCTACACTGGGCTAGAATCGTAGACTATTAATAATGGAAGTTTCGGAAGGAAACTTGTTGAATGTAGAGAAAGTTGCTGAACTCCAGCTTTTGTAGATGTTGAATCAGTTTGTTCCTTAGTAATTCCATATCTTGTATGTCGATAGATTATGACGGGTTTCATGTAAAACAATATTACGTACGGCCGTGAAAAGTTTAGAGATCACTGTATCACTCACAGTGTCTAAGAAGTAATGGAGACCACTGTATCACTTACAGTGTCTGAGAAGTAATGGAGACCATTAGTTCAAAATGGCTCAACGTTCGTTAGTTTAAATGTTTATGTGAATAAGTGAAATGTTTCGTATCTCACAAAATGTAAGAGTAAGTACATGATCGAAAAATGTGGTTGTGCCGTAATGCCCTATAATAGGCATACACAGATGTGTTCTGTCCATTGTTTATATAAAGTGATCGAAAGTATGTCGAATGTGTATTAATGTACTAATATGTTCGTGTAGCATAAACATGCCTAGTAGTCACATAATCGTCTAGAGGATGGAAGGCACGGAGAGCGTAAGGCTATAAAATGTTTTGTTTGTAAAATTGGTTATAGTTCAGGTCTCAATCAGACCTGTTTCTCTATAACTGTGGCTCTGATACGAATCTGTAACACCCCCAATTTCGTGATATGCAGCGGAATTCAAACTGGGTGTTACTTCATGGCACAACAGTTATAATAATAGAAAACGATCTTTAATTCAGTCGTTTTAAAAGATTTATCATTCGAATATCAGAGTTTATAAAATGAGGTCCCAATAGTTTTGTAGTTTATTAAATAAAGTTTCGAATGATAATAAAATGTATAGCCTTCTTGAATATCCGCGCTCCTCCGTGCCAGCCTCGTTCATTATGGACCTGAGATAAACATGCTAAAAGTGTCAACACAAAGGTTGGTGAGTTCATAGAGTTTGTTGTAAATAAGTTGAAAGCCCATAAAGAATGTTCACACAGCAAAGGCATTGTAAATCCACTCAGTTGCAAATCCCGCCCATACAAAACTTGCAACCTGTGTGTTCATAACCCATTGCTAAATTATAATATGAGTAAGACAATTGATTTCAATAGTTTTCAAGTTTGGGTGAATATTTGTAATAAATACAAATATTGATAAAATAAGAAGTGGGTTATGTTCTACACCCATAATTCGTTTACTTGCCCTAATCGGGTCAATCACAAAAGATAGTTTGTTTGGTTGCCCTAACCGGGGTCAACACAAAAGTAGTTCGTTTGTTTGCCCTAACCGGGTCAATCACAAAATATAGTTTGTTTGGTTGCCCTAACCGGGTCAACACAAAAGTAGTTTGTTTGTAAGCCCTAACCGGGTCAATACAAAAGTAGTTCTTTTGTTTACCCTAACCGGGTCAAAGTTGAGTGAATTCATAGAGTTTGTATAATAATCAGTTGAACACAAGTTTCAAGTTTAATAAACAGTGGGCTACGTTGGTATACGCCCATAACAAAAACAGTGGGCCATGTTGTTAGCACCCATAATCCAGTAGTTGCGGTACAGTATCATTACAGTACTGTGTTATTGCTCTAAGCTCATGACACGCAAACCTTAACAGTTGGACATCATAAAAATGATGTTAGTACAGACATCATAAGGATGTTGTCTGTAACAATGCCCTCGGGCAGGAGCTTGCCATTCTCCCATTTGTTCTCAAATATAGTGCATTTGGTTACCTATCCGGCTAACACAAATGGGGCGTCAACTGCCAATAGATCTATTCACTATACTCGCGTTCACTCGCAAGTGATTAATGGTGCATGATATGAGGGACTTTCAGTGGCAAAATTGTGTCTTAGGCAATAACAATTAAGATAGCATACATAAAAATACTTGTGTTCGTGTTTGCAGCATAAACGCATAAAGCAGTAATATGTAAGAGTTTAGAGTACTTGTGAAAGTAAAAACAAGTAGTTGAGCATGTATCTCCCCCAAAAATAGTATAAAACAGTTAAACAAGAGTTGGGGCTATGAAACTCACCTTAGCGTATAGTGAATAATGTAATACAATCGATGTCAAATAAAGCATGATGATAAGAATCGACACAACCTAATAGATATAAGCTTGCCTTAGAATATAATACGTGAAAAAGTACTCAAATGCGTATGAGTTTCAAAAGATAACACGTTTTAGTTTTCGTGGAAATTTCGTATTAATGTTTGTAAAAAGTTTAACATCAACATTCGTGTGGTGATATGAAATCACAGACTCGAAATACAACTCACGCCAAAGCATAACATATATATCTCATATATATTATGAAGTAAAAGGATAGACATGATGTCTCAAGAAAACGAGTCTCAAAAGTATTGACGGTTGAGTTCTAGGCGAGAGGATAATGACAAGAAAATATGTCAAGAAGGCAGGTCAATTAATAGTTTCGGCATAACCCGTTCGCTTATAGGATGATAAAGAAGAGCGATATGGAAAAGTAAATCAAATGATCACGAGATATGCATGGCATTGTACCGAGACTTAACCAAAGTATTTTTATTCTCCAAATGGGTGGACAACCTCCACTTATACCCAAATAAGCATCTAATAAGTATTGCTTAACCATTTTAACTTTTACTAAGTGATCACACTTTTATTTCTCAAGAATAGACGTAAAAATCATGTTGCTGAATTTTAGTCAACTTCACACCATCGTATCTCTTAACCTATAAAAGATAGAAGGATGAGGTTTTCACCTCTAAAATTATACTCAAGTGTAGTTTCCAAAACATTAGGCCATTCAATCAAATAATTTATCAATCAACGGGAAATGAGTTTTTACCAACTATAACTCCAACCAGAAAGTTAGCTGAAATTCTAACGCTTATAGTTTTGGTCATAAATACTATTCTATAATAGCTATCAAGTTGAAACCAATTGGAGGTGAAATCTTATAATTTCTAGTGTTGAACCATGTTTTAAAACCCAAGCCTACTGTACAAAAATCTGGAGCAAAACATGTTTTCCAACAGCAGCTCCAGAATTGACATGTTTCCATAAAATGGCCATATCTCATTCATCCGGAGTAGATATCACCCTATCCAATTCAAAAAATGTACCTTAAACTTATTTCCATAATCCCATCAAATAATATAGACCTTCGTAGGACAAAATTTTTCTGCAATTAACCCATCTATACTGCTGATCTGCAGCAGTCCCAACTTTTCCTACGAAACACAAATTTTAACGTATTTCCCAAACCGTGATAGCTATTAAAGTGATTCCACTTGGAGAATTTAGATTTAGATTTACACTACTGAGATTAGCTTTCCTATCCTATATTTCAGAGTATTAACCTGGAGTTTAACTCGTTTTCCAAACGATGCTCCAGATTTGACTAGCAATCGTAAAACGGCCATAACTTCCTCATCCGGAGGAGTTGATAGCCCATACAATTCACCACATGCGTCTAAGATATATATCTATCTAAGAATGTGAATTCCCAGTAGGCCATAAGCCAAAAATACTGCATACCAACTCGATTTAGCTGCTGACCTGAAACAGCCCTTAATTTACACTAATAACAGGTTTTCTTGTTGACTTGAGAGTAAGAATGCAAACACCATTCGGGTGTTTGTCGAGCCAACTCCATGACACAACTAACACACAACTACCACCCTTGTGGTGATGTGGTCGAACGAGGGAAAACCAACGCCCTTCAAGATGTGGTTGAGCCGAGAATTAAATCAACCGCACCCTTGTTGGGGCTGCTGTTATAGCAGCAACCAAACGCCCTCTGCAGCAACCAAACGCCCTCTATGGGCTGTGGTGTGGGTCAATATGAACAATCCAGATGCACCCTTTTTGGCTCTTGTGTGGTGAGAAACAAATAAACCAGATGCACTCTTTTTGGGGCTGATGTATGGGTCGAAATAAACAAGTCAAGCGCGCCCTTATCTATGGGCTGTCGACAACACCACTAAGCGCACCCTTTGGGGGCTGTGGTGAACCGAAAAAAAACAGAACCAAATGCCCTATTTGGGCAGCAAACAATAACAACGACACTCCTCAGGGCTGCCGTGTACCAAGCCAAATAAATACCACAACGGGTGGTTTTGTGGCTGACTCGCATAGAAACAAACACACCCTTTGGATAGTTTTTCCAGTAATGGCAAAACAGGCCCGAGACGGATACCCCTTGGGTCGTCTCGTTGAACTGAGAGTAAAAACAAACGTACCCTCTTGGGTTACAGCTGAACCGAGAACCAAATACAACTAATACTAACACCTCTTGGGTGTTTCGTTGTACTGAACCAAACCACACTCTTTCGTGTTTGGTTGTACCAAACCGAGAACTAACACCCCTTTGTGTTAACTGTTGTGAACCTACAAACAAACACCCTCTCGGGCTGAGACGCGCAAAAACCAACACCCTTTTGGGTGGGCTGTGATCGGCCTGAACCGAAAGACAAAACAAAACAGCCCCTGTGGGGTTTTCTTCTTGGACCGAGTACAAACCAAACACCACTTTGAGTGGTTTTCTCTTGGAACTCGAGACAACCATACACAAACACAACCCGAGACACTAAATTAATCAAACAAACAGCTTTTGTTAATCTTTACCACACGATTTCAAGAAGAGTTGTTTTAATCCACGAAAACTATATTATTAATGTTTTGATAATCGGTTTTAACAAAGGAGGAATAAAGGATAGATTTAGACGTGTAACCATACCAAATCCGAGAGGAAGTTAGAGATGGTGATGAAGGAGAGCTGTGGTAGTGACTACTCGAACCAAAACCAACTCAAAATCAACAAAACCCTTGCGGTTTCTTGTCAACCAGAGATCAAACACAACCCATAACAGACCACCCTTATGGTGTTGATGTTGGTGATGGTGGCAGCTTGTGGCGGTGTGGCAGAGGTGGTGAGGCGGTGGGTGGTTTTGGTATTGATGTGATGATGCTAGAGAGAGGGAAAACGTTATCTGATTCTTTTCTTTGTGTTTATCTGGATGAGAAGAGAGAAAAACAGATAATATATACATGAAGAGTCGGTTTGATAAAAAAATATATAATGAGGGGCGGTTGTGTATAAGAAAAACAAGAGATAATTGTTTGTCTTAACAATGAAGTTTTGAGATATAGCGGGTATAGTCTGATCCCGATAATTACAAATGTCGAGTCCTTAAGTTACGAAACTTACAACTAGATAACGTAAAAAAAATGTAGGGCTTATAAAGATGTTAAAACTTATTAACATATTCAATTTCATTATTTAGAATGAATCGTGGGTTTATCGGAGTGTTTAAGCGTTATTTAAACTAAGACAAGTTTAAAGTAAATAGAAGTTAATAGTAAATTTAATAACCTGAAAAGTTTTAGAAACTTATAAATGACAAACGTTTAGCTTGAACGTTTAATAGTCATACGTTAATAAAATAACGTAAAGTGGTAAATAAAAGTCCAAAAGTTTTATACTTGACATATAAGGATGTTTACTTAAAATAAACATAAGACATGTTGGTGTCGGTGAGCACGTTTATTGGGAATGTGAGTTACGTCACATTAATTAGTTGTTGTGATCAGACCTGATAACGTTAAATTAAAAAAAATAGACATAGAAAATGGATAAGTATTCTTTAATTGAATATTATATTAGTTTAATACAAGGTGAAATTTACTGGTGGTTACAGTCGTCGACGAAAGCGTGATTCCTGAACCTTTCCACTTGAACCTTGAACTTAGGCAAATAATGACTTCCCAATTACAAATAAAGACTACAGGGTAGGCTAAGGTGTAATGGTGTATCGAAACAATATGTTGGGTGAACAAAATGAAAGAAATGGCTCAGAAGGGTGTATCTAGGGGTATCTTGCACTAAAGGTGAGTGCAACAAAGTGTTTAATAAGGGGGTCGAGAAGTCGAGGTGACTAATCGATAGACACACAATGATAGGCTATTTGGGTGATAATCCTAAAATATTGCCTTCTTAAACTGAAAAGTATAAATACATCGAGCTAACTCAATGTACCTCGTCTATGGTATCAAAATGATGTAAAGGCCAAGTTCTAAAGTTTACAAGCTACCGGCACACTCATAATTTGGTGGATTTGGGGTAAAAATTTGGAAACAGATAAGGCTAATCTCACCATATAATATCATGGGTTATAATGTGCTTGGCTAAGGTCTACTCTAGTTAGGTTAAGAAAAACATGTCAAAATTTTAAAAATTGCATAATATTTTTAAAATAAACTAGAAAAACAAGGGCAAAATAAAATTCAAGAGACAATTCTACTCCCGTCCCCCCACTTGAAATGTACAAAGTCCCTTTTTTACTAAGCGTTAAATAAAGGTGAAGAGAAAAGTAGAATTAGAGCGAGAACTTCCCTGAAATTTGCTCCAAATAGAAAGAAGGCCCACGAAAAGAGTCGTTCCTTCGCATAAGCATCCATGAGCAAACTTCAATCCCTGAAATCACACTACCGACAAGCATAATTCTAAAAAAGAAAAAGAAAAATGAAAAAGAAACCTAACTCACTTTCGTAGGAATCACGGTTGCATTTAGCGTATGCAACAAGCCTTTTAAACCACTTGGTGTCCCAAGTGGACGAGTGTAGTCTCGTGAGGGTTTACAGGGAACATACCCACAAAGTTCATTTGAAAACTAATACAAGGTTATTGTGTTTTAAAAAGAAAAAAGTGTTACAGATGAAGTTACGTCGTAACCCCTATAAGGAGTTACGCCGTAATTAAGCAAAACCTGGCAGACGCTATAGGAGTGAAGCTACGGCGTAACCATTGAATGGGATTACATCGTAATTGGTAATGATCTGAGAAGGACTGCTGCAAAAACGAATGTTACGGCGTAACCATAAGAATGAGTTATGTCGTAACTATGGACATATCAGGTCCCCGTTCAGCATGCTGCAACAACTTTTCTCCGTTTTCCTGCAAAAATGGTTAAAAACACAAAACCAAACAGAAATGGAAATAAAACAAATGAAAGGGATAATTCGGGTTGCCTCCCGAAAGAGCACTTTTCTTTATTTACGAGTCTTTAAGTTAGACTCAAGGCCTCGGGGCTTTATGGTGGCCTTCGGACTTGGCCAACTTCCTCCATATCCTTCATCAGGTTATGTCTGACCCAAGCAACATTAGTAGTGGTGTGGAGGTACTCTTTAGTCTTGATCTTCCGAATTTTGCAAAATATTTCGTCCGACCCCAATTGGTATCTAGTGAACTCATACTTTTCAGCTATAATCGGTGGCGGCCTCTTATACAGGATGCCAAGAAGTTTGCACCTTCTCTGCTCATATGCTTCATCATCGAGGTCAGTGAATACATTTTCGCCTTGTAGTTCAAGGTAATCCAAAAGCCCCTCAATATCATTATCGTCGGACTCGGTACCTTTAAGCCATTTATTGTCAAGTAAATCTACCACTAGCACCTGCTTGCATTCCTCTTTCACTTTCCTCGACGAATCACTGGCATCATTGTCCGATTCTACATTGTCATTAGGAACTTCTTCGCTTGGGTCGTCTTTACTAATACATCCGTTCCAGATCTTCTCCTTAGTTAGCGCATCTACCTTTCCATATTTGATTTTGACCCAATTGTCGAATCCTTAATCATCTAGCCAAGGCAATTCTGTTCTTTCCGAGTCATTAGTTGAGGTCCATAAGAATTCATCTTCCCCAACTCTCTTTATACTGCTTCCCCCATTACACTCATAATCAAAAGGGTTGCAAGATGCCCAAAGATTTCCGTCAGGGGTTTTTATTTTCTCACACCAATGACTTTGAGTTCCTTCTTCATCGGTTTTGCTAAAAGGAATATCGTTGAGTGGTTTAATGGTCTTTCCTTGAAGAATATGTTTTTCATATTTGAGCTCCAAATTTCTTAACAAAACCGAATTAATGATTGCGTCCCCAAACCTCACTGAATACCAATCACTGAAGGATAGGTTTCCAAAATCAACATCATGTATTTCCAATTCATGAGGACATATCCATACTTCGTCCTTCACATTGCCACCCCCGTTACAATACTCACAAAAGGGATTGCATGTTGGCCATGCTCGTATGGACTCATCTTCCGTGATCATTAAGGGACTGCAACAATGCCTAATGGGTGGTTCCTCCTCTTCATTAATCGAGAATTTAGCCAACCTTTCTTCATCGTTAAGTGCAGTCCACATGTATCTGTCTTTATTAACCCTTTCTTTATCGACCCCTCCATTGCAGGTTTCGTTTCGAGAATCACATGAGGCCCATAGATCATAACACTTTCCATTATCAATTGCAATAGCCTTACACCAATGATTCTTTCTTTTAGATTCCTCTAACTCGGGAGACTTGTCATTCCTCGTATCCTGGTTACGCCGTAACTCTGATGTTTGGTTATGGCATAACTCTCTTCTGTCATCAGCATCATTATCTTTATTAGACTCATCGGTGGACTTGTCATTCTCAAAAAACACGGCCTTACATACTGTTGATTTGTTCTTTTGTGCCTCATTTCTTCTTTGTACTTCGTCGCCAAGCTTCCCAATCATGGTTTCCAAGTTTTATAGTGATTCGTCATGGCTAGAAAGGCTCTTGTTTGTGTTATCTTGGAAGTTTTTCAGCCATTCTTCTTGCTCCTTCTGTCTCTTAGTTGAATCTACGAGGTACTTGTTAATTGTTTCTTCCAAGTTAGCTCTTCTTTCACCACGATCATAATATGGGGGAGGTCCTCCATGATAGCTATCACCATTACGATTATCCCTGTAAAACGGTCGATTTCTCCATATTTGGCTTCTTCGACGGTGCTATCTTTGTCAATGTAAGGATAATTTTTGGTGAGATGTCCTCCTCCATAGCTTTCGCAACCTACTTGGATGGCATGAAAAGTTTCTCTGATCTTGAGCATATCCCGACCCAGATTTTCTAGCTTGTTAGTGATGGCTGCAATTTCATCAAGACTTCCGCCCATACTTCTTTTGCTACCTCCATCGTGCCATTTTTGGGAGTGATCGGCCATTTTTTGGATGGCTTCAATCGCGAGAGTAGGAGTCATGCTCGGAATTGGTCCTTGGTAGTCCATAATCTGTCTTGTAGTCATGTTGATTCCTTTGTAAAAGATGTTGACCATTTGCTGGTTGTTTAGATCATGTGTAGGATACTTGTAGAGGAGATCGTTGTATCTATCTCAAGCTTGATACAACGTTTCATCGTCATCTTGCTTGAAATTATGGATATCCATGAGCTGATTAGATATTTTTTACGGAGGACAATATCTCTGGATGAAGTGTTTTTTTAATAGAGACCATGTATCAACTGCCCCGGCGGGCCATCTTTCGATCCATCTTCTTGCAGCCCCAGTAAGAGTCATGGGGAACACCCTTAGCATAACAGCATCATGAGACACACCCGGAATGTGGAAAAGGCTTGCGATGTACAAGACATTCTCAACGTGCTCATACACATCTTCGTCCTAGTTTCCTGAAAAAGGGTTAGCACGAAGCTCCCTCATAAATTGATCTTTAATCTCAAAATGGACATTAGCTCCAATCGCCTGTCTTAGGAGCCCTGGCCCTTGTTTTTCTCTTGTTAACGCCAAATATTCCTGAAGAGTGAGGCCATCAATGTTAACAACTTACATGGTACCTGAAACTTGAAAAGAGATCGTGAGAATTTGAGAAAATTTTAAAACAAAACATAAATGAAAGACTTAATGAAAATCCAAATATAACTCCCCGGCAGCGGCGCCAAAAAGTTGATGCATGTTTTACTGACCAGGTTTTAATATTTATAAGTTCTCGTTATACCTATGGTCTACCCTAATGCACTAACGGGCAGTGTACCCGGTCGTGTGTAGTGTAGTATTCGGTAAAACCGAGGTCGTCCCAAGAGCTATGTGTGCGGATTTAAACTAAGTCTAGCTGTCACAGATTTTAATAGGATTAAGGGTTGAAATGATTAATTAACTACTAAAACAAGAAAATAAGAAAGCAAATAGAGGCGAGGGTTGTGATCAATAGGGGAGAAGTGTGCTAACCTAGTTATTCATCCTATCAAGCTAAGTTTATGTTTAATTACTTCCAATTTCTTCAGGTGGGGTGAAAGTCGCTAGGACAGCATTTGGTCAGTTCGTCCTAACCTATCAGCAAAGGGTTCCACTGGAGATGTCAGGTGACCCATCGAAAGTCCAGTTGTTCTTAGTCCCCTAAGCGAAGTCATTAAGTACCGCTACATGCAAGATTTATAATAATGAGTGCCCGGGCGCTAACATCTTAAACACTCATTCCTGACTTCTTAAGTTCATCCAAACGGTAGGTGATTAGTTGGTCAAATCGCACAAGCGAAGAAGGTTTGTCATTTGGTCATATCTTACCCTTCCCACTCAGTCTACCTACTTAGGGTCAGTTGGTCATATCTCCTGTTAATCCAAATAAACCGTAAAAATGTTTATTAATATTTAGCGATCTCTTTGTGTTTTGTTGATAACAAATATAATGTTATCATAAGTAAAACTATAAGGATACATGTTATTTTTGTAAAGCATCCACAAATAGTCATTTAATACAAGTTATTGTAATAATTCATTTATTGTAATAGTTTATTAGGATGGGTAAAAACCACAACCCATGACCCACACCCATGGAGTTAATCGATACCCATTTGACTAGATGCATTGCATCTATTAGATACATTGTATCTACTTAGATACCCAGGGTTCAAACCATAACCCATGACCCATGACCCATAACCCAAAAACCCATGGGCAAAGAGGAGCGTCTCACGGATCCCTGGAGTTACACTAGACAGATCCCTCAAGCAAGGGATCCGTGGGATCCGTGCAACAGTGGCAAGAATTTGCCTATAAATAGAGAGCCATTTTTTCATTTTAACTTACCCCTCTTCTTACTAACTCTCTCATATATTCTTACACTCTTCTAACTAAAGATCACTTGATCTAGAGAGCTGTTCTTCTTTCTTCTATTGTGATTCTCATATAGGTCCTTCTCTAAGGTGAGATCACGAGCATTCTACAAGTCATCCAAGCAAGGGGTCCTTGATTGATTTGTTCCTCACAAGATTTCTGTAGCGAAGATCTTGTATTTCATATTTCACATATTTGTTGTGTTATAGTAGTGTTTGTTTGGTCCTCCGTGTTACGGACTCGGTATTTAGCTTTGTACCGAAAAAAGGTGTAAGCAACGTTGTGAAGGCTTCTCAGCCAAGTTGAAGGAGTTTGTTGACATAGTGCTTGAACTCTCGAGTAGGTGACTCGGGGAGTGGAGTAGGGTAAGGAAGGTGTCCTTGTAGCCGAACAACTATAAGTCGGTTGTGTCATTTCTATCCTTTACTTTACTTACTTTACTTGCATTACTCATAGATCTATACTATCTCCTCATTCATACGATTTCACATAACATCGAATCTAAAAGTTTTTTTAAAACTAACTTTAAATCGGCAAAACTATTCAACCCCCCTTCTAATTTTCCACAATTGGCATCAAGAGCTAAGTTTATAAAAGTTTTAAAGTAAACCGTATTTTAAAAACTTTTCGATCACTATGGGTTCTGAAAATTACAAGGAATGGAAATCCATGCAACGACCTCCACTACTTGAAACTAATGTTTTTATATATTGGAAAAATAGATTCGAAACGTAGGTGAAGTCTAAAGAAATTGATCTTTGGTACATCATTGTTGAAGGCGATTTTGAAGCCACTGCAAAAGATAAAGTGGAAACTTAGTTAACATAACTCATGATAAACTCACCGATGATATCAAGAAAAAGATTTCCAAAAATAGTGAAGCTAAAATGGTTTTATATAATGCTTTAACAAAAAAGGAATTCGAAAGAATTTCCATGCTTAAAACCTCTAAAGAAATTTGGAATTCTTTAGTTGTAACTCATCAAGGTAATCAACAAGTCAAAAACAATAAAATTGATTTATTTGTTCAACAAAATGAAAAAATTTCAATATCGGATGAGGATACTATAGATCACTCTTTTGCTAACTTTAATACTATAATTACATCTTTACAAGAACTTGATGAATCTTTCTCTAGCCGTAATCATGTTAGGAGATATCTAAGAGCACTTCCATCCAAGTGGAGATCTAAGGTGACGGTAATCGAAGAATCAAAATACTTGTCAATCCTCACCTTTGATGAACTCATAGGCAATTTAAAAGTCTATGAGCTTGTCCTCGCTAAAGATTCCGAAACCTCAAAAGTGAAAGAGAAGCACAAATCTCTTGCCCTTAAAGCCAAGAAGGTCTCAAGCGATGAAGAGAACTCCTCTTCGGATAGTGATGACGAGGAGTATGCCATGGCGGTAAGGGACTTCAAAAAGTTCTTTAGAAGAAAGGGAAGATACGTCAAGCAACCATATGACGACAAGAAAGGATTATGGAAAAGCAAAGAGGACGAGAAGTCAAGGGATGATCGCGCTTGCTTTAAATGTGGGAACCCAAACCACTTTATTAGTAAGTGTCCCAAACGTGATGAACAAAAAGCATTTGTGAGCAGTTCATGGGGAATGAGCGAGGAGGAAGACGAAGAAATTTGTCTCATGGCAAATGACGAGGTATGTGATGTGCTATTTCATCCTGCTTTTAATATTTATAAAACTTAGATAACTTAGGATAAACACATACTAACGGGCAGAGAACCCGATCAGATGTAGTAAAGCCTTAGGTAAATCCGAGTATCGCCCTAAGAGAGTTGTGACCTTGAAAGAACTAAGACGATTATAAATGATATTGATAATATATTAGTGTGATAAGAGTGTGACAATTCATGTACATGCTATTATTCCATACACAAAGACACCAGAAATTTAGGGTAAAGAGATACATAAACGAAGCTTAAAGAAGAATACAAAAATGAATTGATTCTCGATATAAAGGTTCAATATAGTGGTTAATTATAACCAGACTCCTTTGTTCAATTCGTCATGGCATATGGTTCTTAGATTCCTCACCAAGATGAACAGGTCACCCGGGATCATTCGGCAACCTAATAGCAGTCATTAAGTACCAAATCTGCTAGGTCTAGTCAGTGGAAACCCGAACGTTAGGAACTTAGATTCCCCCTAACCTCTTAAATACCTCCACTTGATAGGTGATCATTTGGTCAGTTCGCACACGAAGAGTGGTTGTACTATAGCCAATTCCTCCCATACTTCGCAATCTATCAGACTGGGGTCAGTTGGTCATATCTCCCAGCCCTTTAGATACTACCAAATTTATAATATTACCAAGACTAGCGATCTATGATAAGACTAGAAAATGTCTATAAAGAATTAAAGAGAATATCAATAACATAAATGCAAACTTTAATTAATAACATGAATTCATATAATAAGTCCTAGAAAAATATAAAAGGAATTCAAACTCGAATACAATGGAAATCGTAGACGAGGACTTCGTTATTCAGTGCTCTGAAGCCATGCTTCTTCTTCTGTGTTTTAATCTCCCCAAACCCTAGAAGGTTTAGGAAAGGAGAGATGATTAAAACTGGTGAAACCTTGGACTATTTATAGGCTCCAATACTAGTTACGGCGTAACATTATTAGGTAGTTACGCCGTAACTCTTCAATTTTTGTGCTTATCCATGGTTACGGCGTAACCTGAGTTGGGGTTACGCCATAGATTTTGTAAATCGTGTGCATTTCTTCATTACAGCGTAACCTGAGCTGAGGGTTACGTCGTAGTCTTCGTTATTTAGATGTTTATCCGTTGTTACGATGTAACCAGAGCTGAGGGTTATGCTGTAGTCTTCATAATCTTAGTTACGTCGTAACTTCATCACTTGGTTACGCCGTAGTTAAGAGACAACTCATCCATAGGGCTTGAAAACGTCCAATTACAGCTTCCTTACATAAAATAGGCCCTGAAATGAAATAATAAGGAATAAGGATGTTTTCACTAGCATTTTACTCAAAATGTGATGATAAAGGGGGAAATTAACGCTTAGAAAATCAGGACTATTTGATGTTATCAAATATCCCCCCACTTAAACTCTACTTGCCCTCAAGTAGACCAATTTAGACTGCAAAAGATACATCCTCAAGGAATGTGTAGTTTAAGATTTCCATGCTAGAATATTAATAAGAGCCGAACACCTCACAAAATAGGAACGAAAACACTCTCGCTCTCATCCTAATCTAAGTGTTAATTACGGGGTGATCACTCAATTGCACGGACATAGTAAGTATTCTATCATAAGCTTGGCAATTACACATAACTCCACCACTAGAGCTAAGGTTAAGACATATTTTAGAAAGCAATGTTGGGTTATAGTGATTCAAAGGCTTTGGGGTAGTGTCATTACTAACGTGTCACGGCGAAGTGGACAAAATCAATGATACATGACCAAATCTATGGCCAAGACATCAAGGATTGCTCGCTGCATCACCTAGACACGCTTCACGACAAAAAGGGTAAGGTAAGGCATGGGATATTTTAATGGGTGAAAAGAAAAAGAAAACAAATAGTCTTAGCTTAAAACCGAGTTGCCATCGCCCCCACCATTTATTCGAGGTTTATCTTCATATGATCAATATATGTCACAGGAATCCACCATTATTCTTTCTAGAACTATTCTTCCCTCCTTCGAATGTGATCGAGAAGTTTATTCTCAATGCCAATTTAATTCATATAGTGCTTATAATTTTCCGTACTAATATTTACTGTAACACAGTTTTTTTTTTTTTTTTTTTTTTTTTTTTTTTAAACATAAATGCTATATCCCCCCACTTGGGATGAGAATAAGGAGATGATTTGGGGGGTCTTCAATAAGATAAACCTTTTGAATTGCTTACACATTTGAGACTACTATTCCCATCATCACATGATTCTTCCTGAATTAGACATAGGTGTACAGGCTATGTATAATTTAGGAGTAATAATGTAATGCTCGGACTAATCGACTCGTTGATGTTCGGTGTTTATGATAGTCCATCGTTTATATAGAAAGTAGTATAAGTTTATACATACGTAATAATCGATCTTAAGTATGTAGTATGAGTGTGTAGCATGAGTGAATAAAGCAGATATGTGTGGAAAAGAAAAATAGTCTGCACTGGGCTAGAATCGTAGACTTTTAATAATGGAAGTTTCGGAAGGAAACTTGTTGAATGTAGAGAAAGTTGCTGAACTCAAGCTTTTGTAGATGTTGAATCAGTTTTTTCCTTAGTAATTCCATATCTTGTATATCGATAGATTATGACGGGTTTCATGTAAAACAATATTACGTACGGCCGTGTTAAGTTTAGAGATCACTGTATCATTCACAGTGTCTAAGAAGTAATGGAGACCACTGTATCACTTACAGTGTCTGAGAAGTAATGGAGACCATTAGTTCAAAATGGCTCAACGTTCGTTAGTTTAAATGTTTATGTGAATAAGTGAAATGTTTCGTATCTCACAAAATGTAAGAGTAAGTACATGATCGAAAAATGTGGTTGTGCCATAATGCCCTATAATAGGCATACACAGATGCGTTTTGTCCATTTTTTATATAAAGTGATCGAAAGTATGTCGAATGTGTATTAATGTACTAATATGTTCGTGTAGCATAAACATGCCTAGAAGTCACATAATCGTCTAGAGGATCGAAGGCACGGAGAGCGTAAGGCTATAAAATGTTTTGTTTGTAAAAGTGGTTATAGTTCAGGTCTTAATCAGACCTGTTTCTCTATAACTGTGGCTCTGATACGAATCTGTAACACCCCCAATTTCATGATATGCAGCGGAATTCAAACTGGGTGTTACTTCATGGCACAACAGTTATAATAATAGAAAACGATCTTTAATTCAGTCGTTTTAAAAGATTTATCATTCGAATATCAGAGTTTATAAAATGAGGTCCCAATCGTTTCGTAGTTTATTAAATAAAGTTTCGAATGATAATAAAATGTATAGCCTTCTTGAATATCCGCGCTCCTCCGTGCCAGCCTCGTTCATTATGGACCTGAGATAAACATGCTAAAAGTGTCAACACAAAGGTTGGTGAGTTCATAGAGTTCGTTGTAAATAAGTTGAAAGCCCATAAAGAATGTTCACACAACAAAGGCATTGTAAATCCACTCAGTTGCAAATCCCGCCCATACAAAACTTGCAACCTGTGTGTTCATAACCCATTGCTAAATTATAATATGAGTAAGACAATTGATTTCAATAGTTTTCAAGTTTGGGTGAATATTTGTAATAAATACAAATATTGATAAAATAAGAAGTGGGTTATGTTCTACACCCATAATTCGTTTACTTGCCCTAATTGGGTCAATCACAAAAGATAGTTTGTTTGGTTGCCCTAATCGGGGTCAACACAAAAGTAGTTCGTTTGTTTGCCCTAACCAGGTCCATCACAAAATATAGTTTGTTTGGTTGCCCTAACCGGGTCAACACAAAAGTAGTTTGTTTGTAAGCCCTAACCGGGTCAATACAAAAGTAGTTCATTTGTTTACCCTAACCGGGTCAAAGTTGAGTGAATTCATATACTTTGTATAATAATCAGTTGAACACAAGTTTCAAGTTTAATAAACAGTGGGCTACGTTGGTATACGCCCATAACAGAAACAGTGGGCCATGTTGTTAGCACCCATAATCCAGTAGTTGCAGTACAGTATCATTACAGTACTGTGTTATTGCTCTAAGCTCATGACACGCAAACCTTAACAGTTGGACATCATAAAAATGATGTTAGTACAGACATCATAAGGATGCTGTCTGTAACAATGCCCTCGGGCAGGAGCTTGCCATTCTCCCATTTGTTCTCAAATATAGTGCATTTGGTTACCTATCCGGCTAACACAAATGGGGCGTCAACTGCCAATAGATCTATTCACTATACTCGCGTTCACTCGCAAGTGATTAATGGTGCATGATATGAGGGACTTTCAGTGGCAAAAGTGTGTCTTAGGCAATAACAATTAAGATAGCATACATAAAAATACTTGTGTTCGTGTTTGCAGCATAAACGCATAAAGCAGTAATATGTAAGAGTTTAGAGTACTTGTGAAAGTAAAAACAAGTAGTTGAGCATGTAGCTCCCCCAAAAATAGTATAAAACAATTAAACAAGAGTTGGGGCTATGAAACTCACCTTAGCGTATAGTGAATAATGTAATACAATCGATGTCAAATAAAGCATGATGATAAGAATCGGCACAACCTAATAGATATAAGCTTGCCTTAGAATATAATACGTGAAAAAGTACTCAAATGCGTATGAGTTTCAAAAGATAACACGTTTTAGTTTTCGTGGAAATTTCGTATTAATGTTTGTAGAAAGTTTAACATCAACATTCGTGTGGTGATATGAAATCACAGACTTGAAATACAACTCACGCCAAAGCATAACATATATATCTCATATATATTATGAAGTAAAAGGATAGACATGATGTCTCAAGATAACGAGTCTCAAAAGTATTGACGGTTGAGTTCTAGGCGAGAGGATAATGACAAGAAAATATGTCAAGAAGGCAGGTCAATTAATAGTTTCGGCATAACCCGTTCGCTTATAGGATGATAAAGAAGAGCGATATGAAAAAGTAAATCAAATGATCACGAAATATGCATGGCATTGTACCGAGACTTAACCAAAGTATTTTTATTCTCTAAATGGGTGGACAACCTCCACTTATACCCAAATAAGCATCTAATAAGTATTGCTTAACCATTTTAACTTTTACTAAGTGATCACACTTTTATTTCTCAAGAATAGACGTAAAAATCATGTTGCTGAATTTTAGTCAACTTCACACCATCGTATCTCTTAACCTATAAAAGATAGAAGGATGGGGTTTTCACCCCTGGAATTATACTCAAGTGTAGTTTCCAAAACATTAGGTCATTCAATCAAATAATTTATCAATCAACGGGAAATGAGTTTTTACCAACTATAACTCCAACCAGAAAGTTAGCTGAAATTCTAACGCTTACGGTTTTGGTCATAAATACTATTCTATAATAGCTATCAAGTTGAAACCAATTGGAGGTGAAATCTTATAATTTCTAGTGTTGAACCATGTTTTAAAACCCAAGCCTACTGTACAAAAATCTGTAACAAAACATGTTTTCCAACAGCAGCTCCAGAATTGACATGTTTCCATAAAATGGCCATATCTCATTCATCCGGAGAAGATATCACCCTATCCAATTCAACACATGTACCTTAAACTTATTTCCATAATCCCATCAAATAATATAGACCTTCGTAGGACAAAAGTTTTCTGCAATTAACCCATCTATACTGCTGATCTGCAGCAGTCCCAACTTTTCCTACGAAACACAAATTTTAACGTATTTCCCAAACCGTGATAGCTATTAAAGTGATTCCACTTGGAGAATTTAGATTTAGATTTACACTACTGAGATTAGCTTTCCTATCCTATATTTCAGAGTATTAACCTGGAGTTTAACTCGTTTTCCAAACGATGCTCCAGATTTGACTAGCAATCGTAAAACGGCCATAACTTCCTCATCCAGAGGAGTTGATAACCCATACAATTCACCACATGAGTCTAATATATATATCTATCTAAGAATGTGATTTCCCAGTACGCCATAAGCCAAAAATACTGCATACCAACTCGATTTAGCTGCTGACCTGAAACAGCCCTTAATTTACACTAATAACAGGTTTTCTTGTTGACTTGAGAGTAAGAATGCAAACACCATTCGGGTGTTTGTCAAGCCAAGTCCATGACACAACTAACACACAACTACCACCCTTGTGGTGATGTGGTCGAACGAGGGAAAACCAACGCCCTTCAAGATGTGGTTGAGCCGAGAATTAAATCAACCGCACCCTTGTTGGGGCTGCTGTTATAGCAGCAACCAAACGCCCTCTGCAGCAACCAAACGCCCTCTATGGGCTGTGGTGTGGGTCAATATGAACAATCCAGATGCACCCTTTTTGGCTCTTGTGTGGTCAGAAACAAATAAACCAGATGCCCCCTTTTTGGGGCTAATGTATGGGTCGAAATAAACAGGTCAAGCGCGCCCTTATCTATGGGCTGTCGACAACACCACTAAGCGCACCCTTTGGGGGCTGTGGTGAACCGAAAAAAACAGAACCAAATGCCCTATTTGGGCAGCAAACAATAACAACGACACCCCTCGGGGCTGCCGTGTACCAAGCCAAATAAATACCACCACGGGTGGTTTTGTGGCTGACTCGCATAGAAACAAACACACCCTTTGGATAATTTTTCCAGTAATGGCAAAACAGGCCCGAGACGGATACCCCTTGGGTCGTCTCGTTGAACTGAGAGTAAAAACAAACGTACCCTCTTGGGTTACAGCTGAACCGAGAACCAAATACATCTAATACTAACACCTCTTGGGTGTTTCGTTATACTGAACCAAACCACACTCTTTCGTGTTTGGTTGTACCAAACCGAGAACTAACACCCCTTTGTGTTAACTGTTGTGAACCTACAAAAAAACACCCTCTCGGGCTGAGACGCGCAAAAACCAACACCCTTTTGGGTGGGCTGTGATCGGCCTGAACCGAAAGACAAAACAAAACAGCCCCTGTGGGGTTTTCTTCTTGGACCGAGTACAAACCAAACACCACTTTGAGTGGTTTTCTCTTGGAACTCGAGACAACCATACACAAACACAACCCGAGACTCTAAATTAATCAAACAAACAGCTTTTGTTAATCTTTACCACACGATTTCAAGAAGAGTTGTTTTAATCCACGAAAACTATATTATTAATGTTTTGATAATCGGTTTTAACAAAGGAGGAATAAAGGATAGATTTAGACGTGTAACCATACCAAATCCGAGAGGAAGTTAGAGATGGTGATGAAGGAGAGCTGTGGTAGTGACTACTCGAACCAAAACCAACTCAAAATCAACAAAACCCTTGCGGTTTCTTGTCAACCAGAGATCAAACACAACCCATAACAGACCACCCTTATGGTGTTGATGTTGGTGATGGTGGCAGCTTGTGGCGGTGTGGCAGAGGTGGTGAGGCGGTGGGTGGTTTTGGTATTGATGTGATGATGCTAGAGAGAGGGAAAACGTTATCTGATTCTTTTCTTTGTGTTTATCTGGATGAGAAGAGAGAAAAACAGATAATATATACATGAAGAGTCGGTTTGATAAAAAAATATATAATGAGGGGCGGTTGTGTATAAGAAAAACAAGAGATAATTGTTTGTCTTAACAATGAAGTTTTGAGATATAGCGGGTATAGTCTGATCCCGATAATTACAAATGTCGAGTCCTTAAGTTACGAAACTTACAACTAGATAACGTAAAAAAAATGTAGGGCTTATAAAGATGTTAAAACTTATTAACATATTCAATTTCATTATTTAGAATGAATCGTGGGTTTATCAGAGTGTTTAAGCATTATTTAAACTAAGACAAGTTTAAAGTAAATAGTAAATTTAATAACCTGAAAAGTTTCTGAAACTTATAAATGACAAACGTTTAGCTTGAACGTTTAATAGACATACGTTAATAAAATAACGTAAAGTGGTAAATAAAAGTCCAAAAGTTTTATACTTGACATATAAGGATGTTTACTTGAAATAAACATAAGACATGTTGGTGTCGGTGAGCACGTTTATTGGGAATGTGAGTTACGTCACATTAATTAGTTGTTGTGATCAGGTAAACTGATAACGTTAAATTAAAAAAAAATAGACATAGAAAATGGATAAGTATTCTTTCATTGAATATTATATTAGTTTAATACAAGGTGAAATTTACCGGTGGTTACAGTCGTCGACGAAAGCGTGATTCCCGAACCTTTCCACTTGAACCTTGAACTTAGGCAAATAATGACTTCCCAATTACAAATAAAGACTACAGGGTAGGCTAAGGTGTAATGGTGTATCGAAACAATATGTTGGGTGAAAAAAATGAAAGGAATGGCTCAGAAGGGTGTATCTAGGGGTATCTTGCACTAAAGGTGAGTGCAACAAAGTGTTTAATAAGGGGGTCGAGAAGTCGAGGTGACTAATCGATAGACACACAATGATAGGCTATTTGGGTGATAATCCTAAAATACTGCCTTCTTAAACTGAAAAGTCTAAATACATCGAGCTAACTCAATGTACCTCGTCTATGGTATCAAAATGATGTAAAGGCCAAGTTCTAAAGTTTACAAGCTACCGGCACACTCATAATTTGGTGGATTTGGGGTAAAAATTTGGAAACAGATAAGGCTAATCTCACCATATAATATCAAGGGTTATAATGTGCTTGGCTAAGGTCTACTCTAGTTAGGTTAAGAAAAACATGTCAAAATTTTAAAAATTGCATAATTTTTTTAAAATAAACTAGAAAAACAAGGGCAAAATAAAATTCAAGAGACAATTCTACTCCCGTCCCCCCACTTGAAATGTACAAAGTCCCTTTTTTACTAAGCGTTAAATAAAGGTGAAGAGAAAAGTAGAATTAGAGCGAGAACTTCCCTGAAATTTGCTCCAAATAGAAAGAAGGCCCACGAAAAGAGTCATGCCTTCGCATAAGCATCCATGAGCAAACTTCAATCCCTGAAATCACACTACCGACAAGCATAATTCTAAAAAAGAAAAAGAAAAATGAAAAAGAAACCTAACTCACTTTCGTAGGAATCACGGTTGCATTTAGCGTATGCAACAAGCCTTTTAAACCACTTGGTGTCCCAAGTGGACGAGTGTAGTCTCGTGAGGGTTTACAGGGAACATACCCACAAAGTTCATTTGAAAACTAATACAAGGTTATTGTGTTTTAAAAAGAAAAAAGTGTTACAGATGAAGTTACGTCATAACCCCTATAAGGAGTTACGCCGTAATTAAGCAAAACCTGGCAGACGCTATAGGAGTGAAGCTACGGCGTAACCATTGAATGGGATTACATCGTAATTAGTAATGATCTGAGAAGGACTGCTGCAAAAATGAATGTTACGGCGTAACCATAAGAATGAGTTATGTCGTAACTATGGACATATCAGGTCCCCGTTCAGCATGCTGCAACAACTTTTCTCCGTTTTCCTGCAAAAATGGTTAAAAACACAAAACCAAACAGAAATGGAAATAAAACAAATGAAAGGGATAATTCGGGTTGCCTCTCGAAAGAGCACTTTTCTTTATTTACGAGTCTTTAAGTTAGACTCAAGGCCTCGGGGCTTTATGGTGGCCTTCGGACTTGGCCAACTTCCTCCATATCCTTCAACAGGTTATGTCTGACCCAAGCAACATTAGTAGTGGTGCGGAGTTACTCTTTAGTCTCGATCTTCCGAATTTTGCAAAATATTTCGTCCGACCCCAAATGGTATCTAGTGAACTCATACTTTTCAGCTATAATCGGTGGCGGCCTCTTATACAGGATGCCAAGAAGTTTGCACCTTCTCTGCTCATATGCTTCATCATCGAGGTCAGTGAATCCATTTTCGCCTTGTATTTCAAGGTAATCCAAAAGCCCCTCAATATCATTATCGTCGGACTCGGTACCTTTAAGCCATTTATTGTCAAGTAAATCTTACACTAGCACCTGCTTGCATTCCTCTTTCACTTTCCTCGACGAATCCCTGGCATCATTGTCCGATTCTACATTGTCATTAGGAACTTCTTCGCTTGGGTCGTCTTTACTAATACATCCGTTCCAGATATTCTCCTTAGTTAGTGCATCTACCTTTCCATATTTGATTTTGACCCAATTGTCGAATCCTTAATCATCTAGCCAAGGTAATTCTGTTCTTTTCGAGTCATTAGTTGAGGTCCATAAGAATTCATCTTCCCCAACTCTCTTTATATTGCTTCCCCCATTACACTCATAATCAAAAGGGTTGCAAGATGCCCAAAGATTTCCTTCAAGGGTTTTTATTTTCTCACACCAATGACTTTGAGTTCCTTCTTCATCGGTTTTGCTAAAAGGAATATCGTTGAGTGGTTTAATGGTCTTTCCTTGAAGAATATGTTTTTCATATTTGAGCTCCAAATTTCTTAACAAAACCGAATTAATGATTGCGTCCCCAAACCTCACTGAATACCAATCACTGAAGGATAGGTTTCCAAAATCAACGTCATGTCTTTCCAATTCATGAGGACATATCCATACTTCGTCCTTCACATTGCCACCCCCGTTACAATACTCACGAAAGGGATTGCATGTTGGCCATGCTCGTGTGGACTCATCTTCCGTGATCATTAAGGGACTGCAGAAATGCCTGATGGGTGGTTCCTCCTCTTCATTAATCGAGAATTTAGCCAACCTTTCTTCATCGTTAAGTGCAGTCCACATGTATCTGTCATCATTAACCCTTTCTTTATCGACCCCTCCATTGCAGGTTTCGTTCCGAGAATCACATGAGGCCCATAGATCATAACACTTTCCATTATCAATTGCAATAGCCTTACACCAATGATTCTTTCTTTTAGATTCCTCTAACTCGGGAGACTTGTCATTCCTCGTATCCTGGTTACGCCGTAACTCTGATGTTTGGTTATGGCGTAACTCTCTTCTGTCATCAGCATCATTATCTTTATTAGACTCATCGGTGGATTTGTCATTCTCAAAAAACACGGCCTTACATACTGTTGATTTGTTCTTTTATGCCTCATTTCTTCTTTGTACTTCGTCGCCTAGCTTCCCAATCATGGTTTCCAAGTTTTTTAGTGATTCGTCATGGCTAGAAAGGCTCTTGTTTGTGTTATCTTGGAAGTTTTTCAGCCATTCTTCTTGCTCCTTCTGTCTCTTAGTTGAATCTACGAGGTACTTGTTAATTGTTTCTTCCAAGTTAGCTCTTCTTTCACCACGATCATAATATGGGGGAGGTCCTCCACGATAGCTATTACCATTACGATTATCCCTGTAAAACGGTCGATTTCTCCATATTTGGCTTCTTCGACGGTGCTATCTTTGTCAATGTAAGGATAATTTTTGGTGAGATGTCCTCCTCCGTAGCTTTCGCAACCTACTTGGATGGCATGAAAAGTTTCTCTGATCTTGAGCATATCCCGACCCAGATTTTCTAGCTTGTTAGTGATGGTTGCAATTCCATCAAGACTTCCGCCCAGACTTCTTTTGCTACCTCCATCGTGCCATTTTTGGGAGTGATCGGCCATTTTTTGGATGGCTTCAATCACGAGAGTAGGAGTCATGCTCGGAATTGGTCCTTGGTAGTCCATAATCTGTCTTGTAGTCATGTTGATTCCTTTGTAAAAGATGTTGACCATTTGCTGGTTGTTTAGATCATGTGTAGGATACTTGTAGAGGAGATCGTTGTATCTATCCCAAGCTTGATACAACGTTTCATCGTCATCTTGCTTGAAATTATGGATATCCATGAGCTGATTAGATATTTTTTACGGAGGACAATATCTCTGGATGAAGTGTTTTTTTAATAGAGACCATGTATCAACTGCCCCGGCGGGCCATCTTTCGATCCATCTTCTTGCAGCCCCAGTAAGAGTCATGGGGAACACCCTTAGCATAACAGCATCATGAGACACACCCGGAATGCGGAAAAGGCTTGCGATGTACAAGACATTCTCAACGTGCTCATACACATCTTCGTCCTAGTTTCCTGAAAAAGGGTTAGCACGAAGCTCCCTCATAAATTGATCTTTAATCTCAAAATGGACATTAGCTCCAATCGCCTGTCTTACGAGCCCTGGCCCTTGTTTTTCTCTTGTTAACGCCAAATATTCCTGAAGAGTGAGGCCATCAATGTTAACAACTTACATGGTACCTGAAACTTGAAAAGAGATCGTGAGAATTTGAGAAAATTTTAAAACAAAACATAAATTAAAGACTTAATAAAAATCCAAATATAACTCCCCGGCAGCGGCGCCAAAAAGTTGATGCATGTTTTACTGACCAGGTTTTAATATTTATAAGTTCTCGTTATACCTATTGTCTACCCTAATGCACTAACGGGCAGTGTACCCGGTCGTGTGTAGTGTAGTATTCGGTAAAACCGAGGTCGTCCCAAGAGCTATGTGTGCGGATTTAAACTAAGTCTAGCTGTCACAGATTTTAATAGGATTAAGGGTTGAAATGATTAATTAACTACTAAAACAAGAAAATGAGAAAGCAAATAGAGGCGAGGGTTGTGATCAATAGGGGAGAAGTGTGCTAACCTAGTTATTCATCCTATCAAGCTAAGTTTATGTTTAATTACTTCCAGTTACTTCAGGTGGGGTGAAAGTCGCTAGGACAGCATTTGGTCAGTTCGTCCTAACCTATCAGCAAAGGGTTCCACTGGAGATGTCAGGTGACCCATCGAAAGTCCAGTTGTTCTTAGTCCCCTAAGCCAAGTCATTAAGTACCGCTACATGCAAGATTTATAATAATGAGTGCCCGGGCGCTAACATCTTAAACACTCATTCCTGACATCTTAAGTTCATCCAAACGGTAGGTGATTAGTTGTTCAAATCACACAAGCGAATAAGGTTCGTCATTTGGTCATATCTTACCCTTCCCACTCAGTCTACCTACTTAGGGTCAGTTGGTCATATCACCTGTTAATCCAAATAAACGGTAAAAACTTTTATTAATATTTAGCGATCTCTTTGTGTTTTGTTGATAACAAATATAATGTTATCATAAGTAAAACTATAAGGATACATGTTATTTTTGTAAAGCATCCACAAATAGTCATTTAATACAAGTTATTGTAATAATTCATTTGTTGTAATAGTTTATTAGGATGGGTAAAAATCACAACCCATGACCCACACCCATGGAGTTAATCGATACCCATTTGACTAGATGCATTGCATCTATTAGATACATTGTATCTACTTAGATACCCATGGTTCAAACCATAACTCATGACCCATAACCCAAAAACCCATGGGCAAAGAGGAGCGTCTCACGGATCCCTGGAGTTACACTAGACGGATCCCTCAAGCAAGGGATCCGTGGGATCCGTGCAACAGTGGCAAGAATTTTCCTATAAATAGAGAGCCATTTCTTCATTTTTACTTACCCCTCTTCTTACTAACTCTCTCATATATTCTTACACTCTTCTAACTAAAGATCACTTGATCTAGAGAGCTGTTCTTCTTTCTTCTATTGTGATTATCATATAGGTCCTTCTCTAAGGTGAGATCACTAGCATTCTACAAGTCATCCAAGCACCTTGATTGATTTGTTCCTCCACAATATTTCTGTAACGAAGATCTTGTATTTCATATTTCACATATTTGTTGTGTTATAGTAGTGTTGGTTTGGTCCTCCGTGTTACGGACTCGGTATTTAGCTTTGTACCGGAAAAAGGTGTAAGCAACGTTGTGAAGGCTTCTCCGCCAAGTTGAAGGAGTTTGTTGACATAGTGCTTGAACTCTCGAGTAGGTGACTCGGGGAGTGGAGTAGGGTAAGGAAGGTGTCCTTGTAGCCGAACAACTATAAGTCGGTTGTGTCATTTCTATCCTTTACTTTACTTACTTTACTTGCATTACTCATAGATCTATACTATCTCCTCATTCATACGATTTCACATAACATCGAATCTAAAAGTTTTTTTAAAACTAACTTTAAATCGGCAAAACTATTCAACCCCCCTTCTAATTTTCCACAATTGGCATCAAGAGCTAAGTTTATAAAAGTTTTAAAGTAAACCGTATTTTAAAAACTTTTCGATCACTATGGGTTCTGAAAATTACAAGGAAGGGAAATCCATGCAACGACCTCCACTACTTGAAACTAATGGTTTTATATATTGGAAAAATAGATTCGAAACGTAGGTGAAGTCTAAAGATATTGATCTTTGGTACATCATTGTTGAAGGCGATTTTGAAGCCACTGCAAAAGATAAAGTGGAAACTTAGTTAACATAACTCATGATAAACTCACCGATGATATCAAGAAAAAGATTTCCAAAAATAGTGAAGCTAAAATTGTTTTATATAATGCTTTAACAAAAAAGGAATTCGAAAGAATTTCCATGATTAAAACCTCTAAAGAAATTTGGAATTCTTTAGTTGTAACTCATCAAGGTAATCAACAAGTCAAAAACAATAAAATTGATTTATTTGTTCAACAAAATGAAAAAATTTCAATATCGGATGAGGATACTATAGATCACTCTTTTGCTAACTTTAATACTATAATTACATCTTTACAAGAACTTGATGAATCTTTCTCTAGCCGTAATCATATTAGGAGATATCTAAGAGCACTTCCATCCAAGTGGAGATCTAAGGTGACAGCAATCGAAGAATCAAAATACTTGTCAATCCTCACCTTTGATGAACTCATAGGCAATTTAAAAGTCTATGAGCTTGTCCTCGCTAAAGATTCCGAAACCTTAAAAGTGAAAGAGAAGCACAAATCTCTTGCCCTTAAAGCCAAGAAGGTCTCAAGCGATGAAGAGAACTCCTCTTCGGATAGTGATGACGAGGAGTATGCCATGGCGGTAAGGGACTTCAAAAAGTTCTTTAGAAGAAAGGGAAGATACGTCAAGCAACCATATGACGACAAGAAAGGATTACGGAAAAGCAAAGAGGACGAGAAGGCAAGGGATGATCGCGCTTGCTTTAAATGTGGGAACCCAAACCACTTTATTAGTAAGTGTCCCAAACGTGATGAACAAAAAGCATTTGTGAGCGGTTCATGGGGAATGAGCGAGGAGGAAGACGAAGAAATTTGTCTCATGGCAAATGACGAGGTATGTGATGTGCTATTTCATCCTGCTTTTAATATTTATAAAACTTAGATAACTTAGGATAAACACATACTAACGGGCAGAGAACCCGATCAGATGTAGTAAAGCCTTAGGTAAATCCGAGTATCGCCCCAAGAGAGCTGTGACCTTGAAAGAACTAAGACGATTATAAATGATATTGATAATATATTAGTGTGATAAGAGTGTGACAATTCATCTACATGCTATTATTCCATACACAAAGACACCAGAAATTTAGGGTAAAGAGATAGATACACGAAGCTTAATGAAGAATACAAAAATGAATTGATTCTCGATATAAAGGTTCAATATAGTGGTTAATTATCACCAGAATCCTTTGTTCAATTCGTAATGGCATATGGTTCTTAGATTCCTCACCAAGATGAACAGGTCACCCGGGATCATTCGGCAACCTAATAGCAGTCATTAAGTACCAAATCTGCTAGATCTAGTCAGTGGAAACCCGAACGTTAGGAACTTAGATTCCCCCTAACCTCTTAAATACCTCCACTTGATAGGTGATCATTTGGTCAGTTCTCACACGAAGAGTGGTTGTACTATAGCCAATTCCTCCCATACTTCGCAATCTATCAGACTGGGGTCAGTTGGTCATATCTCCCAGCCCTTTAGATTCTACCAAGCTTATAATATTACCAAGACTAGCGATCTATGATAAGACTAGAAAATGTCTATAAAGAAATAAAGAGAATATCAATAACATAAATGCAAACTTCAATTAATAACATGAATTCATATAATAAGTCCTAGAAAAATATAAAAGGAATTCAAACTCGAATACAATGGAAATCGTAGACGAGGACATCGTTATTCAGTGCTCCGAAGCCATGCTTCTTCTTCTGTGTTTTAAAAGGTTTGGGAAAGGAGAGATGATTAAAACTGGTGAAACCTTGGACTATTTATAGGCTCCGATACTAGTTACGGCGTAACATTATTAGGTAGTTACGCCGTAACTCTTCAATTTTTGTGCTTATCCATGGTTACGGCGTAACCTGAGCTGGGGTTACGCCATAGCTTTTGTAAATCGTGTTCATTTCTTCATTACGGCGTAACCTGAGCTAAGGGTTACGTCGTAGTCTTCGTTATTTAGATGTTTATCCGTTGTTACGGCGTAACCAGAGCTAAGGGTTACGATGTAGTCTTCATAATCTTAGTTACGTCGTAACTTCATCACTTGGTTACGCCGTAGTTAAGAGACAACTCATCCATAGGGCTTGAAAACGTCCAATTACAGCTTCCTTACATAAAATAGGCCCTGAAATGAAATAATAAGGAATAAGGATGTTTTCACTAGCATTTTACTCAAAATGTGATGATAAAGGGGGAAATTAACGCTTAGAAAATCAGGACTATTTGATGTTATCAAATATCCCCCCACTTAAACTCTACTTGCCCTCAAGTAGACCAATTTAGACTGCAAAAGATACATCCTCAAGGAATGTGTACTTTAAGATTTCCATGCTAGAATATTAATAAGAGCCGAACACCTCACAAAATAGGAACGAAAACACTCTCGCTCTCATCCTAATCTAAGTGTTAATTACGGGGTGATCACTCAATTGCACGGACATAGTAAGTATTCTATCATAAGCTTGGCAATTACACATAACTCCACCACTAGAGCTAAGGTTAAGACATATTTTAGAAAGCAATGTTGGGTTATAGTGATTCAAAGGCTTTGGGGTAGTGTCATTACTAACGTGTCACGGCGAAGTGGACAAAATCAATGATACATGACCAAATCTATGGCCAAGACATCAAGGATTGCTCGCTGCATCACCTAGACACGCTTCACGACAAAAAAGGTAAGGTAAGGCATGGGATATTTTAATGGGTGAAAAGAAAAAGAAAACAAATAGTCTTAGCTTAAACCGAGTTGCCATCGCCCCCACCGTTTATTCGAGGTTTATCTTCATATGATCAATATATGTCACAGGAATCCACCATTATTCTTTCTATAACTATTCTTCCCTCCTTCGAATGTGATCAAGAAGTTTATTCTCAATGCCAATTTAATTCATATAGTGCTTATAATTTTCCGCACTAATATTAACTGTAACACAGTTTTTTTTTTTTTTTTTTTTTTTTTTTTTTTTTTTTTTTTTAACATAAATGCTATATCCCCCCCACTTGAGATGAGAATAAGGAGATGATTTGGGGGGTCTTCAATAAGATATTTGGTACGCCTTCTAAAACTTTTATTCAAACCTCGAACTAGGGCGAACAATGACTTCAAGATAAAAAGGTAAGACTACACGGTAGGCTAAGGTGTAAGGGTGTAACGAAAATAAGGGTTAGAAAATGAAAGGATAGGCTCAAAAGGGGTGTAACTAGGGGTATCTTGCACTAAAGGAGAGTGCAAAAAAAAAGGGTTAACACGGAGGTCGAAAAGCCAATGTGACTAATCGATGAACGCACACAAGTGAACACATATGGGCTATTTGGGTTTAATCCTAAAACATTTACTTTTTTCAAATCGCCTTTTCCAAATGCACCAAGCTAACTTGATACACTACTCATCTATGGTCTCGAAGTAATGTAAAAGCCAAGTTCTAAAGTCTACAATACTATCGGTACACTCAATATTTGGTAGATTTGGGTAAAATGGGGAAAACGGAAAGGCTAAATCTCACCAATGATAATAAGGGATATAGTGTGCTCGGCTATATGTAATTCTAGTTTGGTTAAAAATATTACAAAATTGTTTTTTCAAATGAGCTTAAAATTTTAAAAACCAACTAGAAAATTAGGGCAAGTAAGCTAAGTAATCATACACTTCATTTCTATTCCATCCCCCCACTTGAAGTGTACAAAGTCCCATTTGTACGAAGAAAAAGGAAAAATAAAATAGAAATGAAAAATAATCAAGAAAGAAATAAACTCTCCTCTCAAATGCTTGCCCAAGATGTCTCACTAAAGGTTGAAGGTGGGTCATGAGGTTGCTAATGAGTATCATTTCCGGAGACTACGCCTTAACTATTACGTTGCCAAAAAAATTTCCTACTGCTGCATAGGTTACGGCGTAACTGACCCAAAGGTTACGCCGTAAATCGCATCACAGAACCAGACCTGCACAGAATACATGGAAAATTTTGAACCCAAGGGTACAATCGATAATCAAGCATACAAATATCCTAATAATTCAGTTATTACATACATATGTTTTAAATTGTTTCAAATTGTTCCAACAAACAGGGGAATCAATCATCCCTGTGAAGATCGTGATCCATGGAGTGAAACTGGGTTGGGTCGAACGGGGTACTTGTGGTGCTACCAGGATTGGGCTCGGCCTGCATGAATGCCACTCCTCCTTGGACGCCAATTTCGGGGATGTCGGGCTGGTACACATACCCCAGTCCATGCCATCTATGGTGGCTCAAGTGCATGCTCTGGAGCATCTGGCTTGTACGATCTGCACTCCAGTTAAAGAAATCCTGCTGGAGCTGCTGCACTTGATCCATTGTACCTGCAAAACCCTCAAATTGGTTACTTAAACCATATAAACCTACCCCGAGGCTATCAATTTCCTCGTTGAAGTGGGTAGCCATTCCCTCGATCCGCTCATCAATGATCTGTAACCTTTCCCCCACATTAACGTGTGCCCTTCTTCGACCCCTAGGCACACGCTCCTCAGTATCCTCTTGGGTTTCACCACCAGCACCACTACCTTCCCCGACTTCTCTCCTCGGGGCTATTCCAGCTAACTCAATCACTCCATACACGTCTTCGGTGCAAATCCTGAACTCAACTAGCTTATTCAACCCAATCAAGCTAGTCTCCCTACCACGGGACACCCGAGCCAATGCCGCATCGGTCATCAAATCATAGCTCCTAGTTAACCTCCCAATGAAATGAGCCCCCTGAATTGGGCTCCTAGCTGTAAACCCCTTAGCACTACCGCCCATGAACCTCTCCAAATAGTGGGGGACATCGATGTGATTTCCCCCGTCCATCCCTTTCATGAGGTATAAATCATCCATGGTCATTTTTTCCTTAGCAGAGTGCCTTGCCCGAATAGAGCAAGCAAGGAGTCGATGCACCAAACGGCGAATGGGGTTCCTTACCATTGTGTAGGTTGGTGGGTGCTTAGAATCGTAACCATCCATAATAGCAATCCGGTTTAAATAGGCTGTGGTGTCTTGAGTTTCATCCCTATGCCTCCAACAAGTGATGTAAAACCTTTGAAAAGCTTCCGACTCCATTTCATCTCGAGTATACAAGCCTATTCTCACAGTAAATTGCCTAAGAGTCAAACTCCTTCTCACACCCCCCAATTGGAAAAACAACGACTCCACATCATCATCCTCAATCTCATTTTGGAACTCAACACTAGCAAGGAACTCCCGAACATATTCTGGAATGACCGGCTCCGTGATCCTAAAAAGCCTTATACAAGCATTGCATGTGAACTCCCCCACTGAACATGTGAACTTTATCTTGCAGAATTTCCTCAACTTCCTTCCAGCTTTCCCATTGGCCAAACTATCAAATGCCTCAAAATCCAAGGCTTCTGGTTGACTAATGTCTTTCCTCCTCAATTTCTCGTACTCATCAATGCATAATTGCCTAATCCCTGCATCTTGGTATGCCAAAAACCTAACCCATTGAGCGGGGTTGTTTGCGCCTGAAAATAAGACAGATAATAGTTAAATGCAAACCTTACTGATGTATAGTTACGCCGTAACCACAATT
The DNA here is from genome assembly GCA_019973895.1 of Chrysanthemum seticuspe. Lineage (NCBI taxonomy): Eukaryota > Viridiplantae > Streptophyta > Magnoliopsida > Asterales > Asteraceae > Chrysanthemum > Chrysanthemum seticuspe. The sequence goes on along the minus strand of BPTQ01000006.1, from coordinate 268,076,948 downwards.
ACAGGTTACGTCGTAATTAGATTTTTCTACCGGTTACGACGCAACATAACACAATGGTTACGCCGTAATTACATACTCAAGCAGTTACGGCGTAACTTATCACCAGGTTACGCCGTAACCTTCCCCAGAAACTTAGCACCACAGATGGTCAAATTTAGCAATAGATTATGCCGGAACCATCAATTTTTTCCAAGTGGTAAAAAGTATAAATAATTTTTTAACCTATTAGTGCTGAGGGCCCGCGCATAACCCACTAGGTTTGTGTTTGACCCAAAACCCTTTTAAATTAAGTCATAACATCCTAAACGACCCATAATGATAGGACACGAATCAAAATAATATGGGGAAATCATCATAATTATCAATTAATCAAACCAATAGTAATCAAATAAGCAAGATCCCCAAAATATTAAAAAATATAAACCCTAATTGAATAATCGATAGGAACGAATCAAAAAGAGTAGTAATAGATCTTACCAGCTATGGTTTGAATGTCGAGATGAAGAAATCTTGATAGAAATTTTTTTTGAGAGAAAAATTACTGTTTTGGTAGGCGGTGAAAAGAGTTTGTGTAAAACCTAGTTTTTCATCCGCATAAGGCTTTATACTGCCAGGAGGTTACGGCGTAATTGGTATAATAGTTACGCCGTATCTAATATTTTCAGATTAATAATATTTATTGCAAAAGGGTTACGTCGTAATCCTAATATTGATTACGCCGTAATTAAATAATTAATAATATTATTTTTTATTAAAGATTTAATTTTTATAATTAAAATTATTCTAGTGGTTACGTCGTAACTCTTTACAGAAGTTACGCCGTAACTAATAGCATCGAATGATAAATGTGAAAAATTGCAATACGAGAGATTGAGAAATGTACCTTATGGAAGTGCTCAAATCTCTTATTTAGGTAAATATGATATACCTTAGATCTTCCATTAACTGCTCCCCGGCAGCGGCGCCAAAAAGCTGATGTGCTATTTCATCCTGCTTTTAATATTTATAAAACTTAGATAACTTAGGATAAACACATACTAAAGGGCAGAGAACCCGATCAGATATAGTAAAGCCTTAGGTAAACCCGAAGTATCATCCCAAGAGAGCTGTGACCTTGAAAGAACTAAGACGATTAGAAATGATATTGATAATATATTAGTGTGATAAAAGTGTGACAATTCATCTACATGCTATTATTCCATACACACAGACACCAGAAATTTAGGGTAAAGAGATAGATAAACGAAGCTTAATGAAGAATACAAAAATGAATTGATTCTCGATATAAAGGTTCAATATAGTGGTTAATTATCACCAGACTCCTTTGGTCAATTCGTCATGGCATATGGTTCTTAGATTCCTCACCAAGATGAACAGGTCACCCGGGATCATTCGACAACCTAATAGCAGTCATTAAGTACCAAATCTGCTAGATCTAGTCGGTGGAAACCCGGCCGTTAGGAACTTAAATTCCCCCTAACCTCTTAAATACCTCCACTTGATAGGTGATCATTTGGTCAGTTCGCATACGAAGAGTGGTTGTACTATGGCCAATTCCTCCTATACTTCGCAATCTATCAGACTGGGGTCAGTTGGTCATATCTCTCAGCCCTTTAGATACTACCAAGCTTATAATATTACCAAGACTAGCGATCTATGATAAGACTATCAAATGTCTATAAAGAATTAAAGAGAATATCAATAACATAAATGCAAACTTCAATTAATAACATGAATTCATAGAATAAGTCCTAGAAAAATATAAAAGGAATTCAAACTCGAATACAATGGAAATCGTAGACGAGGACTTCGTTATTCAGTGCTCCTAAGCCATGCTTATTCTTTTGCGTTTTGATCTCCCCAAACCCTAGAAGGTTTGGGAAAGAAGAGATGATTAAAACTGGTGAAACCTTTGACTATTTATAGGCTCCGATACTAGTTACGGCGTAAAATTATTAGGTAGTTACGCCGTAACTCTTCAATTTTTGTGCTTATCCATGGTTACGGCGTAACCTGAGCTGGGGTTACGTCGTAGCTTTTGTAAATCGTGTGTATTTCTTCATTACGATGTAACCTGAGCTGAGGATTACGCCGTAGTCTTTGTTATTTAGATGTTTATCCGTTGTTACGGCGTAACCAGAGCCGAGGGTTACGCCGTAGTCTTCATAATCTTAGTTACGTCGTAACTTCATCACTTGGTTACGCCGTAGTTATGTGACAACTCATCCATAGGGCTTGAAAACGTCTAATTACAGCTTCCTTACATAAAATAGGCCCTGAAATGAAATAATAAGGAATAAGGATGTTTTCACTAGCATTTTACTCAAAATGTGATGATAAAGGGGGAAATTAAAGCTTAGAAAATAAGGACTATTTGATGTTATCAGTATGTCACGAATACTATAGTAGTTCATCATTATATGATGATTCTTTGCAAAATGAATATGCCAAACTTTGCAAAATTAGTTTAAAGGTAATCGACAAAAACAAGTTTTGAAAAACCAAAATCAACGTTTAGAAAAGGAAGTCATTGAGCTAAAAGCAAAACTAAAACGTCTAGAAAAGGGGAAGATAGCAAGTGGGGAATGTGAACTTTGCGTTCAACTTCAAACACTTGTTGATCATCTAGACTCTAAAATTGCTAGAATGAATACTAATACTCTAGATATAATATTAGATAGTGTTAAAACAGGAAACAACCAAAAAGGTTTAGGTTTTCAGCAACTTGATGCGTCAACTAGTGAAAACAAAGAAACACAATTCGTAAGAGCAATAGAAAAACAAACCACTATAGTCACGGATCCCACGGATCCCACAAAAAGGGAACCGGCTAGTGTACAGCCAGGGATCTGTGGGTCTGCTGAAGCAAACAATGGTAATAATATAGCTTCCTCATCTAGAACTGATTTTGTTATTGTTAATAAGAAGAAACCAACCCATGTTACTATTAGACAACCACCTCCAAGACAAAATCAAAGTTTTACAAGAAACAAAGGTCCATCATTTTCAAAACCGAACATATCTAGGAGACCTAATAATGTTTATCCGAGAAGTAACCATCAAATGAGATGGAATCCAAATATGCAAAATGGTTTTCCATTTCAACTTTGCACCATGGAACGCATACTCACCTTATCCATATATGTCTAACATGAATGGAATGTTTAACACTAATGGACCCATGAACAAATGGGGACCAAACTTTTGAGTTAATTGTTTTCTTAGGTGTGCTTAAAGGTCGACCTAGATCCGAATGAGTGGATCAAGGATAGCGGGTGCACGAAGCACATGACCGGCAATAAAGATTTATTCTCCACATATGAATCCTTCAATGTTGGAAATGTGGTATTTGAAAATAGCAAAAGAAAAATCATCGGTAAAGGTACGATTTCTAAAAAATCTCTAACCATTAACGATGTGTGTCACGTAGAAAACCTAAACTTTAACCTCTTAAGTATAGGACAAATATGTGATAAAAAGTGCAACGTACTTTTTAACGAAACCGGTAGTAAGATATTGAAAAACGGTATCACTATAGGTAGAGGAATTAGGAAACATGGAGTCTATGTCATTAAAATCGGTAATGAACCTCAAGACAAACTTTGTCTTACTTTTATGGATGATACTTCGACCTTATGGCATCGAAGATTGGGTCATGCCAATATGCGACTTCTTCAATCGCTATCATCCAAAGATCTGGTAAGAGATCTACCAAAATTAAAATATGAACATCACTTTTGTGATGCTTGTAATGTAGGAAAACAAGTCCATGCTAGTCACAAAGCTAAAAACATGGTCTCTACAACTAAGTGTCTAGAATTACTACATATGGATTTATTTGGTCCATCCGCTATCCAAAGTTATGGAGGCAACTACTACACTTTGGTTATAGTGGATGATTACTCTAGGTACACATGGACTAAATTTTTAAAGAACAAAACTGAAATGTTCGATTACTTTGAAATATTAAGTAAGAAAATCCAAAGACAATTAGGAAGTCCTATAGTGTATATTAGAACGGATCATGGTAGGGAATTCGATAATGAAGTGCAATTTGGAGCATTTTGTGATGCTAATGGTATTACTCACAACTTCTCGGCTCCTCGCACTCCACAATCGAATGGGGTAGTTGAAAGAAAGAATAGAACCCTACAAGAAATGAGTCGCACCATGCTAAATGAGCAATCCATACCTCAAAAGTTTTGGTGCAATGCCGTTGATACATCAACGTACATACTTAACCGAGTCTTAATTAGACCATTTTTAGGAAAAACTCCATATGAGTTACTTCGAGGCAAAAATCCTACGCTAAATCACTTTAGAGTCTTTGGTAGCAAATGTTTTCTACTTAACACTAAAGATTACCTTACAAAATTTGATCAGTCAACGAAAAGTATCTTTTTAGGTTACTCTCCTAATAGCAAAGCTTACGTCATATTAAATAAAGAAACAATGAAGGTTGAAGAGTCATTAAACGTAAAATTTGATGAGAGTACACCCAAACGTACTCTACCTCTTGTCGATGACGAGATTGTCGAGAGTGAAGCTATTGTAATAAAGAAAAAGACAGACGAAGAAGAAGAACCTTTAAATAATGAAATCATAAATATTAAAGAGTCTAAAGATCATCCCGTAGATAAGGTCATAGGAAAGTTAAACGAAAGAACCTTAAGGTCTCAAGTCCAAAACCAAAGTAGCTTATTTTGTTTTGTCTCAACCATAGAACCTAAGAATACACAAGAAGCCATAAAATATGAAAGTTGGGTAATGGCTACGCAAGAAGAGTTAAATCAATTTGTTTCTAATGATGTTTGGACACTCGTCCCTCCACCTAGTAATCAAACCATAATAGGAACCAAATGGGTATATAAAAACAAGTTAGATGCAAACGGTGTAGTGTCTAGAAACAAAGCTAGACTCTTTTCCCAAGGGTATAATCAACAAGAAGGAATAGACTTTGATGAGACCTATGCCCCCGTGGCTAGATTAGATTCTATAAGAATACTTCTTGCTTATGCTTGTGCTAATGATCTTAAGCTTTATCAAATGGATGTCAAAAGTGCTTTTCTAAATGGTTTTATTAATGAAGAAGTATATGTAGCTCAACCTCCGGGCTTCATCGATTTTGAAAAACCTAAACATGTGTATAAGTTAAAGAAAGCTCTTTACGGTCTTAAACAAGCTCCAAAAGCTTGGTATGATAGACTCAAGTCATTCTTAATAAAAAACAACTACACCATGGGGTTAGTTGATAACACACTTTTTACTTAGAAAAGAGAGTCACATATAATCATTGTTCAAATATATGTAGATGACATTATATTAGGATCTACTTGTCGAGACATGTGTGATGATTTCTCTAAAATCATGCATGACGAGTTCGAGATGAGTATGATGGGAGAAATTAGTTTCTTTCTTGGTCTACAAATCAAACAAGTAGAAGATGGTATCTTCTTTAATCAATCTAAATACATAAAGGAGATGTTAAAGAAATTTGGTTTAGAAGAGTCAAAACCCATAAGAACACCAATGTCATCCGACACTAAACTCACAAAAGATGAAGACGACGAATCCGTTAATAACACAAAATACCGTGGCATGATTGGTAGTCTTCTCTGCCTCACGGCTAGTCGGCCGGATATCATGTTTAGTGTTTGTTTATGTGCTAGGTTTCAAGAAGATCCTAAAACATCACATCTAGAAGCCGTCAAAAGGATATTTAGATACATTAAGGGTACAACTCAATTAGGATTGTGGTATCCTAAGGGTACGGGGGTAGAAACAATTGTATATGCAGATTCTGACCATGCAGGTGATTATGTTGACCGAAAAAGTACAAGTGGGGTATATACTTTTATAGGATGTTGTTTAACATCTTGGTTCTCAAAGAAGCAAACGGCATTGGCCATATCAACAACCGAAGCCGAATATGTCTTCGCCGGCAAAGCATGCCAACAAGCACTATGGATGAAACAAGCGTTAGTTGACTACGACATTCAACTAAGTGACATAGCCATTCTATGTGACAACAAAGGTGCCATCGACTTAAGCAAGAATCCAGTATTGCACTCTCGCACCAAGCATATAGAGATTTGTCATCACTTCTTAAGAGACAATGTTCAAAAGGGGAACATCTCTATTGAGAAGGTAGCGTCCGAAGACAACATAGCCGACGTCCTCACCAAACCGTTGAAGCGGGAACAATTCAACCTACTTCGTCTTGGTCTTGGTCTCATGGAACAATCGTCGTAATTAGTTTTTAAACTCTACAAGGTATGTAAACACTAGCCTTCCTCTTTCTGAGTCTAGGATCTCTATTTCACACACAACTCACAAGCAATACGGGAATTTTCAAAACCCAAGATAGGTTTTACCTATAACACGTACTCTCATTTTTTTTTTCTTTTTCTTATTTTTTAGGCAAGTACCTTTTGCAAACACGTAATTGCATATCTACTTCTTTTCACTCAAGAATAAACGTTTTCTTCACACAAAGAAATCTCTTTTCAAAATGTTTTTCTAAAAGGATACCTCTTCCCGTATCACTTTCATAAAATCCATTTCTCACGTCTAGGACAAATCGCTTTTTCATCATTAATACAAATTAAAAACCCGTTTTCATTGCATCTCATGTCTTTTGAATGCTAAAGAGGACACATAACTAATATGTGTTTTTGGGTACATTCATTTAAGCAACAATGAATTAGGAGCACTCGGGTTATCTCACATAATAGTGTGCTTTTTCACTTCTAGTTTATTTTTCTTTTCTTTTTAGGAGTCGAGATAACTGCAACTCCAAATGGTTTGCATATAGGCACACACTAGGCACAAATGTTTCCCAAAGGAAAATTTTGAGCTGCCTGAGTCATCAGTACCACGGATCCCAGCCTTAATGCTGGACGGTTCCCTCAAGGGAAGGATCTGTGGGATCCGTGCGACAGAAGCTAAATTTATCTTCTATTTTTCTCACTTTGGATGAAAACTTCAATATTTTCATCATTTTTTATCATTTTTTGGGAGTATGTTACTTAATGCTTGTGTTCTCATGATCACATGCCTTAAATTCATATCTAATCATTAGATTTTAATCCACATTTTGGGTTAAGCATTCATTACAATGCATTATTTTTCTATAAATAGGATTCCCAAAATGCTTGCATAATCACTCTCAACCTCACAAACAAACATCATCATGTCATCCAAAAGATCTTCCAACATCGATGAATCACCTAGTGCAAACAATCTCTTTCAAGAAATCCAAAACTTTGTCCTCCCACCCTCCAAAGTACCACCACCCAAATCTAGAAAAACAACATGGATTAGCATCCAGCCTTGTTGCTTAGCAAAACCATCATCAAATGGTTCATCACCAACCACTCATTCACCACAAAATGCTTCCATTATAGCACCTCCTTCATCACCAACAAGTACACCAACTTCATCACCCATCAAATCCCCACCTAAGGTCACTCTTTTGGAACTCCTTAAGACTCTAACAAGATCTCAACAAACCAACCAAAAAGAACTAGTATTTTTAACACCTCCCACATCTCCAAACACAATCTTCAAAGACCTTGAAACCTCGCCACCTTTAGCTCCCATTGTGTTACAAGAACATCTAGGTTCTTTTCAACCACCACTTCCAAACATTCCGGACTTTGATCCGTATTTTCCAACTTTTCCACCACAACTTCCGTATCTCACACATCAAACTAACCCGGAAAATTTCAGCACACATTACCCACATCACTTACATTGTGAACATTGCCAATCCACTAGGGATCTTGCAATAGAAATTAGGGAAGAAATGCGAGTCATACTTAACCTCATCCTTGATCGCATCAACATCATTACTCACCAAAACTTCCATCCATAACCTTATGCAAGCATGGAAGGAATAATTTTATTATTTTTAGTATTTTCTTTTGAGTCATATTTAGAAAAAGTCTTGTTCTTAGTTTTACATGCATGTATGTGGCATAAATACCACTACACTTTGTTATTTTATTACAAGGTTTTGTTTACATACCTTGGCTCCCAATCTTGATTCTCGTCAATCACAAGATTGTTTATGCATGTTACTACTAACCTTTTCTTTGTAGGTAATTTTATTTTCTCACTTGACGCCCCATTCTAGGGGAGCTACCGTCAAGGGGGAGTTAGAGATTCATGGACTATTTTTTCACATTTTTATTTCTTCATTAGGGTCACTTTTTATTTCGAAAAAAAGGGGGAAAAGAAGTAAAACTCATGCTTTCAAAACATACATCTAATCTTAAGTTTTACTCATCATAACATTATGTTTTGTCATCAACAAAAATGGGGAGATTGTTGATACAAATAAACCTTAAAAACGTTTATTAATATTTAGCGATCTCTTTGTGTTTTGTTGATAACAAATATAATGTTATCATAAGTAAAACTATAAGGATACATGTTATTTTTGTAAAGCATCCACATATAGTCTTTTAATACAGGTTATTGTAATAATTCATTTGTTGTAATAGTTTATTAGGATGGGTAAAAACCACAACCCATGACCCATATCCATGGAGCATATCCATAACCCATGGAGTTAATCCATACCCATTTGACTAGATGCATTGCATTTATTAGATACATTTTATCTACTTAGATACCCATGGTTCAACATAACCCATGACCCATGACCCATAACCCAAAAACCCATGGGCAAAGAGGAGCGTCTCACGGATCCCTGGAGTTACACTAGACGGATCCCTCAAGCAAGGGATCCGTGGGATCCGTGCAACAGTGGCAAGAATTTGCCTATAAATAGAGAGCCATTTCTTCATTTTTACTTACCCCTCTTCTTACTAACTCTCTCATATATTCTTACGCTCTTCTAACTAAAGATTATTTGATCTAGAGAGTTGTTCTTCTTTCTTCTATTGTGATTCTCATATAGGCCCTTCTCTAAGGCGAGATCACGAGCATTCTACAAGTCATCCAAGCAAAGGGTCCTTGATTGATTTGTTCATCCACAAGATTTCTGTAGCTAAGATCTTTTATTTCAATTTTCACATATTTGTTGTGTTATAGTAGTGTTGGTTTGGTCTTCCGTGTTACGGACTAGGTATTTAGCTTTGTACCGAAAAAAGGTGTAAGCAACGTTGTGAAGGCTTCTCCGCAAAGTTGAAGGAGTTTGTTGACATAGTGCTTGAACTCTCGAGTAGGTGACTCGGGGAGTGGAGTAGGGCAAGGAAGGTGTCCTTGTAGCCGAACCACTATAAATCAGTTATGTCATTTCTATCATTTACTTTACTTACTTTACTTGCATTACTCATAGATTTATACTATCTCCTCATTTATACGATTTCACATAACATCGAATCTAAAAGTTTTTTTAAAACTAACTTAAAATCGGCAAAACTATTCAACCCCCCCCCCCCTTCTAGTTTTCCACATCTCCTAAGTAACTAGCCACTACCGCCATTCAAAACTACCGAAACAAGGGTAGCTACCAACAAACTATGCATGCATACACTAGAAATAATTATACGGAAGCAATGGAAACATAAACAAAGCAATTAAGGAATCATAACTAGGCTAGCACCAGAGGTGCTTACCCGCTCATATTAACTAAAACAATCGATTCAATGTTTAACATTACGATATACATGAATTGAAAGTAAAGAAAAGATAAAATGCTAATGCTTATCGTAGGGGAGTGATTTCTCCCTTGGAGATGGCTCCGTATGCTCCCTAAGATCTGCCTTCAACCTTCTACTCATGTTCACTGATGTTGTGTGTGAAATGGGATGATTAGAAATGCTGGAAATCGAGTGGTATTTATAGGCCAGATCTGGTTACGGCATAACTTAAGTTGAGAGTTACGCCGTAACACCATTATCTTCGTAATTTGCACTAAAAATGCTGGTTAAGGCGTAACATCTGGAAGGAGTTACGCCGTATCTTCAATAAATCCTTGTTACGCCGTAGTTGAGACAATAGTTACGGTGTAGCTTGCAGCGGCGCAGAACCTCATTTGACCTAGTTAGTTACGTCGTAATCTTTGGAGGGAGTTACGACGTAATCTTCAGTTGAGTTGGTTTTCTGAGCCACGCTTCTGTTACGGCGTAATGTGAAAGGAGAGTTACACCGTAACATCTTCAAAATGAGCATACTATCATATATCTTCAATAAACTCTCCAAATCCGCGTCTCTTTAGCTCCAATGCTCGTAATTTACCTGAAAGTGAAGTATAGAGGAAAACAAGCGTAAATCCATATAAATGATATAAAATACGAGCATTATCGGGGGAAATTGACACTTAATATTCAAGACTATTTGATGTTATCAAGTGCACAGTAGCAAAAAGGAATGCAAGAAGGTCTGGTCTAACAGAAAATGTTTTCTGTAGTAAGTGTTATTTTACTTTATAAATGTTTTTTCATTTACGTAATTGAAGTTCTTGTAAATCAGGAGCACATGAGGTGGACCAGGAGGTGGAGAAGGTTGCGTCAGTGCTCATAAGCAGAGGCGTACAACCATTGATGCATTGAGATATTTGGAGGACGTTCGTGACACTTTTGGTAAGAACATGAATCAGTATCACATGTTTTTGTATATGTTGAATGAATTTCAAGATCAAAGGTAAATAAATGTTATCTGAAGGAAAGAATTTCATAGATAGTAAATTAGTAGGATTTATTGGTTAGTGGTCTAACTTGTTTCTTTGGTTTTTGATATTTGTATCGCTTCATGGGGCTTCAACAAATGACATCGTTGAGATAATGAACTTCCTTATCACCAATAACGGGGTAAGGGAACACTTCCATGAGATTGTTTTGAGAAAGTATTTGAGAAATATGTTCTTTGGCAAAGTAACTTAGTTAAAGCTTTTGAATATGAACTGATGATAGTGACTCTATATCACTCTGCTTGCAACCTATGAAGGTACATGCCGACTGCCGAAAAAGATGGAGAGAAAAATCAAGATACTTAACCATTGTGGTAATTTTACACATTCTTATCTGTTTGAATGTCAACCATTGTGGTAATTTTACCTAAATGGTAATTTTACACATTCTTATATGTTTTTTGTTAAATTTTAGAAGGAATGCACACGTTGGTGTATCGGGGTATTGAGCAGAAGGATGGAGGTGTGAAAATGTATAAAGAACCTTTTTCACTCAGTGATCCCGGAAAGTTTATGTACCATTTGTAGGTATTTATGGTATGTAAAAGGCTACCAAAATGTTAAGGATAAAGATCCTCTCAAGTTGTGTTATACAACTTGAGTCAAGTTAGACAATTGTGAGCCATTGGATTTGATCAAATGGCTCAAATCAAAAGAACTTTTTTTGATTTGAGCCATTGGATCAAATCCAATGGCTCACAGTTATCTAACTTGACTCAAGTTGTCCTCTTAACTTGAGAGGATCTCTCTCCAAATGTTAATTAGAGTCTGTTGATGAGTGATGACATATTGATTTCAAATATTTTATTGTGGGACAAGCATATGGAGTTAATTTTGATACCTATCGTTTCTTAACTCTGAAGTAGTACTTTGTAATAGCTGTTGCATAAAATAGTTGAAATTTAATAATGGTGTTTTTGTTTCAGGGGCTGTAAGTTTGGTGCTACATTGTAAATTAGAATGAGTAAAAGAAAAATAATTGAATTAGATGAAGGATGGGCCTTTATGGAGATGGGCATAAACAAGTTGAAGAGGATTCTAGATGATCATAACGAGCCATAGTTCAATTCGGATGACTGCATGATGCTCTACACGTATCCTTCTTCCCTATATTGTTTATTTGCTCAAAAAAAGAATTGTTTTTCAAACAATATAGCTTTTGGTTCTATATTATTTCTATGCTCGGATAAATTTATATATGTGCGTCCTTAATTTGGTACCAGAACCATCTACAACACGTGCACACAAAAAGCACCAAATGATTACTCTTCAGAGTTGCATGACAAATATAAGATGGCTTATAGAGTACCTTACTTCGACGGTAAAACAACTTATATTTTCGCTTATATTCGATGTATTGTATTGTTTGCTTAATTTTATGTATCTGTATTGTTTGTTTATTTTTATGTATATGTATTGTGTATTCATACACGATGTACGGGCTATTATTGATTGATGAATAACACATCTCAAATTTCATTCATTTGGTAACCAGATTTGGTGATTATAAGATATAGTTATATATCAGGAAAGTGTATAATTGTGGTTGGGTGTCTATCACATGATACAATAAAAAAACAATGTTAAGCTAGAATGATCTTTACTTTTGTCTGGATTTAAAAAAATGTATGTGATACCGGTTTTACCTTCTTTGAGCGAGAAGCATGATGAATTTTTGTTGATAGAGTTTTTGAGAAGATCGTCGAACCATAAAGTAATGGTTCGATGGCTTTCCTGATTCTTCAACTATCTTGATCGCTACTACCTCGACCGCAAAAAAAAGGTTCTTTATACCCGGTAAGTTTATGTACCATTTGATCGCTACTATGGTTGAGTCCGATTTTACCTTTACTGTCTTTGTTTAATGGCACTGTGAATTGTTGTATCCCATATAGACTTTGCCAACAGAATGGTAAATGTAAAACACCGTTATTGCCTCTTAAGCTAATTGCCGTTAAATGAGCGAAGAAATTGAGTGATGTTGCTCCTCGCATTCGCTTAAAACATGCACTTTTTTGTAAACAAGCCTTCGTGCCATAATATAAGTGTCTGCTTTCGTATGACAACCCTAGGTCGGCTAACAATAGGAAAATGCATCACGCTTTTTGCCCATTCCCGTACGTGATCCATTAAACCACACGAAAATGCATCAAAACACCTCCGCCGCATCGCGGCGGGTTCATATTACTTGTTATTTTCTAAAATATAACTTGCAAATAAAGAACATGTAATATAATCTATATCTATATCTATATCTATACTACTTATAATAGAGGGATGACCATCTCTCTTCTAATTTTTTAAGATTTCCATATATAGATTTTAAGCAAATACAACTACTTAAGCTATATGTACAATTACTTTATACATAAACATCTACACATATTGACTGGTCAACATTTGTAATTAATGTCATATTTAAAACACCCATTTGATAAAAAGTATAATTTATAAAACACAATGTACAAACTATTTGAAGCACAAATACAACTAAAAAACACTATTCAACACATACAATTAATACACTATTTAATTTACCCCTTCACTAAAATATACAACCATTTAACCACAATGTACAATCTAATCAAACTACTAAGCCAAGCATTTAAAAATACAACAATTAGGCTGCCCGTAGTGGTCGGTCGACTGGTTCGGTCGCCGCTGCACCGACCAAGTCACCACCATTGCAACATGAGGGTCGAACTGGGTCGGTCGGTTCTAAAATTGACGAAGGGTAATTGTGCTGAAGGAAAGAATCAAGATTTTGTTTGTAGTCGCTTCGGTTAACATGAAATGAATTATTTCCACGATCATAACTAAAGTTATTGTTATTTGTAATTTAATTGTTCAATAAAAATATGGCCACATAACATTATATTGCCAGAAAATATAATCACAAGATACCCGCCGCCGCATCGCGCGGGTACCCTGCTAGTATACAATAAAGAAACCTTTATCATTTCCCATATAAAACTCGGGCTCGCTCTTCTAAACTTATTCTAGATAACTAGGCGAGTACCCGTGCCTAGCGGCATCGGTTTCTAGCGTCAGACAATTAACGATATGCAATATTGTGGTAAGTGTTTCGTATAACGTTAAAAATAGAACGTGAAAAGATCAAAATGTTTCATATAGCGGCAGCGGTTTTTAGTTTCGATCAAATATTGACGGCGAATAATATTTTTCAACAAATTGATTTGGGGCGTTAGGGGATCATTTTATGATAGCATTGTTATAAGTTGAAATGTTTTTCGGAGAACTGTTTTCTGATGGCATGATTACATTCTTTTTCTTAAAGCGTCGTTTTAAATTGCATTATATTTAAGCTATAATTATTTTATTCAAGCATAGTATATAGTTTTGTTAATTTGAGTATTAAAACGGTTATCAAATTAAGTTCTTTTCTGTAGAAGCAAATTCAAGAAAAGCAAATTAAGTTTTTTATCATTTTTTTCTAATATCGATTGAATACCAAGGCTATTGTAGTTTTCATGCCAACTTAACACCTTCCGTTCTTGGTTTTCTAAATTACCAAAATTTAAAGATACTCTTTTGAAAAACTTTCAAAATTCCAGAGATAAAACTAATTTTTTGCCAAGATCTGTCAAATTTGAAGTCAAAGAAAAATCGGACCAAACAACACCATGGCTAAAAACAATAGTTACATTGTGATATCTTTCGTGTTTCCACGCCAAGATACGGGTTGGATATCACAATAAGATGTATATCTTTTACAAAATAAGGATCATCACTGTAGCGTGAGGCATTGTAACTTGTAAGGTGTTGCAACACAAAATCAGATACTCGACAACAAAAAAGGATATCTCAAACACTATTTAATATACAAGCTTCACAAATAACTATGAAACATGTACCATTACTGCCTCTTATAGAACATATTTCATAGCTAAACAAATTACTGAGAAACAAATCTGAAAACCCAAAATAAATTTTAAGTCTAGAAACAATATTGGCTCAGATATAATAAGTTGCTAAGTGGATTCATGCTTTGGCTGCAATAATATAGGTTGCTAAGTGGATATCACATTTAGCCATCCTTTCGTTTTTTACGGCAAAAGAGAAAAATTACGACAACTGAATCAATTTTTCGTATAAACCATAAATCAAAACACAACAATATTTCCTTTTTCCATATCTCACGTATGTGAACCACAAGCGCAGTAACACACATCTAGGCAAAAAAAAAATGTTCATACCATTTAACCCACTAACACAAAGCCTCCAAAACCACAAAATTACCACCAAAACTACTAACACCAACGAAACCACCAAAGCTCAAAACACCAGTACTGTTGGCGGCGGAATCAGTTAACGGTGGTGGTGGCAGAATAGGCTTGGGTGGTGTCGTTCATGTGTGGGAGTTAAAAGCAGTAACAAAGACCCAGATTTTTTTCAAGTGAAATAATAAGATTCAAGGCACGGCTTCAACACATTAAACAATGAAGCTATGCAATTAGAATAATAATAATTGTGTAGATGCAATTACATGTTAATAATAATCTATACTCCTTTATAAAGGGTTTGGGACATTCTAAATATAGTAGTATTAAAATTTTTAAAACCTTCCATCAAAATAAAGTTTACCCTGAAATTAAATTTTAAACGAGTAATATTTTAAGAGTAGTGATAATCATTTTTAGATGATAATTATTTATGTTGTAATTAGTGGCGGATCTAGAATTTTAGAGTAGGGTATGCACAATTTTTAGTAAGAGTTACTCAAAAAATTACGGGTACGGCTTTATTTGGTCGGGTTTTCCGGGTCGGGTTTTTTGGGAAATTGGGTTAACAAGTCAAACGGGCTTGTTTTTGTAAGTGTCAGTTCAGGTTAGAATGGGTTGACCACTTGATCCAGAAATTTTTTCTCTTACCAATTAGTTTTGTAAAAAAACTATTACTTGGAAGAAATTCATATCGGATAAAAAATATTTAAAAAATGAAAGCATTAAAAAAACACTTTGGTCTTTACAGTTATATAAAATTTATTCGTCCATTTCACTTGTTAAAGATAAACAATAACCCAAATCAACTCATTAATTAGTACATGTGCTGCAATGGCCAGCTCTACCACATGAACATAACAGCACATGAGATCAATCAGTTGTGGATGCCAACAGGCAGGAGACAAGTAAGAAACTAAAGAAAATGCTCACCCGGTAAACCTGATTATAGCAACACCGAAAATAAAAACAGCAATAATAAAAACAGCAACCTCATTTATCTTTCGTTTTAGCAAACCCGATTATAGCAACACCGACAACAACCAACCAAAACTTAAAACCGAAACCACCAACAAACCACCAAAACTACACTAATTTAAGGCAGACAACACAAACCACCACTTAAACCCAACCGAAGCCACCTAAACCACCAAAAATAAAACCGGTCAGATCTACAGATCCAGAAGAAACGTTAGTGGTGACGGCTGTGGATTCAAATGATGGTTTTGGTGGTGGTGATAGATTAGATGGTGGTGGTGGTGGTGGTGGCGGGTTTAGAGGGAGGGCAGATTTGTGTGTGTGAATTAGGTTAAGGAGAGATGGAGCAGATTTATGTATCTTTGTTTTTTGCTGGAGCTTTGGTTCACATATTTCTCTCTCATTTGACTATTCAACTTTTTCACTTTTCCACTTTGACTGTTTTTCTATTTTATGTAGTATAGATTAAGCATACGAGCGGAATGTCTTTTTACACAAATTGCTTGCTTTTAGTTACAATGTTAGTATTTCCCTAAAAAAGAATAATCACTTGCCACTTTGTTGTAATTGCATGATTACTTGGTTAATCCAGAAGAAACTTAGCTAACTCAATAAACATAAATGCATCATTTCAATACTGATTTTTTTCTTTTTATTTTTCTTTTTATTTTTTTTATTATTTTGTTTTTAATCTTTTTTAGTTATTTAGCTTTTCCAAGAATATACAAATATATGAGTACATTGTTTACAGTTTACACCATTTTATCCCACGAGTTGCGATCTCTTGAAAAGGAAAAAGTTTAAAAAGTCTAAAAAGCCAATAAGCTGGTGTCACGTGTCCCCCACCCACTCCCTCCCTTTTTCCCTTAGTATTTTCAGTTAGAAGATATTTTAGACATTTGACAAAAAAAATTTAATTTCACTCTAAACTTCAAACGTAAATAACTTTCAAAAGACAAACTTCTACAAAAAAACCAATTTCATCATAATTTTTAAAATTTCATTCTCTTTAATTTGGTATGCATTTTGATATATGAATCGCAACTTTTTTTTCAGCTTTTTAAGTGTGTGTTGATTTTCTTAAAATTTTCGGCTCTAATTTTGTCTACTTTAAACGTCGAACTATGCAAAACTTAAAACACGAAAGTTGTAGCTTTTTGGCTATTCTTTACCCAAAATTTTAAATTACTCAAATCTAATATGATATAAGTGAGATATTGCACGTTAGATGACATCTTAGTCATATTTAGTGCACACAAAGTGTTTGATAAAATGCCTAAAAGATTTTTTTTAAACGGCAGATTTATATTAGAACTAGCAAGAAGCTAGAAAAAGCTACAAAGAAATAAGGTTCGGGTTTTTCATCCACTCTATCCAACTAAATTTGGCATTACTCCTATATCTACACCAAAAAAACGATTTAGATACAAGAACATAAAAAATAATCGCCGTAGAAGGATTCTTTGTATCAAAAAGTGACTTGTTCCGATGATTCCATACTAGCCACCACGAAACATAAAAGGTCCCTTCCAACATGTTTTTATGTCTCGAACTCATTCTCAACGAAATAAGCCAATCAAGCCATTCTTCATAAGAATCAGACTTCACATAAGGTAACTCCCACCAAGTAACAATCTTCTGATAAATATTTCTCACCAACGAACAAGCAAAAAATATATGATTCGTGGATTCAACTTCCTTATTACAACTCGGACAAATGATAGATTGAATCTCGATACCTCTATGAGACAAATTCAAACGAGTAGGTAAGAATCATACCGAACTAGAGATTTATTTTATAAAAGTACATTTAAATGCACTAATTGGTGTATTACATTACTTCTTTTGTTATTTTTGTTACTTTTAGCTTTTTTTTTAACTCGTGAACAAAGACTAAATGATGAAGAGACTAACTGATGAACAAACAACCACTAATGAATACTGTGACCTTAACTGATAAATATTGTGATTTTCTTTAGACAATTGATAAACACTATGCTTGTTTTTGAAAACTGATGAACAATATAATTTTTTGATGAACAACATTTTTTATAGATAAACAACATCTGTATTAATGACCAAAGTATACGATAAAACAATGTTTTTTATTGCTGAATATTGTAATTTAACTGATGAATAAAATTAAAGAGAACTGATGAATAATTCTTTTTATTGATGAAAAAATGAACAACTCTTTTATTGATGATCAATACTTTATATTGATGAACGATATTTTTTATGAACAGAATCTCGTTTTGATGAACAGAAATATGTCTTGTTCATCAGTTAATATTGTTCATCACCTCATCACTCTTAAACAAGATTATTAATGAATAAAGTCTAATTGATAAATAATATTAACTGATGAACAAAAACTAATTGGTGAATAAAATGTACATTTTTTTTAAAAAAAAATTAACGATTAAAAAATACCACTTTTTGAATCTTACATTAATAAAAGACTAAAATACACCGTTGGTCCATAAACTTGGTCATACGCTTCAAGATGGGACAAAGCTGGGCGTTATCATCGCCGGAGGTCCAAAACTTGGGCTTTTAATGCCAAACTAGTCCCTTGACCACTAATGCCAAAGTCAATGTCTGATTTTTGTCATGTAGTCGAGGTTATTTTAGTCCATACACATTTATACTTTTGTCCCCATAATAAATCCTTTTGGGTTCATCTTCAACCCAAATAACTTTAGAAGGGCCATGGGCAGCCACTGGAATCGCCCTAGAAATGGTTTATCAATAATCATTTGGGGTACCTGCATACATTTGTTTATTAATTAGACATGCAATAGGAATACATTTTGCTTATTGATTAGACGTGATACTTGATACGTGACTTAAATACTAAGTTGCAAGTTACTGTTATTATACCTGCGCGACATTCTTTTTCTTCTTCTTCTTTTTTTCATTAATTGTTGCATCAGTCGTTATCTTCGTCTTCGTTTCTGGTGCTTATACATCTTTCAGTGGTAATTATTTAGTACTTTATCAGTAAAGTTTTGAGTAAAGTTTTGTTTGCCAAGTGTTGGTTTGCTAATAGTTGAAATCCAAGGATTTGTAGGTGAACTTCTGCTCTATTAGTTCCTTAGAGTAATGTATGTCGTCAAAATCCATATATGAGTCAAGATTTCTCCTCTCTGTGTTGGAATAGAAGCTTGCAGTTACCCGTTTGTGTTGGAATAGAAGCTTGCAGTTGTCATTAAGGTAGCCATATAAATCATACCGTTTTGTGCAATAAAACGCAATAGTAGGATGTTAGTCTTATATGTGTGTGACTCGTGTTTGGTTTGTTGCCACTGATCCACTCTTTTCCTGGTCTTCAGTTTAGAGCATAATAGCTTTTACTCGTGCCATCCTGGTAACAAACTAAGTAGATAAAAATATCATGTGTCAATCTATGGCGTACGTAAATCTTTCAATGCATCACTAACCGAACAGATTATAAAGAACGAACATCTTTGGCAACAATAAAAGCTCTGTTTGCAATAGATTATGCATTGATGTTTTGGGGCCATCGTGACATTGTAACCCAGATTCTTGTAATAGATTATGCATTGATTTGCTAATCTGAAGTATCAAACAGAACGAAAAATTAAAGACCATGATCAAAATATGGTTTTCTGGGTTTTAAAATTTTTGGGTTGAAGATGAAGAAAACTCAAAAGGATTTATAATGAGGACAAAAGTATAAATGTGTATGGACTAAAATACACTCGACTACATGACAAAAATCAAATATTGAATTTGGCATTAGTGGTCAAGGGACTAGTTTGGCATTAAAAGCCCAAGTTTTGGACTCCCCACGATGATAAATACCAGGTTTGTCCCATCGCGAAGCGTATGACCAAGTTTAGGGACCAACGGTGTATTTTAGTCTTAATAAAATGTTTAATAATGCGTTGTGGTACAAAAATTAGAGCTAGTAACGAAACTTTAACACTAAAAAACCAAGCTGGATATTTCATCAAACACTTAGTGTGTAACAAATATGAGTAAAACGTAATCTTTAATAGGTGATATTTTATTTATATGACATCGGATTTGAGTGATTCAAAAACCTGTTAAAGAGTGAACCAAAGTATACAACTTTCGTGTTTTAAGTATTTTATGAGTCGATAATTTTGAAGGTTAAAAATAGGGTAAAAAATGACAAGAAACATAAAGAAAATTAAGACTCAATGAATATGTAAAAAAAAGGTTTCGAAATAATTAACAAAATTTATACCAAATTAAAGAGAATCAAATTTTAAAAAATGGTGATATCGGTTTTTTCTAAAAGTTTATCGTTTAAGAGATATGTGCGTTTGAAATTTGAGGTGGAAAATAAAAAACGAGTCAAATGACCAAAACTTGGTAGTGTTTTAATAAATCGCCGTTCAAAAAAAAATAGAATAGGAAACATATGTCGCTCTATGAATAGATTTCTACACTTTTTAAATTTATCCGCTCTGCAATAAATCCCCACCTTTATCCCATTTGAATCCAAACTAAATTTGGAAAATTCTCATACGTTCACACGACATATCAACTTCATCTTAAACATGGAAGCGGCAAACGTATTTCACAAAACTCGTGTAGTTGTCATATCTAAACTATAACAAAACGTTTTATTGTTGTAAATTTAGATGTAAAGCGTCGTTCAAGTGGGACGATTAGCTTAAGAACCCTTTTATTGTTCTCGTTTGATCTAGCTCCTTGCTAGTGTTTTAATAAATCGCCGTTCAAAAAAAAATAACAAAACGTTTTATATACAGATAATAGTAAACTTGCATTACATTCCAGTATTCCACTCATTAAACTTTTGAAAGAAATACAACACACGATGCTTGCATGCTTGAAACTTTTAGTGTACAAACTAAAAGTGATATATAGTTATTTCATTGAGGGCACGTTTGGTAGAGAGAAATTCAGAGAAATGAAATTCAGTAGAGAAATGAAATGTAAGGAAATGAAATTAGCTGAGAATTTTAATAAACTCCATTGTTTGGTAACAACAGAGAATTATTGACTTAAGAAATAAATAAAAATATTGTTTTTCTTTAAATAAAGACAAAAATAATCGATCTAATTACGATAATACATTTCGTCTTTTACATGATTAGAATAAAAATTAACATTAAAAAGAAAACAAAAACTTCATGTCCCAACTGACGAGAATAATTAATTAACGAAAATAATAAAAATGAAATAACCGGTATTCAAAGGCTAAAAACGTTTCGTGTTTTTATATATAATATAATGCAAAAAAGTCAAATTAATTTATTATGCCATGATTGGTAAAAAGAAACTTGTCTACGTGGTTTATTTTGTAGCTAATTTAGAGAAATGGATTTCCACTTCAAAAAGCGGAGAAAATAGAGAAATAAAATAACAGGCAGCCAGATTCTTTAGGGATTTTGGAATCTCCGTGCCCCAATTTCTCTATTCTCAGCCATCACCAAAC
This sequence comes from Chrysanthemum seticuspe, assembly GCA_019973895.1. Lineage (NCBI taxonomy): Eukaryota > Viridiplantae > Streptophyta > Magnoliopsida > Asterales > Asteraceae > Chrysanthemum > Chrysanthemum seticuspe. The sequence continues at coordinate 268,055,614 of BPTQ01000006.1, read as the reverse complement.
AATGAAAATTAATGCATTTCCATTTCTTTGTCTTCAATTCCCCATACCAAACATGCTCTCAAGACGTGTGTTTATAAGTTGATACTTGATAGGTGGTATTTATGTCTATTCACTTGATAGGTTTCTCTTGTCTACCAACTTTAATTTTCAACCAAATTATCAACTTCGTCTAAAAGTAGTTGTGACAAGTTTTCACAAAATTCGTATCGTTATTATCTTTGTATAAAACAGTTTGTAAGTCGAAAAGTTATAGAATTGTCTTATCTACAACGCAATACTAAAAAATTCAAACCACTCTATCCTATTTTACTTTACAAGACTGATTGGAATTAAGATATGAGTGAAAGCTAGAGGTACGCAACATATTTTTTTAAATAAACAGGTCTAAACAATGTACTTTGTAAATTGTCAAAAATACGCAATATATTTTCAAATAATCTTCGATCTAGCTAATATGACCGGTTATCAGCAGGTTACCAGGTCACCTTTTATTAAAAATTACACCTTTGGTCCCCCAAACTGGACCAAATTCGCGCAGTTAGTCCTATTTTGGTAACGCTCGTTAAAAAAAAAAAAAAAAAAAAAAAAAAAAAAAAAAACAAAACAAAACTTTTTATATTTGTTTCTTAAAATTTACTTAAAACATATTTTTTTTTAGTTTATAATTAAAAAAAATGGATTAGTTTTAGTATACACTTTTATTTACGTTTTTTTTTTAATCGGAATTTTTATTAAAAAATCAGATTTAAAAAAAAAATAAAAACGTAGTTTTTTTTTAATCGGAAAAAACTTTTTATAAATAAAAAACAATTTTTTTTTAAATCGGAAAAAACTTTTAAAAAAATCAGATTCAACAAAAAAAAACGTAAATTTTTTTAAATCGGAAAAAACTTATTTAAAAATCAGACTAAAAAAAAGTGTATAAAAAAATTTATCTATTTTTTTTTAAATTATAAATTAAAAAAATATATATTTTAAGTAGATTTTAAGAAAAAAAATTTGAAATTTTTTTTTAAAAATATTTAACGAGCGTTACCAAAATAGGACTAACTGCGCGAATTTGGTCCAGTTTGGGGGACCAAAGGTGTAATTTTTAATAAAAGGTGACCTGGTAACCTGATGATAACCAGTCATATTAGCTAGATCGAAAATTATTTGAAAATATATTGCGTATCCTTGGAAATTTACAAAGTACATTGCGTAGGCCTGCTTATTTAAAAAAATATGTTGCGTATTTTTAGCTTTCACCCTTAAGATATCTTTATATCTCAGTTGTAATAGAATTTAAACAAAGGCAACAAAAAGATCGACTCGAGTAGCTAACACTACTACACAAAACGTTAAAAAGATTGGTTGAAAACCCTCAAAAAGATCAGTTATGAACCACTCTATACAAGGGTGATCTTTTTGAGAAAAACCCATATAGATCGGTTGCGAACCGATCTTACTGATACAACAAAGAGATCAGCTTATACCTAAGAACCGATCTTTTAAGTTATTTTTCAAATTAAAAAAAAAAGAAACAGATTTTGTGGAAAACTAGAAGGGGGGGGGGGGGTTGAATAGTTTTGCCAATTAAAACTTCCTTTTAATCTATTTAGATCGACTTATGTCAATCTATTTGGGTGTGAGTGTTGGATGTTGATAAACAAGCATATAAAGGTAAGTAATGAAAAGATAAGAGTAAGAAGCACAAAACCACAACGCAAGTATTTATAGTGGTTCGGCTACAAGGACACCTTCCTTGCCCTACTCCACTCCCCGAGTCACCTACTCGAGAGTTCGTAATCACTACACCAATCTCCTTATGGCGGAGAAGCCTTCACAACGTCGCCTACCCTTTTTCCGGTGCTAGGCTAACCACCGAGTTCTTTCACACCAAGGTGAACCACACCTACACAACGTCGTCTACCATTTATAAGGTACTAGGCTAAGTACCTAGTTCTTTCACTCCAAGGTGAACTACACATTCACAACGTCGCCTACCCTTTATTAGGTACTAGGCTAAGCACCTAGTTCCATTGCAATGGAGGAACTACTACCACACTACACCAACGACTAATCCCAAAGGAGATCTACTCCTTTACAACATCATCAAGGATATCAATATCCTTGGATCTAATACTGGTCTATCTTGTACATCGAAACACACCATATCGAATGTACATCTAAGGCACCTTTCACTAATGCCTTTGACTAGATCTACAAGACACCTTTCACTAATGTCTTGTGTCTTGACTTCTAAGCACCTTTCACTAATGCTTCTAGTCGTGACTTCTAAGCACCTTTCACTAATGCTTCTAATCTTGACTTCTAAGCACCTACCATAAGTACTTATGATATAGACGATAGATACCCTTCACTAATATCTTCGTCTTGACTCTTGAGACATCTTTCACTAATGTCTTCAACACTATACTTCTTTGAAGAAAGAAAGGAATCATCAACAAGAAGACTTCAGTAGCCTTGATGATGAGGAAACATGGCAACTCATGGACTTGAGCTTGCTCGACTTCTAAGGTGGTGATCTTGCCTTTAAGAGGAACCTAAAGGATCACACAAATACAAAACTACAAACATAGATCTCTTAGATCTGAGGTTAGTGAGTTTTAAACTCAGGGATAAAGTTTGTTAGAAAGGGGGTGAGAAATAATGAAGAAATGGCTCACTATTTTTAGAGGAAAAACTCTACTGCTCCCCGGATCCCACGGATCCCTTCCACAAGGGATCCGTCTAGCGTTAAGCTAGGGATCCGTGGGACACTCCCTTTTACCCATGGGTATTTTGGTTATGGGTCATGGGTCATGGGTTGAACCATGGATCTTTAGCTAGATACAATGTATCTTTTGAGTGCAATGCACTTGGTCACTTGGGTATGGGTTGATCCATGGGTTATAGATATTATCCATGTATGATATAAGCATGATGTCATGCAATGGGTTATGGGTCAAGTTCCATGGGTCATGGGCTTTTGGGTTGTACCCAACGACATTTAATGTATTTGCCCAATGGGTTGTGGTACTTAAGTTTCTACCCATTTATATTACCCAATATACTACATACTAGTTATGTGTATATTTTACCCAAATATGTGTATATATTACCCAATATACTAAATCATAAAATCACTTATACTTGTTTTAGTGTTTTATGTGAAAATGTGAATATGTTAGAAACTATTAGTTCAAACCATTTACGTATTTTATTTGTTTCGTTAAAATGATTTTACGTTTGTTATCGACAAAACATTAGAAGATCGTAAAATATAAATAAACGTTTTTACGGCTTATTTGTATTAACAATCTCCCTCTTTTTGTTGATGACAAAACATAAAATTATTTTAAGGAAAAGCTAAAATTCGTAAAAGTTTGAATTTGTAGTTTTACTTTCTTTTCCCTCTTTTTGTCGAAACAAAAAGAGCTTCGAAAGAAAGCAACACATTGTTTTTAAGAAAAAAATGTGAAAGAAAAGAAAATAGAGAGCAAGTAACGGGAAAGGATCTCGTTTTTAATCCCCCTTGACGAGTCCATCCCTGTATAAGGGCGTCAAGTAAGTAATACTAATCTAGTTTGTTTGCAAATAAGTTTGCAAAAGATTTCGTCTAAGTGACGAATGTGCTCCCCCTTGATGATTGTAATATTGCAAGGGAGTGTCACGAAATGTAAACCTAATATTGCAAATAATTTGCAATGTATTGCTTTGACATAAAGCTCCCCCTAGCTTTAGGATGTCAAATTCTTCATGTGTAAATATTGTGTAAATTGAATAACTACAAAACAAAGGTTAGACAACAAGTATAATTCACAATTTCCTGCAAATGTGGTCCAAGTTGGTAGGAAATAGTTTTTTGTCTCACGGATCCCACGGTTCCCTCCTAGTAGGGATCCGTATAGGCTATTCAGTGGGATCCGTATTAGCTGATGATTAGTTTCAGCAAAGGTGATATAACAAGAAATATTATCACAAAAATGAGATATGAATATAATGTAATCATATGCTCATAAATATAATGTTAGGAATTGGAAATTCCATGTTAAAGTGTCGGTCACCTCAATAATGGTCTAGCATATGTTAGCTCGTAGACGTGTCGTTATTTACGTTGTTTTATAGTTAATTAGTTAGTTTGTAGCGTAGAATAGTTTAGTGTAACACCGTGGAGGAAGGACGGGTCTTTACCCACTGTATCCCTGATCCACAGTCCCATAGGAGGACGGTTTCATTGTAACTATAAATACCCCTTCCATGGATGGAAGGGGTGGTGCTTTCAATCTAACCTTTCATAATTTTACAAAGCAAGTCTCTAGCTTGAACACCCAACTCTCTAACTTTCTCTCTCTAATGGCTAACATGTATTTTGATCATCCAAGACCACCCGAATCATCAAACACAATAATATATCGATTCTACAATTGGTACCAGAGCCAAGGTTTTTGTGTGTTGATGATTTTTTTTATGGTTTTGATTCATGTTTTTAAACTGTTTTGGTGTACTGTTTAAATGGTCCGAACATTTTTATATTCCGGTATTGGTAAACAGCTTTAAACATGTATTATGTATCCTTTGGTCAAAGATGGTTTTCATTCTTACAACTGGTTTGTGTCAATATTTTTATGGTCCAATATCTAATATTGTTATGGTCTAATATGGTTTTTCAGTCCTACAAGTGGCACGATTGAAAGAGGTTACCAAAACAGTGAAACTATGTGGTCACTTGGTCAAATCTGTATAATCAAACAATAGTCAAACATGGGTCAAAATAATATTTTCACATGCAGTTTTTTTGGGTTTATCATGAATATGAACGGAAAAGTAGCCGGAAAACTCATCGGAAAACATAAAAAATCTAGCTAGCGACTTGACACAAAACTGTCCAGATGAATTGCATTTTTTATAGCGACTTGTCTTTACAAGTCGCTACGACTTGGCCTAGCGACTTGGTCGTGACGACTTGGCTGTGGCGAGTTGGCCGTGGCGAGTTGGCCGTGGCGAGTTGGCCGTGGCGAGTTGGCCGTGGCGAGTTAGTCGTGGCGAGTTGTGTAAAATGGTTTTGTGACAGAAATGAAGATGAAGAAGATGTTTTGACCACAAGACCAACCTTGTACCTAATACTACTCGACTTATAATATCATTTGTGCATGAAATCTTTTAACAGTTCCAAAAAATATTCATCTGCCAACACCAAAACAATTCATATCACAAGACCAACCTTGTTCCAAAAATACTACTCCACTTATGTTACAATATACATAACATGTTACTGAAAAGAAAAAGAATTAAACAATTTTTTTTCTCTTACTCTCATTCGACCTCAGAAGCTTAAAAGGACTCCAAGACTCAAACGGTTACAAAAAGTAATTATCTCAGCTTTGTTTTGATTGGTATCTCTTATGAGACATCAAGATCTTTATAGATCTATTCGAATCAAAACTAAACTCTTCATCGATATTTGTGAAGATAAACTTCTTCTCAATCTACGAACATAAAGAAACGAATAATAACAATTATGTTATACCGTTTACTTGTTTCGTTACATGAACTCATTCGACAAATCACAAGACCAAATCGCTAATTACATTCAACAAACCAAACACCTACCCGAGACCCATCCTAGGATCTTGAAGCCTTTGACTTGCTTTCTTGATTCTTATTAAGCTGTAAATGATAAAATGAGTACGGTGATGTTGGTGTTTCTTTCGATTGAGGTTATTTGATTTATTAAGATGAGATTTGATTTGTTATGATGAAGAGGGTATGAGTTTTGTTCAGATCTATTAATGGGATTTGATAATGATTCGAAGATGTGATACGTTTTGTGATGAGAAACTTTTTTGTGAATGAAACGTTCCAGGAGAGAGAGGCGGACAGAAATTTGTGAGTAAAATTAGGGTTGTGTGGTATTAGTCGTCTTATATAATCCTCAATATTAGGGTTTGACTAGGATGTTAACCGGTTTAAAACTACTACTGGATCGGTATTATCAATTAGTGGGCCTTGGTATGTTATCTACTGGACCTCAACGTGTATGATTGGATCGAAATTTCAAAAGGAGTAGTGTTTTTCACATGGGCCATTAATGTTATTTTTAGATAAGATTGACATTATTTGTGTGAGCCATGGATTTGGAACGAATTTGAGCTGATGTGTGTTCGTTGAAATATATGATATCCGATTACCTTCTAACTTGACAAAGTGTTGATATCACTTGTTATTTGAGTAGTATTTGACCTTCACAAGGATATTTGTTCACGGCATATGTTATCGAATGAGCTCGAGACTCTTATCTGGTATAAAGTTTGCCAATTGTGATGACTTGATCCTGAACGTTGAACTTAGATGATTGGACTAATTCTCATGGACTGGGCCTCGATCTTTAATAACCACATTTAGGCCGTACACATAATTAGGGTCTAATGGGATTCTCAAAATTGGATCATTTATATGTGATGTGATATTATGAGACTTGGATAATCTGAGATGTGTTGAAGAGATGTGACGATAAGATTTGGTATGATGATGAGAGTTGTTGTGGTATAAGGGTTGATACTTTGGTTTATGCATTTTCATGAGGGGTATTCTGTCACGGCTTTAATTTATGTATGATCAAAGTTGACTACGGGATTGTTTGGACGATATTTCTTATTTGGATTTGAAGTGAGAATTTCCGGGCGCGTTTACTTATTTCGTCTTCTTTCTTTCTACTCTTCCGCGAAGATGACTTGTTTGGCCGTTTATTGAGTGCGATAAAGACTTGGCTATTTAATTACGTTTGTGATTCTCTCTCACTTAACCCACAACGTAGCTATCACTTCGGTGTCTCACCCAGTTGAGAATGTCAAGAGGTTTTGTACATTGGGTACACCGTTTCTTCTTCACAAGGATTAGTACAAGTTTAAGTAACAAATCTGGGGAAGTTCACTTCATGATCAAGTTTGACATATCGGGTTTACTTCACCATGTGGTCACAGCAACAGCCGACAGAATGCGTGAATGATGTGTTTACCAAAATGTTTATTGGTTGGTTGATGATGTTGATGATGTTGGATAATGAACCGTTGACGAATCACTGCATGTTCCCCTAAAACAGATATTCACCGAAACCAAAGTTGTCATTACACATTCAAGCTAACATTGTTTACGGTTTTGTCTTGATTTTGTAAAATCCCGCGAAAGAACCTATTTCTTGGTTTAAATCATAGACTTGTAAAATCCCGTGACAATGGAAACATCCTTGTAATAGTAAAGTGCATTTCCGTATTTATCTTACGGTTTATTCTTGGTTTTGTAAAATCCTGCGAAAGAAACCATTTCTCGGTTTAAACCATAGAATTGTAAAATCCCGTAATGATGGAACCATCCTGGAGAAAGGAAAGTGTATTTCGGGATCTCATTTGATGCTGGTGCTACGGTTTCTGCTTCGAAGAAGGGATAAAAGGGTGTACTTCATGAATTGGATGTGTGTTTGGGTGTTCGTCATGGCAGTTTGGTTATTACATGGTTTTACGGGGTTATGTGCTTTTAACCATGGTCGGGATGAAACCATTATCAGAGTTCACTTTAAACGTCAAAGGAGGCTAGAATTGAGCTTTGAACCAGAAGATGTGACAACGGGGTTAATTCGCTATTATTTATTTGAGGTTGAAGTGAAATATCACGGGCGAGTGTACTTAGTATCTGAAGGTATCGGGGATGGTTGGATGAAGATTCTTCATGATCCTTGTTCGATGCTTATTATCAAAAACGAAGACATGGAAATCTAGTTATTGTTGGGCGACTTTTACCTTTTCTTTTTACCACTTGGGGGAATTGGGCTCTTATCACCACAAAGTAACTATCACTTTAAGGAGTTACGTTGTAGTGCTCAGTGTCACATTCAATTGTGGATTTTCAAGAGGTAATGTACGTCTTATACTTGATGGTTGGTTAGTTGAAGAGTATAGAGTACATAGAGAGTACTTAGAGATGCTAATGGAAATCGGCACCGCTCTTTGTTACATTTGTGCAAGTTTAAGTCACGAGTTCGGGTTAGTTTACTTCAGGGTCAAATTCATTATATCGGGTTTTCTCCATCAGCTGTCACTACAAAGAGCCTACTGAATGATAATGGTGATTGATTACATGTTTTGCCAAGAGATTGAAAAGAGAGAGATTTATGACGTATGAACAACTCAGTTCATGCCTCGTACTCTAAAGAAAAGAAATGTGTACGTTTCAGTGCGCATTATCTTTGAAAGAAGAGAAATCTTCTTATGACGTATGAACACTTCAGTTCATGCCTCGTTCTCTAAAGAAAAGAAAGGTGTACGTGTCAGTGTGCTTTATCTTCTGAAGAAGAGAAATCTTCTTATTATGACCATTCTCATCAACATGCTTCATACTTTTTCCATGCGCTTCAGTCATCAAGTGAACCGGGCTACTGTTGATTGTTTTCTGATTCCACTTTCTCAACTATAATGACGATGGCGACATCCTGTGCTAATTTTGCGGGGGAGAAGTGTGAATAGACTACATTTGGATGATGTTCACTTGTTTAATCAAGAATGGCATCTCCGTATGCAATTCTTGAGGGGGAGAAGAAGTGTGAATTTTTTGCATTGTTGATTGATATTTGAGAATTAATGGTCATACGGCTCTAAACTCATGTAAGAACCGAGCCTCTTCTTATCGTATCGGGTCATCTTTACATGGAGTTTTCTCTCTTCTAAGAGCCGTTGGTTGAAATCTTCACTCGGATTGATGAGTTTATCGACAAAGTGCTTCCGGTTAATGCTTCACGTATACATCAACATGATGATTCCGAAAAATCTCTCTGTTCTTGTTTGATGTGATTGGTAGTTTGGCGTTACCATCTTGTGTGTTCGTTGCGGCCTAATTGCTGATTTCCTTGATGAACATCTTTCTGTTCTTGTTTGATTGGGAGAGATTTTAGTTAAGGGGATTTGCAAGATGTAAGTTAATTGGGATGCTTTTTGGTGGGATGCTTTTTTTGGTGTGAGTTGAAGATGTTAACTATCTATTCCCCAACTTCACAATCTTGAAGAAGGTCGAGTCTACAGTCTGTTCTACATTTTCTGCTACATGTTAGAAGACTAAAGACGTGTTGCATTTAACGATCTAAAGACTTCTTCTTAATCTGGGCATTTATCAAACAGATTGTCGGTTTAGGGGAGAGCACTAATTGGGAGAGAGTTATTAGTCAGATTCAATCCCCAATTAGACTTGCTCATATTCTTTAGCAGTGACTCCTCGAGACGTTGTTATTGACTATTTCTCGTATTGGACATTTGACACAAGTTGATTACTTCGGAGTTAATCATTTATCACTTATTTGAGATTGAAGTTGACTTTCACAAAGGCGTGATCTTATTTGATAACTTGCTCGGGCTTAAGAATTTGAGTTGAAGACTTGGTTTATCTAGTTACCAGCAGTCGAGGTAGATGGTTGAAGACCTGGTTAACTATCACTATTAGGAGTTACTTTGTTTTACTCAGTGTCACACGCATATGACGGTGTGGATAATCGCAAGAGGTGTTAATGTCTCATACTTTGTTTGGGTAGTGAGTACTTAGAGATTTGCTTGAAGTATAAATTCTCTACACCGTTCTTCCATCATTAGGTGCAAGCTTAAGATACAAATGTGAGAAAGTTGACTTCAGTTTCAAGTAGGGTATATCGGTTTTTCTTCATCGGTGGTCACTTCAAATTGTCTACATAAGGGTTGATAAAAATAGTCAAAGAGAGTCTTCAGCAAGTTGATTCTCACAAGAGTTCAAGTGTTCTTCTCATAAAGATTTCAAGTATTTGGGCTTATATTTGTTGCTGATTCTGAAGTATCAAAACCAGAAAGGGGCAAGGAGACACACATCTAAACACAAAGCGAGTAAACTTGATGAACTTAATACTTCTAAGTAACTGAAGATATCCCGGGAAGACAAATGTTATTACCGCAGAGAAACTCAAGGTTTGACTCATGGCGAGTAAACTTGATGAGCTTAATACTTCTAAGTGATTGAAGATATCCCGGGAAAACAAATGTCATGACCGCAGAGAAACTCAAGGTTTTACTCATCAAGGCTTTTAGTGTTAGTATTCCAACGACGTGGGGGAAGTGATGTAAAAGAAAGTTTCTGAAGATAAAAGAGGTACACAAGTGCGACATATTCAGGGGAGATAAATGTGTAACATGAGGGAGGTGTTATCAGTTATTCTTTCGGTGGGAATGTGTGTACTTCGGATTCTTGAGCTTCGTACGCGATCATCAGGGAAGAAAAATGTGAACATGGGAAGGTGTTTTCATTCCCCTCATGATGTGTATTCGGGAGAGCTTTTGGGTATTGGTGTACTTCGGGTTCTTGAGCTTCATACATGATCATCAGGGAAGAAAAATGTGAACATGGGGAGGTGTTTTCATTCCCCTCATGAGGTGTATTCGGTAGAGTTCTTGAGCATTATACAAAGAGACTGACTACATCAATTCAACTACTTGGGGGAATTGTTCTCTTGACACCTTTTTGGAATGGATCGCTTCAGACTTCAGTGGGTATGAAAATTGAGAAGATTATTTAAATGTGGGATGATACGTAGTTGCTGTTCTAACTTGATGATATAACCCCGAACGGAGAATCTCGATTATCGTTCTTAAAAGGAGCAGCGGGATTTATGATAATGGTGTGCTTCTCTGTGCACCTGGCTAAGGCAAGCTTGAAATATAGCTTAGAATCTGCTCATCTAATGGTTTTTTTCGGTTTGGGGGGAAGCTGCCAAAGTCTCTCTTTCTCAAAGGCTCATGTTCTATCTTCTATTCTGGAGCCTAGGAAGCTTTGGTGGTGAATGTTTAATAGACGATGACTTCTATCTACAACGGGGCTGCTCGATATCCTTATCTCGGTACTCGTATCATCATTGATCTGCGCAAAACCGTCAAGTCTAATCACACAAACTGGTCACTTGTGAATGACCAGTCGTAACAGACTTAAAACAGTTCAGACACAAATGCAATGAAGATCTGAGGAGTATAGAGTCTCCCCGGGTCGTTATGTCCCAGCGAGCTATGCAATGGATTATCAAACGTATAGTGATCGCGAGATTTGAACGGAAAAGGAGATTTGGAATTATTATAACTACGGAAAAAGGACATAAACTACAAGGGCTAAAATGAAAATTAAAGGAAATTAAAAAGATTAAAAATATTAAATAAACGCTATCACTATTTTAAAATTGATGAACGTTTAAAACTTAAAACCTAAAACTTACGTTTGAATAAAAATAACGTAAACGTACAAAATAAAAAGTGAAACTTATACAATATAAATCCTAAAAATATGAAAAATACATTTTTACAATCCTAATGATAAAAGAAAATTTATAGAAAAAGAAAATTATTTTTATAACTAATTATCTAATTATTATTAATTAAAAACTATTTTTAACTATTTAATAATTACTTAAAATACAAGAAAATAGGAAATAAAGCTAGGAAAATAAAATTATGAAATGGAAAAGTCTAAAATATCAAAATAGAATTTACAAAACTATTTTTTGTATTTTTCTGATTTTTTTTCTATTTTCTAGGAATTTTAAACTATTAAAAACTAATTAAATTATTTAAAAATACAATTTTAACTAAGGAAAATATGGAAAAATACTTTTTTGGCTTTTTATATTTATCTAAACTTAAGAAAATTGAAAAATTATTTTTTTGAACCTTTTCTGAATTTTTTATATTAAATGCTATTTAAAAATGCTTAAAAACTAATTTAAATTAGGAAAAATAGCAAAACAACTTGGAAAAATCTGAAAATTTCAGGAAAACTCTAAAATAATACTAGGAATATAAGAAAAATGGAAAACAAGTGCTTATGTGGAGAAATATAGAACTGATGTTGAAGTGCTTATTGAAATAAGCACTTTGATAAGCAAATGGAATCCAAAGGCTACCAAACTTAATAAGAAGCTATAATAAGCTAAAATTGACCAAATGCAACTGAAATCAACAAGTTATAACCACTGGATTGCAAGTCTAACAGATTTGGTGAAATGAGATATAAGCTAAAACAGTTGAGAGGGCACCAAGTTTGAGCTTAAAAACAAGCACCTAAATAAGCTGGAAACAGAAAACCAATAATTGGAACTAACACTAGACCTGGGTGAGAGCTTATAAACCAAGTTACAGACCTAGGGGAGCTCAAATGAGCTTTGTGCAAGCTCTGAAAGATCTGGACAAAAGTTGTGCATCTTAATTGCCCTGTGCAGGGCACTACTGAGTCCAATCTTCCAGCTTAAAAATAAGCCATTGAATAAGCCAGAAACCTAAAACTAAGTATTGCAATCTCTAATAGACCTAGTAAAGTACATGTAAACCAAAAATGAGCCACCCACAAGCTCTTATGAGCTTGTGGACAGGTCTGCAAGATCTTGAGACAGGACTGATATTGGGGACTTTTGACTTTTGAAAATAGATGTGATGTTTGACTAAACTGACTTTTGATCCCAAATGCTTGCCTGATAATGATGTTTTATGATGTAATTCAACTGAAAAAGACTATGTTATTAACTCTTATTCCTAAATGCAGTCTAAAGAAACCCTATAACTAACTATCTGAGCAATTAGGACAGATTCAAGGGAATATTGACTAAACAGCTTTAAGATGCAATTCTATCTCAGGTATAGACCAAGTTAGGCACAATGAGGCTAATGCAACTTATTTCAACCACTAAGCTATACTCTAGAACATGTTACTCACTATATCCAAACACCCTTTTTACAACTGTGTCACTAATTTTCCAACCACAAAGCTAACTAAAAACTTACTAATCTCCAAAACAGATGTAATAAACCTAAATGACCTAAAATAGAATAATAAACAACACTAAACCATACTAATACTACTGATGCAGATTATGCAGTGAAGAAAACTATGATGCAGTCATTGAGTAAGCTAACTGATACAAATATACTTAAATGCAGACATCAAATTCAATTCATTTCTAATAACATAACCATATTATACTAAGATTGAACACAAGTATTTAAGCTGGCTAACAAATTTACTACTGAATCAAATGAATGCAAAATCAAGAACTTACAAATGTCCTGACCACAATGGCCTGCCACAAATAACAAGCAACTACTATCCTAACTGATATCACCCCTGGTTAAATGCAATTCAACCCAAATGCATCTTCACATCAGCAACATAGAACAAGTTACTCCATAATTCTGCATCTTTTACTTTTGTTGACCAGTGAGAATATTGAGTAACTTCTGAATACTAGACTATCTGAACAATTACTGAGCTATTGAGAAGCTTATAAAACCTTATGAGAGCAATTTGAAAGATTAAAGCAAACCTTAACACTGCTAAACACTATTATTTTTTTTTTGATTTTTATTTTTTTGTTTTTCTTGTATTTTTGTTTACAAGATACTTAAACTGAAAACATGGATTAAACTAGCTTAAATAATAATTTTGGGCACTCAATGAGCTAAACAGAAACCTTAAATGACAGAAATGAGATTGAAACTGGAAATTGACCAAAAACTGAATTTTGCTTAAAATATAAAACTGAGTTCAAATTTGAGAATTACAGAAAACTGAAATTACAAAATAACTGAATTAAATACTTGAAATTAAAAATACAATAACTAAATAAAGATGCTGAAAAACAAAAACTAACTACTAAAATTAAAAACTAACTATCTCCTTGTTGCTTCTCTTGGCCTTTTATACACCCAAGTCTTCTCTCACCTCTTTCTTCAATTCCCAGCAACAATTTTGACCCTTGGATTATTTTGGGATCATCTTAGCCGTTTACAAGGTTTTGGCGCCAAAAGATGTTTAACAGTTGTAGCTTGAGTGTTAGGTACAAGGATGCATTAAATGCACCTTTGGCTTGTTGTGAGGTGGAGGGGGGGTGTAGGGGTGATGATGGTTGAGTGTGAGCAGATGAGTAGCAGGGTGATGATGGTGGAAATGGTGTCTCGTGAGGGAGAGAGGGAAATGGTGGTCAACTTGGGCATTTGACTGGGGATTATTTAATGGTGGGGGTTCAAAATGCAATTGGCAGGATCACAAGGCTTTGGCAAGGGGTCATTTGCAATTTGACAAGTCCAAGTGATAGTATTAAAGGGTTTAGAATACAAGGGCCTAAATTGTAATTTCTGAAACTGTAGGGACCTAGGCTGCCAATATCTCAAAGTTGCTCCAAGGACTGAATTTGACAAGTGTTAATAGTACAAGGACCAAAGTTGCCATTTTCACATTTTCCAGGGACCATTTCTGCCAATTTTCAAAGTTGAAGGACTAAACTTGTAATTTTCTCAAACTTTTTATATTTTTCACCAAAGGACTAAATTTGACAAGTTTTGATTTTAAAAGGACCTTTGGTGACTTTTCTTTTGAAATTTTAACTCAGGGACTATTTTTGACAATTTTTGAAACTTGGGGGACTAAAACTGCAATTTTTGCAAATTTGATACGTTTTTCATCTGATTTTGATATTTTTGCATTTAAAACACATAAAACACTGATTTGTGATATTTTGATCATTTTGATGTGTTTCTGAGTGTTTTCAGATGATTTTGCAGTTTATATTGTACAAAAATGATGAGTATTTAGACACTCATCAATCCCTCACACTGAGATATTGCTAGTCCCTAGCAATGATTTGAGAAAACATAATGGATTTTAATCTCTTTACCAAAAGCCATTACTTCTGGAGTAGCCAAATGTTTTAGTTCAAGTAAGAACCATGGTACACCGATAACCATGTGATTTTGAGCAAACCACTAGCTTTCAACGGATTTGATTTTGTCTTTACCAGAAGCCGTACCCTTCTGGACTAGCCAACTCTTAGATAAATTATCAGTATTATCTTTGGTGAGTCGATTACCAATTATGGTTTTTCCACTGCCTTTACCACAAGCCATAATCTTGCGGGCTAGCCAACTCTTCACTTTTTAGGATATGGTGAGCTGAATACCATACAATTTTGGGCAAATTGCAAGCCATATAAACGGATTTGATATATCTTTACCAAGAGCCGTTTGCTCCTGGATTAGCCAATCCTTTTGTTTATTAGACAAGGCGGACTGATAACCAAATGAGTAAGTGTAAAACACTTACTCCAAAAAAAAATTTTGGCCAAAAACAGGGGAATTGGTATAATTATATGATAAAATTCGTGAGAATTCCCCCCACACTTAGAAATGAATATTGCCCTCAATATTCAAAGTACCGGCGGTTATGCCGAAACAGAGAACGTAAAAGGGAAATACTACGGCCATTATTCAGAAAGTTTTTTTTTTTTTTTTTTTTTTTTTTTTTTTTAACAAACTTATATATATATAACATGTGGGGTAACTCCCCCACACTAGGATGGAACACACGGGTGAAAACCCATGTTTAGCTACTGTTTTTGATTACCGAGTCGCTAGCTTGACTCGACCCCGAATTCATTGGTTCATGGGGAAGCAAAGTGGAAGAAACAATCTCCATCGGACTTTCATTCAAGATGTTTGGACAAACATTTGAAGCACATGAAAGTTCCACACCGATGAGATTTACATAGAACCGGCTCACAAATTGTACATGAAAATGCCGGGATCAAAGATAATGTCTTCATTCCCGAAGGAGTGAAGAACAGGAGAAGTGACAGAATATATGAAGAAAAGAAAGAAAATCATGATAGAAATCATGACTAACTCTTCACCCTCAATAGGAGAATTCATAGTTTCATGAATCTCCTCAGTTAAGCTTGCTTGATCAAGACATATTATGGGTGTGTCTAGATCAAAGTAGAAATTATCATACTCCGGCGGAGATATGATATGAGTGAGTTCATCTGAGAACTCCATGAAGGTGAATGAATCATATTCAAAATTGATATGAGTGGGTTCACTGATGAACTCCTCCAATGTACATGATTCATAATCGGGGAGAGAATTGTGAGAATGAAAAGTGGTACTGCCACTAATCTTCTCTCCCATATTATCAAAACAGGAGGCTTTCATTTCCGGATTAGAATCATCGGAAAGAATGTCACTACCCTTAATGGGGATAGGAGATGAAATCGGTTTCTCTTTGAAAGCCTCGATTTTTGAAATGAGAAGACTGACATTCAATAATGTTGCTCTAAGAGCTTCATCTTTGATTTCAGTGTCAGTAACTTCATCATTCTCTTCTTCTAAGCTAACAAGCTCAGAAGGTGAATCTTCCACATAAATAATGTCTCCACAAGATAACGACTCATCATCATCAGAATCGGAGGACATCTCAACATGATCATCTTGGAAGACAAGAGGAGGAGGAATATCACACACATGATCAAGAGTTCCCTGTGACTCTCCTGGGATTGGGACAAGGTCCTCAACACTAGACTTTATGAATTCGTCCGATTCCTTTTCAGGAACAGTGTCAAGATGCTCGTCCCCCATGTTCAAAGAGTGAGTGGGAACCTCTGGTGTGAAAGCAGTTGTTTGAGATGGAATCTCAACTGCTGGGATATCAACTGACTGAGGGAGTTGAGAAGTATTATCTCTAAAAGGATAAAAACTCTCCTCGTCATCATCATATAGAGCTGCCTTGAGAAATTGGGAACGTCTTAGAGCTGCTTGCTCTAGGATTAATGATTCTTCCCTAGATTTGCGAGCCTCTCGTTCTTCTCGTTCTTCGGCCAGCAATTCTCCTATGGTCTTTTCATTACTCACTTGATCCTTGAAGTTACTCATCATATCCTCAAGTGTTTTCATTGCGGTTTCAAGATCCTGGGAGATTTCATGAGACAACGGCTCAGATGGAGTTTGAACCGTATAGTGTTGTGGAGGTTGGAAATTATCAAACATGTGAGAGTCATGATTGTTACAAGGAAATGGATTCCCTGTTTGACAATCAGAGCTGAAATGAGGACCTCCACAGTATTCACAACAGTAAAACTGTTGAGTCTGGACAGGTGAATCATATGGATTTTGGTTATAACCAAAACTCTGAGCATCACTGGAAAACTGTTCATAGACAAACGTGTTTCCGGATTGACACTCAAATCCTTGGTGAGGACCTCCACAAAATTCACAGCAGTAATGTTGATTATATGATGAATAGTCGGGCTGTGGTGGGTAATTGGAAAAGTTTGAGGAATCGTTAAATGAGTTCTGATTAGGATCATAATCAAATGAATTCCTCGAACCACAAAACAAACAACTCCCGTTATGAATATCATTACCACATTGTACACATGTACACCAACGACAGGGTGAACCATAAAGAGGCTCACCACAACCGACACAAGGAATAAACGATTGCATTTGAGAGTTATGAAGAGGAATCAGTTTATTCAAAGAATCATCAAAACCAACATGGTGATCCGAATGACTATCAAGTCTCGAAGAACATTCAGAAAAATCAGGAGGCGGGACAAGTGGTGTGCTCTGAGAGCTAGCAATTTCCACCACTTCCGTTATGGTCTCCGGTTCTTGAACGGGTTCATCGGGTTGTGGCAGAGGGTCGGAAAAACTTGGAGAATCATCGAGAGAGTTATCAGATAATTCGCACCAATAACAATATTTGCTTGCACCCATCCTTCCACATCGCTTGCATAAACAATCCGGATTCTGACAATCGAGCTGATCCTCTTCCATACGGCTTTTGCAGTGGAAACAACGAGGATAATCGATCGTCGCCATGAGAATTAAACATTTAGAGGGTTAAGAAGAGAATCAAATGGTTGAGAGGATACGAAGAATAGAATTAAACGGCAAAAGAGGGTAATAGAAATAGAATCAACGAATAAGAGGAATGAGAAGAGTATTTTTGGTATTTTTGGATAAGAAAATATAAACATATACAGATGGATGGTATGAACAAAGAGTGAATATCCAAATCACTAATCTTCTAGACGGAAGATAATCAGCACAGCTCCCCGGCAGCGGCGCCAAAAATTTGATCTGCGCAAAACCGTCAAGTCTAATCACACAAACTGGTCACTTGTGAATGACCAGTCGTAACAGACTTAAAACAGTTCAGACACAAATGCAATGAAGATCTGAGGAGTATAGAGTCTCCCCGGGTCGTTATGTCCCAGCGAGCTATGCAATGGATTATCAAACGTATAGTGATCGCGAGATTTGAACGGAAAAGGAGATTTGGAATTATTATAACTACGGAAAAAGGACATAAACTACAAGGGCTAAAATGAAAATTAAAGGAAATTAAAAAGATTAAAAATATTAAATAAACGCTATCACTATTTTAAAATTGATGAACGTTTAAAACTTAAAACCTAAAACTTACGTTTGAATAAAAATAACGTAAACGTACAAAATAAAAAGTGAAACTTATACAATATAAATCCTAAAAATATGAAAAATACATTTTTACAATCCTAATGATAAAAGAAAATTTATAGAAAAAGAAAATTATTTTTATAACTAATTATCTAATTATTATTAATTAAAAACTATTTTTAACTATTTAATAATTACCTAAAATACAAGAAAATAGGAAATAAAGCTAGGAAAATAAAATTATGAAATGGAAAAGTCTAAAATATCAAAATAGAATTTACAAAACTATTTTTTGTATTTTTCTGATTTTTTTTCTATTTTCTAGGAATTTTAAACTATTAAAAACTAATTAAATTATTTAAAAATACAATTTTAACTAAGGAAAATATGGAAAAATACTTTTTTGGCTTTTTATATTTATCTAAACTTAAGAAAATTGAAAAATTATTTTTTTGAACCTTTTCTGAATTTTTTATATTAAATGCTATTTAAAAATGCTTAAAAACTAATTTAAATTAGGAAAAATAGCAAAACAACTTGGAAAAATCTGAAAATTTCAGGAAAACTCTAAAATAATACTAGGAATATAAGAAAAATGGAAAACAAGTGCTTATGTGGAGAAATATAGAACTGATGTTGAAGTGCTTATTGAAATAAGCACTTTGATAAGCAAATGGAATCCAAAGGCTACCAAACTTAATAAGAAGCTATAATAAGCTAAAATTGACCAAATGCAACTGAAATCAACAAGTTATAACCACTGGATTGCAAGTCTAACAGATTTGGTGAAATGAGATATAAGCTAAAACAGTTGAGAGGGCACCAAGTTTGAGCTTAAAAACAAGCACCTAAATAAGCTGGAAACAGAAAACCAATAATTGGAACTAACACTAGACCTGGGTGAGAGCTTATAAACCAAGTTACAGACCTAGGGGAGCTCAAATGAGCTTTGTGCAAGCTCTGAAAGATCTGGACAAAAGCTGTGCATCTTAATTGCCCTGTGCAGGGCACTACTGAGTCCAATCTTCCAGCTTAAACATAAGCCATTGAATAAGCCAGAAACCTAAAACTAAGTATTGCAATCTCTAATAGACCTAGTAAAGTACATGTAAACCAAAAATGAGCCACCCACAAGCTCTTATGAGCTTGTGGACAGGTCTGCAAGATCTTGAGACAGGACTGATATTGGGGACTTTTGACTTTTGAAAATAGATGTGATGTTTGACTAAACTGACTTTTGATCCCAAATGCTTGCCTGATAATGATGTTTTATGATGTAATTCAACTGAAAAAGACTATGTTATTAACTCTTATTCCTAAATGCAGTCTAAAGCAACCCTATAACTAACTATCTGAGCAATTAGGACAGATTCAAGGGAATATTGACTAAACAGCTTTAAGATGCAATTCTATCTCAGGTATAGACCAAGTTAGGCACAATGAGGCTAATGCAACTTATTTCAACCACTAAGCTATACTCTAGAACAGGTTACTCACTATATCCAAACACCCTTTTTACAACTGTGTCACTAATTTTCCAACCACAAAGCTAACTAAAAACTTACTAATCTCCAAAACAGATGTAATAAACCTAAATGACCTAAAATAGAATAATAAACAACACTAAACCATACTAATACTACTGATGCAGATTATGCAGTGAAGAAAACTATGATGCAGTCATTGAGTAAGCTAACTGATACAAATATACTTAAATGCAGACATCAAATTCAATTCATTTCTAATAACATAACCATATTATACTAAGATTGAACACAAGTATTTAAGCTGGCTAACAAATTTACTACTGAATCAAATGAATGCAAAATCAAGAACTTACAAATGTCCTGACCACAATGGCCTGCCACAAATAACAAGCAACTACTATCCTAACTGATATCACCCCTGGTTAAATGCAATTCAACCCAAATGCATCTTCACATCAGCAACATAGAACAAGTTACTCCATAATTCTGCATCTTTTACTTTTGTTGACCAGTGAGAATATTGAGTAACTTCTGAATACTAGACTATCTGAACAATTACTGAGCTATTGAGAAGCTTATAAAACCTTATGAGAGCAATTTGAAAGATTAAAGCAAACCTTAACACTGCTAAACACTATTATTTTTTTTTTGATTTTTATTTTTTTGTTTTTCTTGTATTTTTGTTTACAAGATACTTAAACTGAAAACATGGATTAAACTAGCTTAAATAATAATTTTGGGCACTCAATGAGCTAAACAGAAACCTTAAATGACAGAAATGAGATTGAAACTGGAAATTGACCAAAAACTGAATTTTGCTTAAAATATAAAACTGAGTTCAAATTTGAGAATTACAGAAAACTGAAATTACAAAATAACTGAATTAAATACTTGAAATTAAAAATACAATAACTAAATAAAGATGCTGAAAAACAAAAACTAACTACTAAAATTAAAAACTAACTATCTCCTTGTTGCTTCTCTTGGCCTTTTATACACCCAAGTCTTCTCTCACCTCTTTCTTCAATTCCCAGCAACAATTTTGACCCTTGGATTATTTTGGGATCATCTTAGCCGTTTACAAGGTTTTGGCGCCAAAAGATGTTTAACAGTTGTAGCTTGAGTGTTAGGTACAAGGATGCATTAAATGCACCTTTGGCTTGTTGTGAGGTGGAGGGGGGGTGTAGGGGTGATGATGGTTGAGTGTGAGCAGATGAGTAGCAGGGTGATGATGGTGGAAATGGTGTCTCGTGAGGGAGAGAGGGAAATGGTGGTCAACTTGGGCATTTGACTGGGGATTATTTAATGGTGGGGGTTCAAAATGCAATTGGCAGGGTCACAAGGCTTTGGCAAGGGGTCATTTGCAATTTGACAAGTCCAAGTGATAGTATTAAAGGGTTTAGAATACAAGGGCCTAAATTATAATTTCTGAAACTGTAGGGACCTAGGCTGCCAATATCTCAAAGTTGCTCCAAGGACTGAATTTGACAAGTGTTAATAGTACAAGGACCAAAGTTGCCATTTTCACATTTTCCAGGGACCATTTCTGCCAATTTTCAAAGTTGAAGGACTAAACTTGTAATTTTCTCAAACTTTTTATATTTTTCACCAAAGGACTAAATTTGACAAGTTTTGATTTTAAAAGGACCTTTGGTGACTTTTCTTTTGAAATTTTGACTCAGGGACTATTTTTGACAATTTTTGAAACTTGGGGGACTAAAACTGCAATTTTTGCAAATTTGATACGTTTTTCATCTGATTTTGATATTTTTGCATTTAAAACACATAAAACACTGATTTGTGATATTTTGATCATTTTGATGTGTTTCTGAGTGTTTTCAGATGATTTTGCAGTTTATATTGTACAAAAATGATGAGTATTTAGACACTCATCAATCATCTTCTTATACTATATCATCTACTCTATCTTTGTACATATTTTTTCAAAAAGCAAAATACAAAAATATAAAACCAACAAAAAGAAAATAGAAAAATATAAAACCTTCAAAATCCCATAAAAATTAGAAAAATTCAAAAATACCAAAAATATGTTTTTTCAAGACATGTCTTCTGGTATCGATAACATCTACGGTCTTAGAAATGTCATTCAATAATGGCACGGGACCATAGATGAAGTTCGAGCAGAAGGTGTAAATATTTCTTTTCCAAACATGTCTCAAAAATATAGCTTGCAGTTACTTCAGACTGTGACCCGTACTTAAACTATGGCTTGCTATTATTTTAGATAGCAACCCGTTCTTTTAAAGGAAGGAAAGTGCTGCGCTAAACCTATTTTCAAAATATTTCGTGCACTTATCCTAAAAACAAAACAAGGAAAGTATGTCGAAGGACTGCTGTTCCTACACAAATGTTTTTCCGTCTAAAATTCTTCAGAAAAATATTTGGTGTTTTCTAAAATGGTGGTAAATGAGTTGCTTTTAAAACAATCAGATTCAGAGTTTTTGTAAAATTGAAAACTCAATCAATGACTTCAGCGCTTTTAAACTTTTCATAAAATGAGTCATGGATTGAGGGGATAATGTTTTTTTTCAAATCTACATCATCTAACGGGCTTTCTTAATTATCCTAATATGCTTAATTAAAAATGATGTTAACCTATGTTGAAGGACTAGGTGCCTAGGATATGATTGCTAGGATTAGATGATTAAAGTTTGATGAACACATTATTCCCATACATTTATATGATCTGATTGATATGTTGCATTGACTTTTATTAGTCTATTGTTGTTTGGGTGATGTCGACCACCATATATTTGTATGTGTGTTCACTAACGTATGCAGGTATATTGGTATAAAAGAATGTTCCCGATCCGGATCCCACAATTGAAGATGATTGGATGCCGAAAGGAAAGGGTAACTATATCTTGGGTTGACAAATGAAGAAACGGAGCTTAATTGGACTTCTAAGGAGAGTTGGCATAAATGCAACGTAAGAAGTCTCACTGCATCAGCATATGGTTTTTCTTCCAAACCCTACAGCAACAAAAACGGAAGCTTCTCATCCACCTAACGTATCTTGTGTAGGAAAAGTAATGAATTATACCATTTTTAAACAACTTTTGAAAATATTGTTTTGAAAATGGAAAAATATTGTTTTGAAAATAAATTGGTCTTAATTTTGAAAATTACTGGACTTCTTTTTATCAAAATCTATGTCACTCAATTATCGACTTCGGTCATCGATTGAGGGGGAGAGTGATTTAAAAATAAATTATTTTCAAACAATATATCTTCAAAAGAGTCTGTTTGTACGTTAAAATGTAGTGATCTAAAGATTTAATGTTATGTCATGGTATGATTTTTCTTTTGAATCAAGGTCTTTCAAAATGAAATTTTTCTGTTCTTGTTTGATAGTGAAATTGTTTTGTTTTACTTAAAAGATCTCTTAAAAACTATCATACCTGACACTAACAATCTTTAATGTCTTAAAATGGTCCTTATCTGTCATCTTTCAAAATTGAATCTTGCCACGTCTTTCCCCAAAATTTTCTAAATTATTTAAATCAGTTGGGATCACAAATCTCAAATGGTTTGAAATTTCTGATCGGGGTAGAGATCGTGATTTAAATCTCAAATCTGTTTTAATGGAATTGGTTTTAGTCCTTCAAATGCACTCCTGCCTCCATGTGCCAAACGATTTCAATATACATAATGCACATGTTGAGGGGGAGCATTTATCCAAAAAAAAAAAAAAAAAAAAAAAAAAAAAACTAGATGAGTTTTTAAATCAGGCACATTTTCTCCCATGTTTTATAAACCATATTAAATCACTTGGGATCCAAAATCTCAAAGGGTTTGATATTTTTGATCGGGGGAGAATTTGTGATTTAATAATGAAATTTGATAAAAGGTGATCGTTTTGATTTAATTGTGCACGCTGCTCTCTCATATGTGCTAAACGCTTTCGAATCTCGAAGCATATATTGAGGGGGAGCATAACTATCGAGGTACAAAAGCTTTTTAAAGTTATTTATAAAGTACCTTGATTGAGTTTTCAAATGGTTTTCTTAATGGATTTTGTGATTGTGGATGTGCTTCAAAAGAACTCTTGCCTCTATGTGACAAAATGATTTCAAATATCCTATGCATATATTGAGGGGGAGAATTTTACCATGAAAATCAAATGGCTTTTTCGTATGAAAATTGTGATCAAAGAAAATATTTCAAAGTCCTCTTGCCTCCTTGTGCTAAACAATTTCTAAATCATACGCACATGTTGAGGGGGAGGTTTTCTAAATGATCAAAACTATTAAGGTACAAAATGCTTTGATCTCGTATCACAAGTACCTTGATTGTTTTTCCAAATGATTTTTCAATTGGTTTCAAGGAAGAATGAACTGTACCAAAATACCGACCATTTTACTTTATGTATGGAGTTATAAGGATGGTGAGGTTAGGTATTAGTTCCCACGATCCGCCAGAACCGGAGGGATCTACCCAGGGACGATCCACTAGATAGTGTAGAGTCCTTAGGTATGATGAAAAAAGGAGAAAAATGAGAAATGGGAAGAGTGCGGACTGAGACTGAGCTAGTACTGGAATAAACCCAACAAGGTTCTAGTAATGAAGTCTCGGTAAGCACTGAAGGGGTTGAAGAATGAAAAAGAAATGAATGAGAAAAGGGTGTAAAGAAATAGCCCTCTAATAATTCAACCTTAGGGCAGTAACCGGGTTCAATACATATGCTACTGGTGTTTACTAAGGTAACACTGGTATTGAAGACAAGACGTCATGGACCCAGTGACGCACTGCACTAAACTTCCCAAGCTACTCAAGTTCCTCTTAAAAGGGCTTGTTTCATTTCTCACGGGGAACCGAAATTATCTATCGACTTTCTCTTAGAGATTGTTGATATTGAAGAAGGAGACCCTCTCCCTAGTCTCCGGCACAGGAACCAAATATGCACAATTGAGTCTAGAGCCAAGAGATCATCCACAATATCTCATTAGGACACTAAATTAATGAAGACTTGCTGTTTCACACAATGTGGAAAGTAAGTAGATATTGAGAGTCCTACGCATTATCCTTGTGGTATTGCCAGAACATCCGAGTGATATGTAAAGTATTCACAATGAAGATGGAAATCCTTCTAGAGCCAACATCAAACAAGCTCTTGGTGGGTGACATGTGAGATCTTCTCGTAAGATCAAACTTGTGACAACTGGATAGAAACGATGGGGAGATTCAATTTTGAATCAACCTTGGTCCAGGATTGGAATTGACGAATACTTTTGGAAAAACCGTTCGATGTGCAAACCTTCTTTTCTCTAGCACGTCGAATGTGTATTCATGTTTTCAAACACAAAAAGTATCTCTGATTGAAAAAAATACTTTTAGAAAAACCGTTCGATGTGCGAATCTCTTCTTTTCGCTAGCACGTCGATTGTGTACTATTTTCAAATACAAAAAGTGTTTTGATTGAAAATTGATCTTTCTCATAAAACCTTCGTCGTATTGCAAAACTCTTTATTCTAAGCAATACGCGATTGTTTTCAAATCAATTTTTCATCAATCAGTGAATCTCAATTCGCTGGTTCACTCACTCCGTGTTGTCGTCTTTGAGACGTTCCGGTTTGAGAACAGCTAGAACAGCTGCGAAACCCTGTCAAGGAGATTCTTAGGAATCCTACCTGATCACAGGCAGTACTTGTACTGATCAACGGGGAACCGTGGGCCGTGTACCTCAATTCAACGAAAGTGATCAAAGACACCTTCGTGCGCTTTATTGCTAACTGTTGTTTGCAGGTACATTTGGACGGTTGCAGCTGATCAGAATTGAGGAGTCAATCCAAAGCCGCATGCTCACAGCATCCACACTTAATTTGAAGAAATCATGACTGGTGCATATCTACATAACCTGGCTCTGATATTTCATACTATGCTTCTGCTTCGCTGCTGCAAATATCATGAACCAGTAAGGCTTCCGCTACTCTGATGGAAAGATGTCAAGATTCAAAAGTGTGAGCATGTCGGTCCAAAAGTCACAACTTCACATGATGGCAACACAATAAAGGGTGATCCAGAGATTTACTGTGGCTGATGATCTCAAAGAAAGCTCGAAGATCATCAAAGATGTGGATCAGTTAAAGGCCTCCACTAAAATTACAAATCAATGCGGACTTTGAAGAATCGCTACTAATGCACAAAGATTGCAGATCTTGAAGAATTAAAGTCTACGAGCTCAAGAACGAAGTCAAAGATAGAATGCTAGGAAGCAAAATGTATTTCATGGGGTGACCTCCCTTAGGGGGAGATTGTTAGGAATTGGAAATTCCATGTTAAAGTGTCGGTCACCCCAATAATGGTCTAGCATATGTTAGCTCATAGACGTGCCGTTATTTACGTTGTTTTATAGTTAATTAGTTAGTTTGTAGCGTAGAATAGTTTAGTGTAACACCGTGGAGGAAGGACGGGTCTTTACCCACTGTATCCCTGATCCACAGTCCGATAGGAGGACGGTTTCATTGTAACTATAAATACCCCTTCCATGGATGGAAGGGGTGGTGCTTTCAATCTAACCTTTCATAATTTTACAAAGCAAGTCTCTAGCTTGAACACCCAACTCTCTAACTTTCTCTCTCTAATGGCTAACATGTATTTTGATCATCCAAGACCACTCGAATCATCAAACACAATAATATATCGATCCTACATATAACAAGTAGCATGTAATTTCATTTAATAAAACTAGAGTTATGATATACATGACTCTAAAAACTAAGAAAATGATAAAATACGTGACTAGGAATTTCTAGACCAACTATCGCTTGATGCTAGGACACCACTAAAATCTTCTAGCTCAAGTTTTGTTTAGGTTTAATCTCATCGAAACGTTCGAGGAGATGATAGAACATGAAACGTTGGTCTTCTCGTACTTCATGTATCAAACTTTCAACATGTTGACAATGATAGCAATCTTTGTCATGGCTAGGTAGTGGTGGTGGAAGAAATAAAATGGCTTGATGCGAAGGATCAAGTGAAGCGGCTTGTGGAGCTTCAAACGATGGAGGGATTGGTGGAGGCGCATTTGAGAATGGCTCGACCAAGAATGATGGTGGTGGTAGAGAGGTATCAACTTCCATATGGTCGGGTGGTTGACTTTGATGATTTCTCATAATCCAAATAGGATTATATGATGGAAACGGCGAAAAGGAAGCCGGAGCAAGTGTTGACTCAACACCTTGATTTTGTACCATTATTCCTCCTAATGAGGAGAATGTTGTCGGCGGAGGCAGATGAGACGGCCTAGGAGGCAAATCCTCTATATTGTAGAGGTGTGGTGATGATAGTGGAGATGTAAATGAAATAGCTCAAGGAACCAATGGTGATGGTTTAGTGGAGATGATATTGTTTGGCCTAGGAGGTATGGTGGTGTTTGGCATAGGTAGTTTTGTGGGTACTATCCTTTTAGAAATTGGTTTGATTGGTTGAGGAAAGATCCTATCATTTGTTGGCTTGACCGGAGATGATTAGGTTGAAGAGATTTCGTGTATAACACAAGCCTTTTTCATGGGTGGTTCTTTGGTGGATAGGTTACTACTTGGAGTTTTCCTCATGGTAAGATGACTTCAAGAGATTTGTAAGGGTTTCTAAAGTGCTGAAAGTTAGGATGAAGGTGATGACTATGGAAGTCCTGAAAATGTGGTTTATAAGCCAAGAGATTTGGCAAGAGCATTTAAGCCTTAAGCCACTAAAATTCATTGGAATGTGATGATTAACATGCACAAGGGTCAACTTCAGAGTTTGTACTGATCTAGGAACTCATTTAAGATGAGATTGAGTGTTTGAGTTAGAAAGATGAGTTGAAATGATTGTTTTAGCAAGATTTGACGTAAACTGTCATCCGGATCCCACGGTTCCCTCATCAGAGGGATCCGTCTAGGCTAATCCTAGGGATCCGGCTATCAACAGCTATGAAAGAGTGGAAATGATGTTTCTAAGATCTAGGATCTATATCATCTTGAGTGTTTCAGTCCTCCTAAGTGTCTTAATGAAAGGGTGCTTAAGTACTTGGAGGTAATGAGTGATGTAGCTAATGATTGTCTTTTATGGAAGGATTTGGAACTTTCATGAGTGCCAATGGATGAGCAAGGATGACACTAAAGATGAGAGTGTCAATTGAAGCTAAATGATCCTGGAGATCAGTTTGTGATTTTGGATAGTGTTTTGGAAAATATCCTAGAAGCTTTGAGATGGGAAAACTAGAGTTTGATCAACTTTGATCAATTTTGAGGTAGGGATGATTTATGATCAATTTTGCCATAATCGAAAAGATTTCTAAGACTAGAAGTGAGGGATCAAGTGAAAAATGAAGTGTGAGTTTAAGAGCGGAAGAATAATGGATTAAAAATGAAACGATAGATCTACAAGCTTATTAGAGTGTGATCTAGGTGAGTTATGTGTGAGTAGGAGGGATCTACCTATCTTGATAAGGACTTAATTTGCCTTAAGACACTATGTTTAGCTTAGTGTGAGGTGTTCTAAGGATATGTTTGAAATATAATGCTTGCAATTGCATTTTCTGTTTGCCGGATCCCACGGTTCCCTAAGTGTAGAGATCCGTCTAGCATAAACTTTGGGATCCGTCCATCTACTCAGCAGAATCTTTACTAAAGGTATGCAATGATCTTGACAATGC
This sequence comes from Chrysanthemum seticuspe, assembly GCA_019973895.1. Taxonomy (NCBI): domain Eukaryota; kingdom Viridiplantae; phylum Streptophyta; class Magnoliopsida; order Asterales; family Asteraceae; genus Chrysanthemum; species Chrysanthemum seticuspe. The sequence continues at coordinate 268,027,190 of BPTQ01000006.1, read as the reverse complement.
ATTATATTCCAAGGTTAGTTTAAAAGGGGTTCTAACACTAAGATATCAAATGTAAGATGTTTTTATTTCATGAGGGAAATAGGATTACATTGATAAAGCACGAGTACAAGAGAATTGATCCTATTTTGAAATACTACTAGGTTCCTTGAGTGTCTTCGCTAGGAGGATCATTACGTGATTGATGAGTGTTAGTGGAATCAAGAATGAATAAAGTCTTTATGAGAGATATGTTTAGCGGTTCCATCATCTTGTTCACAAGTACGTACAACGGACTTTGAAATTGAGGATGGAAGTGCATAACGTTGTGATAGAGGCGTGTCAAGAACATTCCATAAGGGATGAGTTTATTCTTAGAGCCTTGAAGATTTACAATTCGCCTTGCGAAGAAGTAGGCGAGATTGTATGGTTGTTGTGTTAGCAAACAGTACAACATGTGAGCACAACAAGCGGGAAGGATTTCTCGATTTCCCCTAAGACTCCAAACATTCTCACGTAGGATGAGTGCAAGAGGCTTGTACTCTTCTCGGATGTCCCGTGTGAAGATAATTTTTGGATCGGAGTAATATGGTCGAGGTTTGCATATTATGCGATTTAAATCTTCCGGGGAGGGTATGTGTGAACAATATGGACTATTTTCTTCATGAAAATTGAAGAGAGAATCAAGAGACCAATCTTCAGTGAAGGCACATTGTCCATGATTTGGAATCCAGAGGATGTGAGCAAAATGCCCAAGGGTTAGAGTAAACTTTTGGTTTTTGATATAAAACCAAAGAGATAGAGAGCGATCCTCGTTACGAACGAGTTCAACTTGACGGAAGAATTCCATTATGAACCTTGGACATATCTTCTCGTTGATTTCAAGAAGACATTCTAGTCCTATGGCTCGGAAGGAGGTATTGATACCTTCTTCAAATTGTAGAGAGGTGTCTACAATACGTCCTTCATTGAAGTGACGGTTTTCGAGGTTGTTGAACCCACAGACATGAATGCCAGGAGTGTTGGGTTCAAGGGAGATGTTAGGAGTGTAGACGCTAGTGAGTGAAAAATCAAACTCATATTCATGCGTCATAGTTGGACCTATAGAAATGATGAGTTAATAAAGAGTGATGTTTGTGGTCAACATATGATTATCTAACGTTTTTATTAGATTTTTATTAACAATGGTTTTTAGCACGAAAGACACCTAACTTACTTATGGTTTTGACATACTGGTGGAGTATTACTTTTAGAAGAAAAGTGGTTTTTAATTTGCATGAAAAACTGTTCTCCAGTAGGACGGATCCCACGGTTCCTTTTCAAATGGGATCCGGCTAGTATAACTTCTGGGATCCGTAGATCTGTAATTACAGAAACAGATTTACAAAAACATAGGTTTTACAAATTTATTCCCAAGATATGTGTTTTAACCTACATTTTCTTTTAGCATGCATACATGACTTCTAATGTATCACGAAAGAGTACGAAACATATGAAACAAAAGAAATGACAAACACATTATGATAATAATAACCTAGATAAACTAGACTATTAATAATATTTCATTTCAATGCTTAGAATGATACAAAGGATTGGGTATATAACCCCAATGTAGATTAACAACACAAAGTAAATGTCTTCGTATGTGAACTTCATCATAGGGAACACAAGTGCGATGAGTGTTAATACGATGAGCACGAGGGCGATGTAAACCATGTTGAAGATGATCCTTCTTGGTTTTGGTTGGGATGAAATGGAGAAGAAGATGAAGTTTTGAGTGAGAGGGAATTTTTGAAATTGGAAGATTTGAAAAAGTGAGGATTTGATAAGGTGGGCGTCGAGTGGTTTATTTATGGGGAAGGAAAATTTTTGAAATTTGTGTTTTGTTTTATTATTGGATTAAAAGAAATAAAACACAAGTTTTATATACCACGACTTTAGACGAGAAGAATAACACGTATGTGAGAAAAAAAGGCTTCCTAATGAAGCTTCATGTAAAACATATATATGCACAAAGGATAATCATATAAATACCTAAATAGGCATACTTAATGATCAAGCAAAAATAAAAAGAAAATCATACCTCTAGCGCACTTAGGAATGTCTTTACAAATGACATAGCAAATGTCACTTAGACGATTCCTGCTCCTTTGCGTTTAAGATACCTTCTTAAGGAAGGTATTCTTGTTACCAAGCGATTCCTATAGCTTGGTGGGTATGAGCTTTGACTAATCATCATGACAAAGAAGATTAGTGCGATTAAAGGAAAAAGAACAAAAATGTTGTTATCAAATCAACATCCAAACATATAGTTTAAAAGAAAACATGACGTTTGTTTAAAAAAAACATTCTTTGTAGTTTTCAATTAACCATGGATCGTATCAAGTTTTTAAAGTACAATATACTTCAAGAAACTTGGTAACGAAGCTCTGATACCAATTGTGGAAAACTATAAGGGGGGGTTGAACAGTTTTTCCAATTAAAACTTCCTTTTAATCTATTTAGATCGACTTATGTCAATCTATTTGGGTGTGAGTGTTGGATGTTGATAAACAAGCATATAAAGGTAAGTAATGAAAAGATAAGAGTAAGAAGCACAAAACCACAACGCAAGTATTTATAGTGGTTCGGCTACAAGGACACCTTCCTTGCCCTACTCCACTCCCCGAGTCACCTACTCGAGAGTTCGTAATCACTACACCAATCTCCTTATGGTGGAGAAGCCTTCACAACGTCGCCTACCCTTTTTCCAGTGCTAGGCTAACCACCGAGTTCTTTCACACCAAGGTGAACCACACCTACACAACGTCGCCTACCCTTTATAAGGTATTAGGCAAAGTACCTACTTCTTTCACTCCAAGGTGAACTACACCTTCACAACGTCGCCTACCCTTTATTAGGTACTAGGCTAAGCACTAGTTCCATTGCAATGGAGGAACTACTACCACACTACACCAACGACTAATCCCAAAGGAGATCTACTCCTTTACAACATCATCAAGGATATCAATATCCTTGGATCTAATACTAGTCTATCTTGCACATCGAAACACACCATATCGAATGTACATCTAAGGCACCTTTCACTAATGCCTTTGACTAGATCTACAAGACACCTTTCACTAATGTCTTGTGTCTTGACTTCTAAGCACCTTTCACTACTGCTTCTAGTCGTGACTTCTAAGCACCTTTCACTAATGCTTCTAATCTTGACTTCTAAGCACCTACCACAAGTACTTATGATATAGACGATAGACACCCTTCACTAATATCTTTGTCTTGACTCTTGAGACATCTTTCACTAATGTCTTCAACACTACACTTCTTTGAAGAAAGAAAGGAATATCAACAAGAAGACTTCAGTAGCCTTGATGATGAGGAAGCATGGCAACTCATGGACTTGAGCTTGCTCGACTTCAAAGGTGGTGATCTTGCCTTTAAGAGGAACCTAAAAGATCACACTAATACAAAACCACAAACATAGATCTCTTGGATCTGAGGTTAGTGAGTTTTAAACTCAGGGAGAAAGTTTGTTAGAAAGGGGGTGAGAAATAATGAAGAAATGGCTCACTATTTATAGAGGAAAAAACTCTACTGTTCCCCGGATCCCACGGATCCCTTCCACAAGGGATCCGTCTAGCGTTAAGCTAGGGATCCGTGGGACGCTCCCTTTTACCCATGGGTATTTTGGTTATGGGTCATGGGTCATGGGTTGAACCATGGATCTTTAGCTAGATACAATGTATCTTTTGAGTGCAATGCACTTGGTCACTTGGGTATGGGTTGATCCATGGGTTATAGATATTATCCATGTATGATATAAGCATGATGTCATGCAATGGGTTATGGGTCAAGTTCCATGGGTCATGGGCTTTTGGGTTGTACCCAACTACATTTAATGTATTTGCCCAATGGGTTGTGGTACTTAAGTTTCTACCCATTTATATTACCCAATATACTACATACTAGTTATGTGTATATTTTACCCAAATATGTAAACACTAGTTGTTGTACATATGTAATATTAAATCATAAAATCACTTATACTTGTTTTAGTGTTTTATGTGAAAATGTGAATATGTTAGAAACTATTAGTTCAAACCATTTACGTATTTTATTTGTTTCGTTAAAATGATTTTACGTTTGTTATCGACAAAACATTAGAAGATCGTAAAATATAAATAAACGTTTTTACGGCGTATTTGTATTAACAGATTTTATTGAAACCCATATTTTCTTGAAATATCTGTTCAAATGCACACATAATACACTAATAATCCGATACATATGTGTTCAACAATATCATCTTACAATACCAAACCAAAAGGCTTCAAAAGATACAACATCGTTTAACTAGCCTGGAACAAAGAACATAATTCATACGATAATTGTTGTATAGCTTGGTGTATCCCTTGATCGCCAATGACAAATGATAGATGCACCAGTGCACTGATGTTGCGATCCCATTCAACTTCTGCCTTCTGCCATAAAGGCTTCGACTATATCAATCAACCCTCATAATGAAAACATACAATGAGTTAATGATTGTTAACTCTAAGAAGTAATGAACAATATAAAGTAACATGTGTATTAACACAAAGTCATGTAGACATCAAAAATGTGTCAAGAATGTGGAATCAAGCTATGCAACTTGTGGACTACAATAGAAGTTACTCGTTAAAAAGTGTGAAGGGACTCATAACATTAACTCATCACCTAAGTATTTCAAGTGAACAAGGGACTCATAGCATCCATTGTAGCATCAAAGAAGTTACTCGTTACCTTAATAACTATCAGTTGACCTCTACTGTGATCTTCATGTGACATGGAGCATTTCTTTGCTGGTAATTCCGCTACAGCCCCTATGTATATAAGAAAGCAGAGAAAGTAAGCAATGCCAAACAACACCACAAACACTTTAAATAAGCAATCGCATACAACCCCCGTATATAAATAGTTCCATTAGCCCCTATATAAGCATGTTCAGGAAGGAATACCAAACAACCCCTATATAAGCATTAAGTCGCTTAACAAGTGTGTTACCTACCACTGATTTACCAACAAAAAAAGAAAAAAAATCAGAATCGAGAACTTGCACAACGTTCACGCAAGTACGCGAACAACATACTTTATGTTTGGGACAAGAAGCAACCTTTTACATAGCAAACAAGCATATAACTCCATCACATTCACATGATTTTAAATTAAAATCATACTTTGCTCAAGTTTTACTTTTAAAGGTCTAAAACTTGATAAACTACGCTACAAGCCTACAATGCATATCTTTCAAAACCACAACACATTTTCAATCCATTAAGAAAAAAGAAAAAAAACAATAACAAGAACCAGCAAATAAGCATAAGCAAGTAACACAACAGTACTTCAACTTATTAAACCAATGCTACCTCATCATTTATAACCCAATAACCTCCATCCCATTTCTGCTAGAGTTAAACATATAAGAAGCAGGTAATATCATCCAATTGTCTGCAAAAATTACAGTTGGTACTTTTTCCAATTTCATTCATTTTGCAAGCCATAATATCTAAGCATAAAAAAGTCATATAAATGTAAAAGCCCCAAATTATTTCTTGAATATACTTACTGACCCAAATGAAATCAAAGTTAGGATAAGAAAACTAATAATTGCATAAAACTGATAAGTGAATAAATAAAATTGCTGATAATAAGAAATTAAACTTATACCATATATAATAGTGGTTTAGTGGTTCGTGTGGGGATTTATTGGTGATGTGAGCGGCGGAGATGGTGGTTATAGCGGTGCTTACATCGGTGACAATGGTGAGATGGTCAAGGTTAGGTTGTGGTGGAGTAACGATGTTGTGCATTAGAGAAGAACAAGATGAAAGAGTTTGGTAGGTAGGGTTTGATGTGTTTTTTATGTGTGAAGATAATGAGAGGGATATGAAAAAGTTAAAAAGATAAAAAGAGAGGGATAAATACCGCTTAACTTATTGAGAACGTTTTTTTGGTGAAGAACCGATCTTTTGGTATTTATTTGTCAAATACATCACTATTTTGTTCCAAAATGACTTTGGCTTCTTAAGGCCCGCCCACTTTTACTAAATAGATCGGGTGTTTAGAAAAGTGATCTTTTTATAGTGATCTGAATGGTCCTTTTTGTAGTAGTGTAACATATATAGACATAAACACAAAAAAGAGTTGGTTTCGATAAACAGTCTTTTTGTATATTCCAAATTAGAATCTATATCGTGTGTAAGAACTTATGATGTAATTATGTGTATATAGCTAGTTTCTAACGTTCAAGGATGTATACATTAGTTGTATGGTATTAGTATTTTTCATATTTACACAGGTTAAACCATCTTCTTCCTAAATACCGTTTCTCTAGCGATTTTGGGAGAAAACAAAAAACCCTAACCGGTTTTCTTCTTTCAATTGTCTTGTGCTTAATCGGGTATTATTCTCATCCAGAATCGGTCGTTCACTCATTATATAATCCCTAAATCACTGTACTAGTCATTCTTTTCCAGCTTGTTAATTGTTTAGGTCACAAGCTGGTCAAATCGAATACTACACCTGCTTTTAGGGTTTCATAAATTCAACTAATTTTTTGTTAATCGTGGATGTGTGATCTATACTTTACTCAAGTCGATCCTAGGGCTGATTTGGGTTTGTTTAAGCCACATGTTCTTGTGTGTTGCTGGTGCCCAATTCACATAACCCTTAATTTTTTTAGGGTTTCTTGTTTTCTTGCTGCTGAGTTATTGTGGTTAGGGGTGCTTATTATTGTTTAATATATACTACTATTTTGTTCGTGGATGTGGTTGGGCTGGGAGATTTGTAGTCTAACTATGTAACCAGTATTGCGATTGTTGTCTACTAGGGTGTTTTGGTGCGCATGTAGATGGAATGAAGAGTGGTTTTTTTAGTCCGAGGGGGAGGGTGTCAAACAGAAGGAGGGTTCGAATGCTGGTAAAATAACTTTTTTGAATGCTGGTAAAAGAGCTTATGGGGTTAACTCGAGCTATTCTTCGAGTGCTTGAAATAAGGTTAAATCGAGCTATTCTTCGAGTGCTAATGATAAGGAAGTAATAGCCATCAATAGTGGTACTGATGGTTCGAATTCGGAGGACACGAGTTCCTTAGCTGCAAAGATTGATAATATTGAACGCTAAATGCTGAAAGGGAAATGCATGTTATTAGGAGATGATAAGGAACCTTTAAAACCAATATGAATGATACTCTACTAAGGGGAAGGATATGGCTGGTATGATTCGGGGCATGTTTCCTATGCTAAGCTTCTAAATGGTAAACCAAGTAAGAAAATGCTAATTTTTGTACATTAGTAGCTCTAACTGGTAATGGGGCTGATTTTGCTTTTTCATTGGCTTCGATCTGCTCTTGAAGTGTATGAACGATTTAGTAATTCTGTTTATGGATGTTTTCTAGGCAAAAGAGCAGCATATCCGATTGTTGAAAATTATGTCAAGAACACTTGGAGCAAGTATGGCCTTGTTAGAACTATGATGAACTCTAAAAGTTTGTTCTTTTTTAAATTTAGTTCTAAGAAAGAGATGGATGCAATGCTTGAAAATGGTCCATAGTTTATTCGTAATGTGCCATTAATTCTGAAGAAATTGTCTCCGGACGCGAATTTGCTGAAGGAGGATGTGTGTACTATTCCTGTATGGGTTAAGTTTCATAATCTCCATATCACTGTATTTACATAGGATGGGTTGAGTGCTATTGCAACAAAACTTGGTACCTCATTGATGTTAGACTCGTATACTTCAGCTATGTGCACGAAGTCATAGGGTAGGTCGAGCTATGCGAGAGCTATGATTGACTTACGAGCTGATGTTGACTTGAAAGAAACTCTCGCGATGGCAATTTCAAAAATAGAGGGTGATGTGTATTACGGTATATTATGAACACTATTCGCATTGAATACGAATGGAAACTACCAAGATGTTCAAATTACAAATGTCAAAAAAAAATCATCTCGGATGCATTGAAGAATGTGACGACCCAAAGGCAAGTTGTACGTAGAATTCATATTGGTTCGAAGTCCCACATGGTCTATAGACAAGTTCAACCTAAAAAGAAGACATAGACGACAATAGAGAAAACAAAGGGAATGAATGCTAAAAAGGTGCTAATATTACTACTATATCGAATTATTTTGAAGCTTTAGGCAATATGGTGAACATGGACGAAGGAGGGGGTAGTGACCGAAATAAAACCCTTAGTGCTCAAGAGTCGAGTCGTGTAGATGGCAATGGGCGAAAGGATAAACATACGACCGAAAATATTGAAAAATGGGTGACTTTGGAATCGGTATCTATGCCTAGTACTTCAATGGGAGATCAAGAAGAAAATTCGGATAGTGCAGTTGAGGAGGTATATGATGAAACGACTCGATTCATGGCTTCCTTATCGAATCGAGCTGGAGGTGGTGCAAATGAGGCAAGTCTTCTTGTGGATAAAGATTATGAATGATGCTTTTGGATTAATCGAACAACAATTGGCATTCTGTAATCCGTTTGATATCACTCTTCGATGTCAAGATAAACGATAGGGTTATTTTCGGTGTCATTGTGATTCAAATGTAATCTTGACGTTAGTGGTTGTTTTTTTTAGGGTAAAAGCCATAAAATAACAACATACTTTCTAAAATGTACCGACTTGAAACACTTACTTTTTTATTAACATATACACCCACGTACTTTCAAATTTTGTTCCGACTTCACCCATATGACCGATTTATATTAATATAATATCATATTAAATAATATTATTTTATTACAATACGGGTAAAGTCGGAACAAAATTTGAAAGTACGTGGGTGTATATGTTAATAAAAAAAGTAAGTGTTTCAAGTCGGTAAATTTTAGAAAGTACGTTGTTATTTTATGGCTTTTACCCTTTTTTTTATAGTAGGTTCATAAGTTTGAGTGTCATTCTTATGATAAGTATGGTTTGAAGCACATAAGGTGCGTTTGTTTTCGCTTATGTAACGGGTTGAAATGTGTGATTTAACCCACATTTTATGTACTTAGACGTTTTTTTGAAGTAATACCTTTACCAAAAAAACCTTTAACCAAACAACAAACCATGTTCTTCTTAATTTGTTCCTCTCCAGCATGATTTATGTTCCCATGATCAGTAGCGACCGCCCTGCTAAACCACAAATGTTGACCACCGCATAAGTTAGTGCTTCAACTCTTAAATGAAACGAGATACATTTTGAGATTCAAGCATCTTGCATCGTTCATTTTATTATTTTAGCCGCGTATTATTTTTAGACATATTTAGAGATGGACAAAATGTGTTGAAGGATCAAATTAATTAGTTTTCAAATATTGCCCAACCTGGCTAGCTTTGTTTATTCAGTTACATCTACTAATATCCATAATTAACTATGTATAATCTAATATTTTAATTACGTGACTTTGGAGTATTAATTGATCCACATGATAAGCCATTAATATAAAGTCACATCTTATAAATAAAAGTCAATTACTTAAAGATGGTATGCATTTGTGTCATAGTATATATCAAATACACTTTGCTTCTTTTCTTTGTGTTCTTACCTTCAAAGCCATGGCAAGTGCTGAACAATTCTGTGAAAACTACTTAGTGGTGGATGCAAAAAAAGCAAGTCTCTATGATATTGCTTGTATTTTGATATGCTCAACAGATCATTTAAACAATAAAAGCTTTTACGAAGAACTGTCCCAAGATGTTGAGAGATCAAGCCTGGAAAATTTTTGGCGAAGATGGCTCATCTTCTCCTCTGTGCTTGCACAAAAGTTTCTTATTTGGGCAAAGGGTCCAATGGCTTGGATAGGGTCTTCGGTTGAAATATGGTTGAATCTTTTGTCAAGCAATGGAGGGTTTTTTAGACTTGTGATCAACAGTATACAAGGTTAGTTTGAAATAAATTCATGTAATTATTATCTTTGAGACATCCTATGTTGTCACCACAAGGCTTTTGGTTTTGGTTAAGTGCTGGCAAATTAGCCGAGCAACGACCATAGGACCACTGTGGTGATGGTTTTTGAAATGGTTCTTGGTTCCATTGTAGGAAAGGTGGTGAAACCTGAGGAATCACCGGAAAAGTTTATGTCGATTATTGGAGAACTTGACCCACGGTTGAAAATGGATGCAAGTATTAGAAAAGGTGATGGAAGATATAATCGGTCGCTAGCTATACTAGCCGCAAAATTGTCTTATGAAAATGAGGCATTTGTGAAGGTTGCAATCCAAGATCACCTGAAGGTCACCTAATTTAAATCTCTCTCAATTTATTTATTAATGGAATTGATCTTTAACACCCTTAAATTATAAGTTAAACTGCATGTTTCTACTTTTAAATCTTACTTGTACTTGCACATATAACACGATGAATGGAGTTGATTTATCTTTAGGTCTATGTATTATATATAATTAGTCATATAACATTACTCAGAATGGTGTACATATCCCTTCCTTGATACAAATGAGCAATTAAGCTACAAGTTAACACTAGATTATGTTTCGCGATAACCTATGATTTGTTTTTTTGAAACATGACCACAATTTGCATTTAATACTAATAGTTTGTCAGTTTATATTGTTATTATGCAACTATTAATTTTAGTTACTGATTTCAGGGTTGTGTACGTACATTCTGAAATCCCTTAAACCTGATTTACTTTTTGCTAAATCATTATATGTTGAAAGTAAAATATCATATAAATACGACTCATTTGTACAAGAAACTCGCTTTATTTAAATTATTGATCGAACGGCCATATATATAAGTTAAGTAAGAGAAAAGTATATTAAGTTTTGTAGTCATTTGTGTTCTTGATTGTTCTAAAGAATGGGTTGCTTGTAGTTAAGATTAGTTGTGAATTAGATCTAATCTAACACTCTAAAATGATGGAGCTAGGATTTAATTTCTGGATGGGCCGAAAAAAAGACAAGCATTATTAAATATAAGATAAAAAGCTTAAATAATATTAAAAACGAATTTATTCATGAAAGATTGTTAAACAAATATATTACTATGTACAAATAAGACTTCAATATATGTTTGTTATCTTTATTTGTACGAGGATTCTATTAAACCATATACTATGAGACATCTCAAAGTCTAAAAGCAGAACTAGCCTTCAAAAAAAAAGAATAAGGTAACCACTTAAGGTGACCTAGTGATAAGAGAGCTTGTAACTATTATTTTAAAATATATGAAGTCTCAAGTTCAATTCTTGCTAAGTGTAAATAAACTTAAGTGACCACGCTAACCGTTTGAAAAAGAAAAGTTTTAGCCAATTTTTATCTGTGTGACAGTAGATTCAAACCCTGTGAATTAGTCTTTTTATATTGATCAAATTTAAGCAAAATACTTCTCACTAATACACATTTTGCAAAATGTTAGGTGGGGCCTTGGCCAACTCGATCTATAAGGTGGCTCCGTCATATTTTCATGATACTGGTAGTAATACGTGGCGTTTAACTTGATCTATAATATAGAAGACATTGTTGACTGATAATCATTTCTCCATTATTTTATTTTTGATAATTATGCATGATTATGATCATAAGAAATATTTACATATCATATCGACCATTGGTAATTAACAGCACCATTTTACGCTTTTTTTTTTTTTTTTTTTTTTTTTTTTTTAATGTTCTTTAATTTCGGTTCCTTGCAGATGGAGTTCATTGGTTTCTACAAGTTTTGGAATGGTAAGAAACTCATGACCCGGTAAATACGGCATTATTGTAGGGATCACGTTTTATGTAGTCTGAATTAAAAAATTGTCATCAATAAACTAAGATCAAGAAATCTTTATATTTTGGATTTTGATTATTTGAGTTCTATAGGTAGTGGTTAAAAAATTCTTTATATTTTTTAAGTGTCTTTCATCACATAATCACCAATAAAAAAAAACTTTTAAGCTAGGTTCATAAACCGTAAATATTATATTTCATTAATGCACAAAACAATTCTATTAGTCGCAACATATAGTGTAAAAATCATCTTTCACCAATAATACAATAGAATATCTTAAATATGATTTTGTGTTGCAGATTACCGGAATCAGTTCACAACATATGCAACCATATTTCAAGATACGTCAGACCCAAACTTAATAGTAGTAGCATTTAGAGGAACTGGCCCATTCGATGCCGATGACTGGATAACAGACGTTGACATATCCTGGTACGAGCTTAAAGATACAAAAACATCCAAACCAATTGGTCAAATCCATGGTGGGTTTATGAAATCACTTGGATTACAAAAGATCAAAGGTTGGCCAAAAGAACTCGAAAATCCAACTGATGAGCACCCTTTTGCTTACTACACAATCAGAGAAAAGCTCAAAGAGATTCTAGAAAAGAATGAAAACGCAAAGTTTATTTTGACGGGCCATAGTTTAGGAGCAGCATTGGCAATCTTATTTGTTGGTGTGCTTGGGTTACATGAAGAGACATGGTTGTTGAAGAGGTTAGAAGGTGTGTACTCATTTGGCCAGCCAAGAGTTGGGGATGAGTGTTTTGGGAAATACATGATGAAGATGATTGAAGATCATGGTTTGGGGTATTTTAGATATGTTTATAGCAATGATCTAGTGCCTAGATTGCCTTATGATGATAGAGCTCTATTCTTTAAGCACTTCGGGCAAAGTCTATACTTCAATAGTTTCTACAATGGCAAGGTACGTGTGTAACACCAAAGTTGGTCTATATATCATCGTACATTCAAAGAGATTACGATGGCATCATCATATACTCTAATATGCTAAACGTAAAGTTCTATGTGTTTGTTATTTATGTTTGTACGACTAATCTTGAAGTTTTCATTTAGGTTTTGGAGGAAGAACCAAACAAGAACTATTTCTCGTTGGTGTGGGCTATACCCATGTATATAAATGCATGTTGGGAGATAATTAGGAGTTTCATTTTGCCGTATTGGAAGGGTAAAGAATACAGGGAAGAACATATTGAAAAACTGTATAGGTTGGTCGGATTGGTAATTCCGGGATTAGTAGCTCATAATTGTAAAGACTATGTTGATGTCTCCATACTCGGGACTGATCTTGTACCGACCATTGCGAACATGACAAAGGATGAACAAGTTGTGAAGAAAAATGACTAATTAACGTATTAGTTGGTGAATTGATAGGGGAGTGTGACGAAGATAAAGGTGACAACTTACATTGTTATATCCGTATTAGGGGGTGTATGAGTCGACCAAGACTTATCATTCAAATGTACAGAACAGCATTCGGTTATATGATTGAGTTTGAGTTTGCATAAAAAAAAGTACTAAGAGCAATTGATGTTCCAAGTGCATATTCTTTGTTGTAAACTTGTAGTAATTGGCATCACAGTAGTAATATATATTCTGGGGTAGAACGTGAACTATCGTACATCCAATTTTGACGATCCATCTGAAATTAAGAAATAAAATCATGAAATACGCATAAATAGAACAACTTTGGTCACAGTTTGTCTCTAACCCACTTTTTGAATACTTCGCTTCATTTGCGTATACATTTTAACGAGTTGACTATTGAACAAAAAATCGGCAGCATTTCCCTTTAACTCTTTAAGAATGCGTATAAAACGCAAACTGAGTAAAAGAGAGATGTTACCAACTTTTTCTTCAATAGTAAACTCGTTAAATCATATACACATCCTAGATGAAATAAAGTATTCAAAATGCAGTCCCAAAATTGGGGACTTTCTAAAATTAATTTCTATTAAATTAATTTTGAACGTGTATAAATTTTATGACATATGACTTACAAAACTAATGAGTTCTGCAAATATATAAATGCTAACATACCCGTAAAACAACCTATATAAACAAACTACTACATTTATATAACTAATGCGTTCAAGAGTTAATGTTATTTACCTTAAACAAGATCTTGAAGCAATAATGATGGTAGTGTGAGTTAATGAGGGTGGTTTTGAAATTTAAAGTTGGAATAGATAGATGTTTGGTAGTGAAGAAGTATGTTGGAATAGATAGTCGTTTGGTACCGAAGAAGCGAAGACTTGTCAACCGACCGTTGCTTGTATTTCAAAATGCTTGATCAAAATTTAGAATGGTCTTTAAGAAAGCGTTCCAAAAAGTATTAATTATTTGGTATACTTTTAGCGAGAACCGTTTCCAACAAGTAATTTATATATTAATCGTTCTTAAAGGTTATGAAAATAAAATTTTCTATAGTAGTGTATGCTAATTTGGTGTTAATAAATTTATATTTTCTTTCTACTAATTGTGTATGACGTGAAAACACGCTAGTGTTGAACATATACCTTGGTGTAACACCAAATTTAATGCAATAATAGTTTTTAACGGGATAATGCATAGCTTATCCAAAATTCAAAAGAGTATTTATTTCATCCAAGTAGTAATTTAGTTTTGTTATGCTAACTTCGGGAAAAAAAACTAGTTAGAAAATTATAAAAGTCGCTTTCATGGACTTTCTGAGTGCATAACCAGATACATTTTCGTAGGTACCGTAACTTCATTTTTATTTTACAAGTTACAGGCTTATATAGTCAAGCTTTGTTTTGTAGATAACTTCATTTTTATTTTACAAGTTACAGGCTTATATAGTCAAGCTTTGTTTTGTAGATAACTTCATTTTTATTCTACTAGACGAAATGAAATTTGAAAATAATACTTTTATAGTTTTGTAGACAAGCTTTGTTTCGACAGTAGAGTAAGCTGAGTATAGCTATTTGAATAGTTTGGGTGGTTTATGTGTACGTTATCCATTGTTTTAATGTACGTTTGACCAAGAAAATTGAACTATCAATAACTAAATACATCTCTTAGAATCACACGCTTAACGAAAATGTCAATTCCAAATAATATGTGGAACAAACAGAAAGTATTTTCTAGAACATAATTTCGTATTTTTTGGCAGCTTCAGTTTCATAAAGCTAAACTGCTAAAGATCAAGTATTTTACACAGAATAAAACGTTGTTTTTGGTATATTGGAATGAGTCATAGACTGTAACATATTATTCTATTATTATTATTGATTTACTGGCAAAATGTTGTTGAGTTTGATTTGACTTAAGAATGGAATAGCTCATTCAGGACGGAATGGGATTCCACCAATAACTCCATTTTCTATTGTTTGACGGTGGGTTGTTGTCTTATGCCGGCATGTAAGGAAGTTTTGTTTAATGGGTATTACACCGTTGGTTTAGATTGATTATTAGAGGCGCTTTATTTTACATATCTTTAATTTATTGCATATCAATTGCACAATTGTGGACCGTCCGATCAAAAAACAATTTTTAAGAATAAAAAACACGGAATGACCATTTATGCAACTTCTGCAAACTTACCCTACCCAACCCCACCCCAAACCGATCACTTTTCAGAATCACAATTCACAATCACTTTCTCTCTCTAAATGAAAACTTCAAAATAAAACAAAAACATAACAAATCATCCAATTTTAACCGTCAAAATCAAAGAAAACACATAAAAATAAACTAATCGAGGCAATCAGAACCAGATCCGGGAAAAAACATGGTACGGCGCTTCCGATTCATTATTTTGTTATTTATTAACTATTTGTTGTGATTTTATTCTTATATTTATGTTTTTGATTATGTTTATGAAGATTTTTTTTTTGCCTTTTTCTTGATTTTAGTTGTTTATTAATATATACAGAAAAATGAATTTGTTTTGGTGTGTTTTTTATTGTGATTGTAACATGCTTTTGGTTGTGTTTTTTTAGTGTTTACATTTGGTTGAGTTTCTAAGTAGAAAGCTTTGTATAAATGGATGCACAGCAACTGTTTGATGAAATGTGTGAGTGAAAAGTATCATACGTGTGTATCACTAGTGATATTTGAAGTTGACCTTTATATGTGTATTATCACTAGTGATATTTGTATTATCACTTGTGAAATTTTATTTATTTGATAGGTTTTTTTGTTTACTTGTTAAGCTTTATTATATGTCATGTATAGTATCACTTTTGATATTTCATTGTTATTGTTTTATAATCATAGTTAAACGTGTCTTTTTTTTTCTGATGATATACTATTTACTGTGTGTTTTATCACATTTGTTTTATATTATAATTTTGATCTTTTATGTGCTATTTGTGGATGATAATTATGTTTTAGTTACTGATAAGCTGTTTATTATAGTGCAATATTGCTTATTATTTAAGTTGTTAGATTAAATAGCTTAAACAGATTTATTTTGCTTTAAACACATAGTTATTTAGTGTGATTTTGCTTATTATTTAAGTTGTGATTGGATTTGTCTATTTAGTAAATACATTGTGCGTATTTCATTGTATACATTTAATGGATATATGCAGCACACTAGTTTTGTTTCCTTGCAAAATATCACATTTGTTTTGCTTGCTTGCAATATCACAATTGATATCACATTTGATAAACTGTAAGTAGCAAAATATCACATGTGATACAACAGTTACAACGATTGCTTATTGGTGGTATATCACATGTGATTCAACAGTTTCAACGATTGCATATTTGTAGTATATCACCTGTGATATAATAGTTGTAATGATTGCTTATTAATAGTATATCACATGTGATACAACAATTGTAATGATTGCTTGTTGGTAGTATATCACATGTAATATTTGATGACGTATACTTATTCAGTTTATATATCATGTATAATATTAAATAACAATGAACTATTCATACACTAACATGGTATATATTTTATGCAGATTTGAATATAAAACTCAGAACTATCAAGACTAAAAGAAGAAAAAAAAGCAGGGGTTGAAGAAGTGAACAAAGAAAGAACATCATCACCGACAACACTAACAATACCAAGCAAATTAACAAAATCCGTTGCTAGACGTTTAAGCTTAGAAAACACAACAAGAACAAAAACAAAAACACCATCAACAAATACTGAAGAAACATCTGTGATATCACCTGTGATATAAGAGGATCTACAACCACCAACACCACCAATAGTAACTATTGAACTCACAACAAAGACTGCATATAAAAAAGCAAAGACGGTTGTTGAAAAAGAAGAAGAGGAATGAAGAAGAAGAGGCTGCAAAAAAGAATGAAGTGGGAAAGAAGACAAAATGAGAGGATGCTCATAAAGCTGGCAAGAATAAAGTTGTGAAAAATAAAAAACAAAAGCATCAATTAGTTATTTCTTTTTGCTACTTAAATTGTAATTTTCTCTTGCTACTTAAATTGTAAACAATAGTAATTTCTATTCAGTTGTAAACAATGTTTTTGGTTTATCTGAATATAACATTTTTTTGGTAATTTTATTAGAGTATCACAAGTGATGCTAATGAAAAGTCAGTTAAAAATACCGTTGACTTCATGAAGAAAACTATGAAAATAAAAACTTGACATATTCTCAAAATCAAACAAGAATAGGATTAATTAAGCAATGCTTTTGAGTAACATAACGATTCGGCAAAAAGAAGGTCAACATATATATCAATTAAATAAATATCACAAGTGATACATGTCATAAACAAGTAAACTCATAAATCATGTAAACATTTTTATGCTTTATCACAAGTGATAAAGCACATTTTATTTATACAAAACAACATAATTATACAGAGAAATGAAAATATCACAAGTGATACATAACTTCTAATTTATTACAGTCTAATTAATAAAGAAACTTTTACATTATTTGAAAGCTTTTGCATGATATGCCACATGCAAAGCCGGGCCTTGGAACCAGGAAGCTTAGCTGGAATTGCTTTTCGCATAGCACCATCTTGACCAGTTACAATGATATTCGGATAACGCACAAAAGTTTTCTTGAATGCTTGGAGTAACCATACATAAGATTTAGTAGTTTTGTTCTTAAGAAGACCAGAACCAACAGTAACACATCTCCTGTGATTGTCAATTGTAGTAAAAGGCACAAAAACCATCATGTACCTGGAAAGAGAAATATCTCAGGTGATAATATATACAAAATGTACAACAAACAATGAAATCTCACATGAGATATTACAAATTAAAAAGCATACTTGTTTGTTTTGTATGTGGCATAAAAAGAGACGATATCACAAAACTATTTGTGATTGCAATTTGCAAAAAACGGCTCCATCAAACGAAAGAATCAACAACAACTGCAGTTGTGGTTCAAAAAAGCACAACAGCTCCACAAAACAAATTGAAGAAGCTCAAACAACTTTGATATCGCCTGTGATATCATAAGATCCTCCATTACCACAACTGATTCAGCAAAATAAAAGAAAGCTACCACACCTGTGATATCACATTTGATATCACCTTTGATATCACTTGTGATATCAAATGTGATATTACCTGTGATACAACTGAGAAACCAACAATACATAAAAGCAAAAAGGAGAAAAGCGTAACCTCAAGTACAACACATTGGGTCTTCTTATCTTCTGCAATTAACCGAATTACATGATTCCAAACAGGGTTTAAGTTGTAATCAACAACCTTTCTTTTGAACTTTTCAAGTGGCCGAATATATGCAATCACATAAGGATCAGACTTCCCAATCATTTCCATGTTTTTCAAATTATTTGCCTTCACGGCTGTTAAGGTAAGCAGTTCTTGTGGATCAAGCTCTAGGTCACTTCTCAATTATCGAACAATACATCAAATTTGCATCACCTCAGATATAGAGTGGTGGAGAAAGAAAAATACAAAACGCACTAAAATAATTCAAAAGGACGCCATTTAGAAAAATGAAAATAAGCATCAACTAATGCAACATATGATATGATTACTCATTTACAATAACTACAGTGCACTTTGATTAATTCCCTAAAGCTTGTTTATCCAAATAAATATTTTTGATTTGGTTATATATGAAATGATGGACAAACAGGAATATGTGATTACTTCTCAACTTGTGCATTCCTCTCTTAGGCATTTTGTCAAACACCTTCCATGCATCAAATTTCCATCAATTCACCCATCCCAAAATGATATCATACTAAAACCTAATGCTACTCACAATCTAAAACATAAACTAAAAGTATGAAATAAACAAAATTTCACAAGTGATAATACAAATATCACTAGTGATAATACACATATACAATTCAACTTAAAATATCACTGGTGATACTACACGTACGATACATAGCAGATTCAAAACAACAATCAGACATAAAAACAGCATTTAAATGCAGTTAAAAACAAAAATTCAACTAACAACTTAATTAATAAGCAGGATTATATGAGCAGATAACAAGATTATCAAACATTTTTCACTTACACATTTCATCAAACACTTAGTGTGCAACTTAATAAGAAGGAATGTTAACAACTTGATCCACATAATTAACAGCCGATCAACAACATTATCAACCGCAACAACATCGATCAAATCAGCTTCTGAAACAAACGGTTCATTCAAATCAAAAGAAGACATAAAAAAGGATGATATGATTAGGAGGTGATGATGAGATGATGACCGGAATGGTGATGGTGATTGGAATCGTGATGGTGACCCAACTGGTGATGATCAAACAATAATAGTTGATTGGAATAACTACTTTTTGAAGGGAAATGATGAGAGCAGGTTGGAAGGAAAACACACAGTAACTGTGTGAAAAAAATGAAGCGAATGAAAAAAAAAAGAAGAAAAGGCTTTATATAGTTGGGAGAATAAAGGTTAAGCAAATTAAATCTTAGGTTAATCCCCACCGTTAGATCGAAATATATTGATGGTGGGGATTTATCCATTGGTAAGCATCAAAATAAAGGTAAGCAAATGAAAATTTCTCGTTGATATTAAAATAATTTGTTTGGTAAAAAAATAATGGGCTCAAGGTTTAAGTTGAGTTCTACATATTTTCTATTTACGAATCCGGTGCATAAGGACTACTTTTCACAAAAGATATCTGCCATGTATCGTACGTGTATACTTTTAGGAAGAATGCATTGATGTTGAGGCATCATATGTTCCGGTTCATTCAATGGGTGAATGTACATCCGATTGTATGTTTATTCACGTGTTGGGCATATGACACAAGTTGATTACTTTGGAGTTAATCATGTATCACTTATTTGAGATTGAAGTTGACTTTCACAAAGGCGTGTTCTTATTTGATAACTTGCTCGGGCTTAAGAATTTGAGTTGAAGACTTGGTTTATCTAGTTACCAGCAGTCAGGGTGGATGGTTGAAGACCTGGTTAACTATCACTATTAGGAGTTACGTTGTTTTACTCAGTGTCACACGCAGATGAAGGTGTGGATAATCGCAAGAGGTGTTAATGTCTCATACTTTGTTTAAGTAGTGAGTACTTAGAGATTTGCTTGAAGCATACATTCTCGACACCGTTCTTCCATCATCAAGTGCAAGCTTAAGATACAAATGTGGGGAATTCGGCTTCGTTTCAAGTTAGGTATATCAGGTTTTCTTCAACAGTGGTCTCTTCAAATTGTCTACATATGGGTTGATAAAGATAGTCAGAGAGAGTTTCTGTAGCAGTTGATTCTCACAAGATACATTTGAGCTTATTGTGTTCTTCTCAAAAGACTTCTAGGATATGAGTGTATTATGTTTTGCTGATTCTGAGGTATCAAAACCAGCAAGGGGAGGGAGACATACATTTAAACTCACAACGAGTACACGTGATGAATTTAATTCTTCTGCTCAAATTGAAGTTATTCCGGGAAGACAAATGTCTTAACCGCAGAGAAACTTAGTGTTTAATTCGTGGAGTTTGGTGTTATTATTCCAACCATTTGGGGGAAGGATGTATCATTCCAACTATTTGGGGTAAGTGGTCTCTTGACTCTTTTGGTATGTGTTAACTCAGCTTTCAGTGGGCAGAAATATGAGAAGTATATTTGGAGTGTGAGATGATATTGCTTATCGACATCTTCTATACGGTTTATGGTAGTGCTTCTGGTTATTGCTTCATGCACAATGTAATGATGATTCCGTTGAGATCGCAACCATCAGGGGAGAGATATGTGTACATTAGAGTTGCACAACATGTTACTTGGATGTCATCGTCTCTACTCTTGTTGGGTACATGTGTACGTTATGGGCTGATTGGTTATACGTTAGATAACTGGAGTGCATTTGGTGAAATGAAGGTGTTGATATTTTGTTCTCCTGAATTGACAACTGCTCAAACTCGAAGAGTTATGTGTACATCGGGGACGCACAACAAGTTCATGTGATCGGGCTTAATTATTTATTTCGGGTTTGATAACCACAGAAATGATCCGTGTTAAATTGTTACTTCGGTGTTATCGTCTTCTTCGGGTTCTTGAAGCTTCATACAATTAGACTGTTTGTTTCACTTCTTCTTCTTGGGGGAAATGGTCTTTTTACGTGGATTGTCGGTTTGGGGGGAAGCTACCAAAGATTCACTCTTTGAAGGCTCAAGTTCTTGCGACGATTTAAGAGCCTCGAATGCTTTGGTGGTGAAAGTTTAAGAGATGATGACTTCTATCTTCTACAAAGTGCTGAACGATTTCCTTATCTCGGTACTCGTATCATCATCTTCTTAAACTATTTCTCTATCGTTGTAAATATTTTTCAAAAAAGCAAAATACAAAAATATAAAACCAACAAAAACTAAATATAAAAATATAAAATAAAAAAAAAGCCAATAAAAAATCAGAAAATTGAAAAATTCCAAAAATATGTTTTCTCAAGACATGTCTTCTGGTATCGATAACATCTACGGTCTTAGAAATGTCATTCAATAATGGCATGGGACTTTAGATGAAGTTCGAGCAGGAGGTGTAAATATTCTTTTCCAAAACATGTCTCTAAATATGGCTTACAGTTATTTCAGACTGTAACCCGGGCTTCAAATAATGGCTTGCAGTTATTTCAGACTGTAACCCGTGATTAAATCTATGGTTTGCTGTTATTTCAGATAGCAACCCGTTCTTCAAGAAAGGAAAGTGCTACGCTTAAACCAATTTTCAAATATTTCGTGCACTTATCCTAAAACTATTTGAGGAAAGTATGTCGAAGGACTGCTGTTCCTACACAAATATTTTTCCGTCTAAAATTCTTCAGAAAAATATTTGTTGTGTTTTTAAAATGGTGGTAAATGAGTTGCTTAAAATCTTTCAGATTCATAGTTTTCGTAAAAATTGAAAACTCAATCAATGACTTCAGCGCTGTTAAACCTTTTAGAAAAATGAGTCATTGATTGAGGGGGAGAATGTTTTCAAATCTATATCATCTAACGGGCTTTCTTAAATTATCCTAATATGCTTAATTAAAAACGTTGTTAACCTACGTTGAAGGACTAGGTGCCTAGGATAAGATTGTTAGGATTAGATGATTAGAGTTTGAGGAACAAATTTTTCCCATACCTTACATGATCTGATTGATATGTTGGATTGACTTTTATTAGTCGATTGCTGTTTGGGTGTTGTCGACCACCATATATTTGTATGTGTGTTCACTAACGTATGCATGTATATTGGTATATAAGAATGTTCCCGATCCGGATCCCACAATTTATGATGATTGGATGCAGAAAGGAAAGGGTAACGATTTCTTGGGTCGACAAATGAAGAAACGGAGCTTAACTTGACTTCAATGGAGAGTTGGCATAAATGCAACGTAAGAGGTCTCATTGCATCAGCAGATGGTTTTCTTCATCAGCAAATGAAGAAACGGAGCTTAATTTGACCTCAGTTGGCATTAAAATGCAACGAAAGAAGCCTCACTGCATCAGCAGATGGTTTTTCTTCCAAACTCTACAGCATCAACAACGGAAGCTTCTCAACCACCTAACGTATCTTTGTGCAGGACACCATTTTTCTAAAACTTTGATTAAAATTGTTTTGAAAATGAAAAATATTGTTTTGAAAATAAATTGGACTAAATTTTGAAAATCACCGGACTTCTTCTTATCAAAACCTATGTCACTCAATTATCGACTTCGGTCATCGATTGAGGGGGAGAGTGATTTAAAATAAAATATTTTCAAACGATATTTCTTCACAAAAGTTCCGGTTTGTACAACAATAAGTGGTGATCTAAAGATTTAATGTTATGTCATGGTATGATTTTCTTTAAAACTCAAAGATCTTACAAAATGAAATTTTTTCTGTTCTTGTTTGATTGTGAATTTGTTTTATTTTAATTAAAGATCTCTTAAAAACTATCATACCTGACACTAACAATCTTTAATGTTTAAAATTGATCCGTATCAATCATTTTTCAAAATTAAATCAAGCCACGTCTTTCCCCAAAATCTTTTAAATGATTTAAATCAATTGGGATCACAAATCTCAAAAGGTTTGAAATTTTTGATTGGGGTAGAGATCGTGATTTAAATCTCAAATTTGTTTAAATGGAATTGGTTTTAGTCCTTTAAAGGCACTCCTGCCTCCATGTGCCAAACGATTTCTAATACATAATGCACATGTTGAGGGGGAGCATTTATCCAAAAACAAGATGAGTATTTAAACCTGGCCACATTTTCTCCTATGTTTTCTAAACCTTATTAAATCACTTGGCATCCAAAATCTCAAAGGGTTTGATATTTTTGATCGGGGGAGAATTTGTGATTTAATAATGAAATTTGATAAAAGGTGATCGTTTTGATTCAATTGTGCAGGCTGCTCTCTCATATGTGCTAAACTCTTTCGAATCTCGAATCACATATTGAGGGGGAGAATTTCAAAAGAAAACAAACTTTCAAGGTACAAAGATTTCTATGTTTCAACATAATGTACCTTGATTGATTTTCTAATGGTTTCTTAATGGCTTTTGTAATCGTGGATGTACTTCAAAAGAACTCTTTCCTCTATCTGATAAAATGATTTCAAATATCCTATGCACATATTGAGGGGGAGAATTTACCAAAGAAAATCAAATGGCTTTTTCTAAGGAAATTGTGATCAAAGAAATTGTTTCAAAGAACTCTTGCCTCCATGTGCTAATCAATTTCAAAATCATACACACATGTTGAGGGGGAGCATTTCTAAATGATCAAAACTATTAAGGTACAAAATGCTTTGATTTTATATCACAAGTACCTTGATTGATTTTCCAAATGATTTTTCAATTGGTTTCAAGAAGGAAAGAACAATACCGAAAGACCGACCAATTTACTTTATGCATGGTGTTATAAGGATGGTTAGGTTAGGTATTTGTTCCCACAATCCGCCAGAACCGGAGGAATCTACCCAGGGACAATCCACTAGATAGTGTAGAGTCCTTAGGTATGATGAAAAAAAAGGAGAAAAATGAGAATTGGGAAGAGTGCAGACTGAGACAGAGCTAGTACTGGAATAAACCCAACAAGGTTCTAGTTATGAAGTCTCGGTAAGTACTGAAGGGGTTGAAGAATGAAAAAGAAATGAAATGAGAAAAGGGTGAAAAGAAATAACCCTCCATTATTTCAACCTTAGGGCAGAAACCAGGTTCAATTCATATGCTACTGATGGTTACCAAGGTAACATCGGTATTGAAGACAAGACGTCATGGACCCAGTGACGCACTGCACTACAACTTCCCAACCTACTCAAGTTCCTCTTAAAAGGGCTTGTTTCACTCTCACGGGGAACCGACGTAATCTATCGACTTTCTCTTAGAGATGGTTGATATTAAAGAAGGAGACCCTCTCCCTAGTCTCCGGCATAGGAACCAAATGTGCACCATTGAGTCTAGAGCCAAGAGATCATCCACAATATCTCATTAGGACACAAAATTAATGAAGACTTGCTGTTTCACACAATGTGGAAGGTAAGAATATATTAAGAGTCCTACGCATTATCCTTGTGGTATTGCCAGAACATCCGAGTTATATAAAAGTATTCACGATGAAGATGGAAATCCTTCTAGAGCCAACATCAAACAAGCTCTTGGTGGGTGACACGTGAGATCTTTTCTAAAGATCAAACTTGTGACAATTGGATAGAAACGATGGAGCGATTCACTCTTGAATCAACCTTGGTCCAGGAATGGAATTGACGAATGCTTTTGGAAAAACCGTTCGATGTGCAAATCTTTTCTTCAGCGCGTCGAATGTGTATTCATATTTCAAATTCAAAAAGTATCTTTGATTGAAAAAATACTTTTAGAAAAACCGTTCGATGTGCAAATTTCTTCTTTTCTCTAGCACATCGAATGTGTACTCTTTTCAAATACAAAAAGTATTTTTGATTGAAAATTGATCTTTCTCATAAAACCTTCGTCGTATTGCAAAACTCTTTCTTCAAAGCAATACATGATTGTTTTTCAAATCAATTTTTCATCAATCAGTGAATCTCAATTCGCTGGTTCACTCACTCCGTGTTGTCTTCTTTGAGACGTTCCGGTTTGAGAACGGCTAGAACAGCTGCGAAACCCTGTCAAGGAGATTCTTCGGAATTTTACCTGATCACAGGCAGTACTTGTACTGATCAACGGGGAACCGTGGGCCGTGTACCTCAATTCAACGAAAGTGATCAAAGACACTTTCGTGCGCTTTATTGCTAACTGTTGTTTGCAGGTACATTTGGACGGTTGCAGCTGATCAGAATTGAGGAGTCAATCCAAAGCCGCATGCTCACAGCATCCACACTTATTTGAAGAAATCATGACAATTGCTTATCTACATAACCTGGCTCAGATATTTTTATACTATGCTTCTGCTACGCTGCTGCAAATATATTGAGTCAGTAAAGCTTCTGCTACTCTGATGAAAAGATGTCATGATCCAGAAAGTGTGAGCATGTCGGTCCAAAAGTTACAATATCACATGATGGCAACACAACAAAGGGTGATCCAGAGATTTACTGTGGCTGATGGTCTCAATGAAAGCTCAAAGATCATCAAAGATGTGGATCAGTTAAAGGCCTCCACAAAAAGTACAAAATATAATTGGACTTTGAAGTATCACTGCTAAAGCACAAAAGATGCGGAAGTTGAAGAATTAAAGTCTACGAGCTCAAGACTGAAGATTAAATAGAATGCTAGGATTCGAAATGTAAAACATGGGGTGACCTCCCTTAGGGGGAGATTGTTAGGAATTAGAAATTCTATAGTGAAGTGTCGGTCACCCCATATATAATCTAGCATAAGTTAGCTCGTAGACATTACGTTATTTACTAGTTATTTAGTTAGTTATTTAGTTTAGTGCAACACCGTGGAGGACGGACGGGTCTTTACCCGCTGTATGCATGATCCACAGTCTGAAGGAGGACGGTTATTATGTAACTATAAATACCCTCTACCTCCCAAGGTAGAGGGTTGGACCTTTCACTTAATCTAACCTTTTTTTCTTTGTTACTTTCTCTCTCTAGAAATGATCCCACTTTCTCTCTCTAAACTCTATACTATTCGATCCATTGTTGAGCTTATTTGTGTGTTTATGAAATCCAATATGTTACAAATATAATGCTTGTGGAATGGATGTTTACAGATTTTCTGGAAAATTAAGACCTGGAAAATTCCAAAAATTTATAAGTAGCTCAGAAAACGAGAAAAAGTCATAAGCTGTTTCTGCTCCTCCTGACGCCGTCAGGTTGCGATCCTGACCCCGTCAGGTTATCCTGATAGAAACTGGTCTGCGATTTTCTGGAAAAAAATCTGGAAAATTTACATCTTTAGAATCTGGAAAAATTTCCTGCAAAACATCCATTATGACTCGATACAAGCATTTGACTCGAACAAACACACATGTATATCTTTTAATTAATTGTAATTCTCATGTTTATGTTTCTTTTGAAAACGTGTGTAATCCTCCCTACACTTATCCCTTATGTAAAATACCTTTATATGTAATTAAGACGAGGTTAAAGACAAAATAAAGCATTTTTACAAATTTAAACATGAGAATAAACAATCAATAAAAGATACACGACACACAAACAAGCAAACAATAAAGCATGGGTTGCCTCCCACGAAGCGCTTTTCTTTATTTATGAGTCTTGTAGCTAGACTCGAAGTCGTGCCCCTACGTGGTCCTAATCTTAGAGGCCCATTCGATCTCCTTAACCCTTCTCTCATCACGAATATATTCAGGGCCTAACTCAAGACAAGCAGTGTAGTAAACCTTGTTCTTCCAGTCTACTTCAAATGCCGAAATGTTGTCCACATCTAAATTATCAATACCCTCAAACTTCTTATTTTTGTAGGGCATTATATATTTAACACTCTCGGCTCCATTTGAGAACTCGACTATTCCTTCCTCTCGATCATAAACCATTTTAGACTCCTCTATAAATGGTCTCCCAAGTATCACATCCCCTAAAATGATGCCCTTAACATTTTCCAGGATTATGAAATCACACCTATATGTGAAGTTACCTACGAAGACATGCAATCCTTTAACCCTCCCAACATAGTTACTTGCTTTCCTAGGGCGAAAGGGGTCCCTCATAGGTTCTAGCATTTTGCTCATGATCCAATTGTAATAGATCCTAGACATTATATTCGTGGGTGCCTTATAGTCAATGTAGGTGTGATCCCTATATAAGTATCCAACCATACACGGTATCTTGATGTTTTTAGGGTTACCCCTTCTTATGCGAGGCTCGAAAGGTGGTCTCGGGAAGTTGACTACGTTATAGTGATAGGCGGTTTCCTTCCCTTTAGGGTATGAGTCGAAATACTCCCTAAGTTCTTCCTCCTCCTTACTATCCTCCATAATTTCTAACACCTTATAATCTCCATCTTCTAGGTCATCATCCGAATCACTTGAGGTCGAATCACTATCTAAAGTGTTAGTAGATTCCTTAAGGGCTTCCTCAAGTGTATTTTGAATTATCCTATTTAGTTTCCTAAGCTCTCCAATTTCACTAATAGGAGCTCGAAGTTGGTTGGCAAAGGCTAGATCAAGCGGTGGGTACTTGTTTGGTGGTAAAGTGTTGTTTGGCGGATTATCACCTTCCATGATGAAAAGTGATGGGATTACTAACAAAGGTCACGAAGAAAGGGGATAGACTACGAGGAAGCTAAAAATGAGAAAAAATCTTACTTGATAGGAATCAAGCCAGGAAACCTAAACGAGGTGGACTCCTAACTAGCTATTCTATTCCCCGGCAGCGGCGCCAAAAACTTGATACGCTTACACAGCATGTTCGGGGTCAAAGGAACTTCCTTTTCATCGAGCAATTTTTTCAACACCCTAGGCAGTGAACCTAATCGTTGTAGTGTAGTATTAGGGTAAGCCACGGGAATTGATATCGTTCTCTAGGGGAATAGGAATGCTAGTGAGAAGTTACTACGCTAAGGTTGGGGTTGAGGAAGATTATTTTTTTATCTTTTTTATATTTTTTAGAAAATTGAAAGGTATGAATCTCGGGGTATTGGATTTGGGGGGTTGGTATT
This sequence comes from Chrysanthemum seticuspe, assembly GCA_019973895.1. Taxonomy (NCBI): domain Eukaryota; kingdom Viridiplantae; phylum Streptophyta; class Magnoliopsida; order Asterales; family Asteraceae; genus Chrysanthemum; species Chrysanthemum seticuspe. The sequence goes on along the minus strand of BPTQ01000006.1, from coordinate 267,998,924 downwards.
TCTACCGATTACTCTACTTATCTAATTATCTAAGCTAAGGTGAATGTAGTCTATGTCTATTGTTGTGTGCTCGTATGATGATTAAAAATGTATTTGCTTGGGCTTTATTACTCCCTAGTTATCTCCTATTGATGGTTGAATTGTCACGTCCTTATTCTTAATCGCGTTGTGTCTCTAAGGTCGTAGGGTATGCGTTTATCCCTAACTCTTTGAAGCTACCAAAGGTTAATGACTACAAAATCTCTAGGATTTATAAACTTAATACTAAGGTATTCTTTGGATGTATAGCCTACAATTACTCTAGGTGATTATAAACTAAGGTTCAACAAAGATTAATCAAGGATTTACAACACAACGAATGACCTATCGCAATACTAGGTCAATCACAACTAAGATAAGAGACAACCAATCAATATTCAATAACTAAGTTTCATATTACCTAAGCAAACACACAAGTAAATTAGCCGGACATGGGGAACATGCAAGCATACACACAATCAATTGAAGACATAATTAAATTAATGAAGTAAAACACTTATCTTGATGTAAGATAGGGTATGGAACCCTAAAATACTGTACAAGACAGCCTTGGTTCGGTTTAGGTTTTTACTCCACAAAACTACACACAAAACTAAAAAATTCGGATTCTATATATAAGGTTACAACTGCGACGGCGTCACTCTTTAATTTGTGACGCCGTCGGGTCGCCTTTATTAGGGTTTCGTCTTGGCCACGTTATCATTGTGACGGCATCACCTTATGTCCGTAACACCGTCGCCTTGAGTCTCTAACGCCGTCTAGATCAAATCTAGGTCGTCTGAGCTTCGACGCCCTACTCTTTTAAAACCTGACGTCGTCACTTGAAAATAAGCAATTTGGCTACTTATCGTCACAAAGCTTGTTCCGACGGCGTCACAAGTATAACCTGATGCCATCCCCTTTCAATTCAGCAGCTTGAGTGTCTCGATTCTTGACTTTGGCCATTTTCTTCGTATATTCGCGCCTTTTCGTCCGAATAAGTGTCATTCCAGCAATTTGCCTTCAAGAGACCTAAAAAGTGAAAAGGAACGATATTAAGTAATAACGGATACAAAAGTGATCAATTAAGGGCTTAAACGACCCCTCAAAAAGGTACATTTTAAAACCTTATAAAACTTACACCAAATCCAAATCCAAATCCAAAACCTTTAACAAACCAAACAGACCCTAAATGGGATGCTTGGTGGGTTTTTAGGGTAGAAGGCATAGGGTGCAGTTTCGAGTTTTTTCACACATGATCAGTTTCACATCACCAACTCAGTTTTACATCACCAAAAGTTTTACTTTTTCTTTTCCGTTTTTGCTCAATCATTGTAACATATATTTTTTTTCATCCGCTCAACTTTTTCATTTTTTATCATTCAAAAATACCACAAATACACATATACCCACTTACAACAACTAATAAAATACACTTTCTCCCGAAAAATATTTTTCTCTCTCCTCAAAGCTTGCAGGACTTAAGTGTCGCTTGTGGAAAAAATGTGTTTGCCTCTTTCCCGTGATAGAGGGGGAGGCTTTCCCGCAGGAAAGGGGGTTTCCCTCTTGTTTTCCCGCATCACACCCTGAGGCTTTATAATGGGATGAACAAAATTCCGATAAAGGTGGTTTGCTTTTTCTATTACATTGATGCAGTTATCCATAAACTAAAATATTAGTAATTTATCTCATAATTTGTAACACCCCAAAAATATAAGAAAAGTTTAGCGAATATATCTAATATTTTGTAACACCCTCTATATTGTACCATAACTTCCTCAGGGATTTTTGGGCTACAGCAGTGGCCTTTGACCCGACACCCTCTACTGATGAGAACCATCCAAGACCCCTCAGGGAGTTTCTCACCAGGTTTTCGGTCTTAAATGGGGAACAACGACTAACTTTCGACTACAAAACTTTTTGCTCTTCAACAGGGTTTGACTATAATAATGGAGAATATGTTGCACAACCTGACCCGACCTTTGTTAAGGCTGAGTTAGCAAAAATTACTTTAGACCCAAAGTTACCGGACAAGACCCCTGTCACCAAAAATTCATTTCTCGTGGCTTGGAAGATTCTGTTCACTTTTGTGATTCAAGTTCTCGGCGGGAAACACTCGTCCACTGAAAAGATTAACTCTATTCAGTTGAAGATGGCTTACTGCCTGATGACAGGGACCAATATCGATATTGGATAGATCATTTACAGTAATCTCGTAACCAAGCTCCAGAGCAAAACTAGTGTGAAATACGTATCAAACCCTAGGTTTGTCTCTTGTGCTTTGCAAGAGTTACTAGGTTGTAATTATACTTAGGATTACCAATTTGGCTCTTTACCTGCCACCCTGAGTCCATCAAATTTTACAAAGAACCCATCCTTAGTCACTAAAATAGAATTAATGGCCCATATGGTTGCTGTAAACAACCAGAGGGAATCAGTGTCTCTAAACCCTGCTCCTAAAAATAGAAAGGGGAAGTCTCAGATTGGGACTAAGACCAAACCTAATTCGCAGGGTCCCTGAGGCTTCTGGAACACAAGACAAGAGGAAAAAGAAACCCCAGACTGATAAGCCACCCAAGTGTAACACCCCCAAATTTGGCACAGCGGAAGCATTCGGGTCGTGGGGTGCTACTAATTGGTATCACAACACAAAGTATAGAATAACGATTTTACATTAAGAAACTTTATAAACAAATGAATAAGGTTTTACATTATTCAAAATTAGTGCGGAAATACAGGCCCATAATAATAATAAAGCGGTCCCAAAAATGTCCAAGTATCCTATGACCATGCCATGCCATGCCAAACGCCTCCAAAGTAAGATGTCGTCTTAAACCTGAAAATACATGCTAAAATGTCAACACGAGGTTGGTGAGTTCATAGGTTTGCAATAAAGTAGTAAATCAGTTTTGTTGTGCATTGAAATACGAGTAGGACATATGTATAAGTAATAGTGCTGAGCAAGTAGTAAATGAAATGCAATTCACAACATGAAATCCGACCACCACGTGGTCCCGTGCACAATAGGAATCCAATCAGTTATTATCGCTAACCAGCTGGAGCTAAACTATTGGATAAATGAAATCTGTCAACCAATCCCAAAGACTGTTGGCTAAATGTAATCATGGATATCCAACCAGTCTCGAAGACTGTTGGCTAAATGAAATCTGTCAACCACTACAAACACTCATGCACACAGTTACATACACATATATGTCCAAAATTGAAATATTATGAATTTAGCATAGCGAAAGAAATAATGTTATTGTAATGATAATTGAATAGTTGAATAAGTTATTTAGTGAAGCACATAAAGTTTTCAAGAACCAAGTCATTTGCAAATATTTGAATTTAGTAAACAAGCATGTATTCCCCCCCAAAAGTATTTTCAAAACAAGTAAAGTATGGGTCATGAACTCACCTTGATATGAAGTAACGCAAGAGTCACAACTGACACAACTGGCATCAAGAAGCTAACACAATAGTATCGAGAGTACATGCACAATTGTACAACATCGCCACAACCTAATATGAATATGCTATCTCAGAATAGTTCTAGCAGAGCTTGTGAATTTCCGAAAGGTAACGCTTTTTAGTTTTCGTGGAATCTTTGTATCGATATCTTATAAAATGTTTAGTGTTGATTCTTGTAAGAAAAGTTTAGTATGAACGTTTCGTGTGGTAATCAAGAAACAAAGACTCGACCTTGGGAACGAACGCCTAATCCTTCGCTCATCCTTCGGGAACACCAGTTATCTTTACTATCCTCCCATATCATAATAATTGTGCCGCTATTAACAAACTGTTTTCAATCATCCTACACAATATTTTGTGACCACCCAAAAAAAAAATAATAATAAAAAAATATATATATAAACGTTTTACTAATCAGTCATGAAATCAAAATTTTTGACCGTATTGTTATTTTATAAACAATATATTCATTTTCCTACTACTCTAACCTGTTTTGCAAACCCTTTTATAAACTGTATATACTCCTTTGGAAAGTATTTTATACTACTACCACATAAACTGAACAAATAATATTTTCTGTTTTAACTAAACAAAACTTTTTGGTTGAATCCTACACCTCTGCCTGAAACTATAGATAACCATCTACCAAGTCTCGACGCTATCTCATCATTTTACAAATTACCCTATTCGTTTCATATGATAAGATTCCCTTATTGGTTGCCCGTATCATCACCTCTTCTGAGTCATTACGCTATTGAACGATAGGAATTGAATCGCGAGGACGAGATTTCTTTTAAGGAGGGTAGACTGTAGCACACGGTAAATTTTCAATAAACTATTGTAATAACGAATTATATTTATTATTATTTGCTTTCCACTTCGGATTTTCCCGAGCCAATTTGAATCGAAAACAAAAAGTTATCTCGTAAATCATGAAGAACCACACACGACGTGTTTCGACAACCGTAAAATTCATTTAACTTCTTGATTTGACTATTATATTTAATTACGAGAAAATGAGTCAAGTAAATACTCAATTTTAATGGAAATATTATTTCGAACCCAATGGCGTTATTTACATAATTTAATTCGCGCTTATACTTGCCCAATTAAGCCCCGAACTTAATGTTTACAGAAGTTTACTAAAAATTCGCATATGGTCCCTGAGGAAGAAGTTACCAGCCGCCCCCTCAACTTTCACAAAAAATCGCACTTTGTAATTATATTTTTCTAACTATGAATATAAACTCATAAACATTTCTCTCTCATTTTACATCTAACCCTAAATACTGCATCTCCCTCCTCCACCCTAACTTCCAGCCGCCACTCCTGCCAACCTCCGGTCACACCACCACTCCTCTCCATCGTCGCCGCCATCACTCCACCATCATAGTGTTGAAGATCCAAGGCGTGTGAAGGTGTTTTTTTTGGGTTTAGTTGTGGCAGTTGGGTCACGTTGGAGTTTGTATATCGTGAGGTGTGTTCAAGGTTTATGTTTGCGTTTGTCTCCATCTCGTCAACTTCACCTTATCTCGCTTTCTGTTGTTCCTTTGGGTATGTCTAAAATCTAAACCGAACCTTAATATTTTTTTGTTTTAATTCATACATAAAACGAGTTTTATAATTTCGTGGAATAAAACTGAATTAAAAACATGTTTTGAAAGAGATTCGCGTGGTAACGTTTACAAAAAAGGGTGATGTTAATTTATTTTGGGTCGCGACTAGTTTTGGTCACGTGTTGGGTCTCGGATTAGATTGGAGTTTGATTATTTGAATCGTTTGATTTTGTTGATAGTGGGTTTGTGTGATGTTCTCGGTTCCTGGTCAGCTGCAAGACCAGTGTAGAATATGAATTGGATTTAGATTTTTACATGTGTTGTTATTGTTAGGTTGGTGTTAGATCAAGAGGGTGTGCCTGCTAAAGTATCTAGTCAATCGGGTTTACTTGCGTAATCGAGTCGAGTCAGGTGGTTAACCACGGGTCAAACCTGTGATGACTTAGATTGGTATAGATGCATTGTAATTGATTATCCACTGAGCAGATTGTGTTCTATTCTGAGATAGCATATTCATATTAGGTTGTGCCGATGTTGTACAATTGTGCATGTACTCTCGATAATATTGTGTTAGCTTCTTGATGCCAGTTGTGTCAGTTGTGACTCTTGCGTTACTTCATATCAAGGTGAGTTCATGACCCATACTTTACTTGTTTTAAAAACACTTTTGGGGGAGAATACATGCTTGTTTACTAAATTCCAATATTTGCAAATGACTTGGTTCTTGAAAACTTTATGTGCTTTACTAAATAACTTATTCAACTATTCAATTATCATTACAATAACATTATTTCTTTCGTTGTGCTAAATTCATAATATTTCAATTTTGGACATATATGTGTATGTAACTGTGTGCATGAGTGTTTATAGTGGTTGACATATTTCATTTAGCCAACAGTCTTCGAGACTGGTTGGATATCCATGATTACATTTAGCCAACAGTCTTTGGGATTGGTTGACATATTTCATTTATCCAATAGTTTAGCTCCAGCTGGTTAGCGATAATAACTGATTGGATTCCTATTATGCACGGGGCCACATGGTGTTCAGATTTCATGTTGTGAATTGCATTTCATTTACTACTTGCTCAGCACTATTACTTATACATATGTCCTACTCGTATTTCAATGCACAACAAAACTGATTTACTACTTTATTGCAAACCTATGAACTCACCAACCTCGTGTTGACATTTTAGCATGTATTTTCAGGTTTAAGACGACATCTTACTTTGGAGGCGTTTGGCATGGCATGGCATGGTCATAGGATACTTGTACATTTTTGGGACCGCTTTATTATTATTATGGGCCTGTATTCATTTGTTTATAAAGTTTCTTAATGTAAAATCGTTATTGTATACTTTGTGTTGTGATACCAATTAGTAGCACCCCACGACCCGAATGGTTACCCCTTCAAAATCCCAAAGGTTATGTCATGTATAGAATCTCTACCGAAAGGAGAGTTTAACAAATCCGAAGTACGACTCTGGAGGAGAGGTTGATTGTTACTAGTAAATTAGTTAGTTGCCTTAGCAGTGTATTTAGAATTCAACACGGAAAGATACAACATTCGAATTTAAAGCCATGATTCCAAAAGGAATTCGACTACCAATGATATCAATTCAAGTTATAAAAATAAGGGGACGTCGACGGTTCCAAACGGTCACGCTCGAAGCATATAAGTCGATAGAGCGTAAGGTTCGAGGTAAAGGTGACGGTAACATGACCAGACGGTTCCAATGGTTCTAAAAGAAACCCAAAGTCATAGCATGACCAGAAGACAATGGAAGTCATTCCATACAAAAGGAAGAATATCGCGATAAATAAGTATTGTGATGCAAGTGTGTTGTGTGTGAAGGGTAAATTTTATAAAATTCAATGCTCGTATACACACACCAAAACTTTACCCTTTCCTGAAATTAAACCAAAAACATCCGGACATAATACCATTATAACTAATCCAAGTATCGCAAAATTCACCTCTGAGTCGGACATAGGTAATTAGGCTATGTCCCACTGTCCCTGGCTGAATATAGGTGATCAGTCTATATTCACCCGAGGTTCAATGAATTTTGACATACTTGACTTAGTTACTCTAGCATCATGTCTTTCACTTCCCAAAATCCATTTTCAAAAGACTAAAACAAGTATCCAAACTCAAAGTCAAAAGATGCGATTGCGTATTGAAAGTGGTGCAACGCTACAATAAGTGCGATACGTAAGCATAAGTATGTCGAAGATACCTATAGCACATAGCGAGAAATAAATGGGTATACACATTCAATAGTAAGGCACACATCTCATCAATTATATTAGAAACTGTCACACCCCCAAATTACCTGTTTTGCAGCGGAATGGAATTCCTGGGGATTGACTGTCATAGCATCACAATCACAGTTATATTGAACGACCTAAAGTGTCGTTTGGAAAATACATCGCTTGATTTAATAAAAACATTCAGAGTTACAAAGATAGGTCCCAAATGAAAATCATCTTGTGCGGAAATAAGTTTGTTACAAGTCAAACGATGTTCAAAAGTTCATAAAACCCATGTGAGACGCGTCGTCACCGCGACTCTATGATGTGTCCAAATGTATGGCATGAATTGTATACCTGAGATAAAACATGCTTAAAAAGGTCAACACAAAGGTTGAGTGAAATCCATAGGTTTAAGTAATTCGTTTGAACACAATCATCGTAGTGTGAGTTAAATGGTTCACACTCATCGTTGAAAACAAAATCGTATTTATTTCACTAAGTTCATGACACCAAAACATAAACATCGCACCAATAAAAATTGGTAATCATCGTTTCATCGCCGCCCTAATAGGTAAACTTGCCAATTTACCTTACTGGTTCAAATATAGTGCGCTCGATTTCCCCTAACTGGGTCAATAAGAGCGGGAGTGTTAATTCCAATAGGCCTATTCACAATATTCGCGCTCACTCGCAAGTGACTAATGGTTCATGATGTAGGGACTTCGAACATGGCAAATACTTAGTGACAATAAAACATTCGGTTATAGCATACAGTTCAAAGCATTTGTGTTCGATTAAAAAATGTAGCATGTATCTCCCCCAAGAGTTTGTAAAACGGTTAAAAGAGTAAAAGTGGGGCTATGAACTCACCTGTTGCAATGATTACGATGACAAAAGTGGATACACTGAAATATAGCGTGAATCTCGAAAATGACCTATTATGAATGATATGATATGTAATGAGTTATGATATAATGTTATGCATGCATTTCGTATGTTATTTATACCATTTGCGAGTTTTGAAAATAATACTTATCGTCGAAAAATACTCTTTTGACGTCTTGACCATCCTTAAATTACTTTACAAGTATTTACGTCAAAATGTCATCCTACAATAGTTTATTAATGATTTATTGTGAAATTTTCACTTTTCGTCGTAAAATAAAGTCGTCGGAAATTTCATAAAAGTGACAAAAATGGCTTCGAAAAACTAGTCGTAAAATGGTGTACGTCGAAAGTTAGGAAACGAACTCGACGGTTTTGGAAAGTTTGTATCAAAATCTAGAAGTTTCAGTTCAGGAGTTTTCGACATAAAGGTCTCGAACATAAAGATAATAAGGGTTAAAGATGGTGATTTTGACCAAAATGTTGTTTAAAAATGAGTTTCGGCCAATTTTAAGCATCCGTAAATAATTTATTACAATTCCGCTATACAAACGGTTGATCGTTTTGAAAAATATGCTTGGTGATCTCGATTTTATTAGAAGAAATTTCGTTCCAAAAAGTTCCACATCCACGTTAAAAACAGCCTTAAACATGGTCGTTTTAGTTACCGTAACACTTATCTCGTAAAAATAATATAGTTTTTCTGAAAATAATAGTTACGGCAAGTTTGTAAAAACGTGTATATCTTAGTCGTTTCAAATCCGTTTTCTACTTATTATACGTCCTTAGCTTCGTATCAAAGTATACTAATATATTTTTGATAAGTCGAAATAATTTGTAAAGCTTAGGACTCGTTTTTGACTCGAACAAGATAAAAATAGTATGCTGAAATTTCAGAAAAATATATATTTCGTCGTCAAACTTGAAAAATTCATAACTTCTTCGTTATAACTCCGTTTTAATCCGTTCAAGCGGCCACGGATTCGTTTTAAAGTATATTTTCTAAATATCAAGGCCAAAAATTCGAGCCTACTGTCGGATTTTCCAGAAAAACAAAATAAGGACAGAACACTTTTATATACTTGTCGAAAATAGTTTTTCTCGTACTAAACCTATTCTAATCCCTTCAAATCAACTCCAAAACTAATCTAATCCTACCATACACCTTCTTAGGGTGTCATGGGTTCCTAATCATCATCAAGACCAATATATACCAAAGGAATAATTATAGGATGACTTTATATATATATATAACTCTAAAAATCATGTAAAAATGGTATAACTAACACAAGTCTTGCATGTTTGCTCCAAAAATGAAGAGATACATATGTAATGATAAGAAAAGATGAAAAATGATAGAAATATGCTTACAAGCTATAATGATGAGGTGCAAAGAACAAAGGTTTAACCTAAACACCCTAGGTTTTTATTTCAAAACCTTAATTAAGAGTGAAATTCTAGATTGTTTAACTTGATCTTGCAAAAATTTTTGTGATCCCTTTGTTAACACCTTGATGGCCGGTTATGGAAGAACCAAAAGTGAGAAGAAAAATTTTCTTGACTTGATAATAATGAAGTGAATGAGTGAAAAGTAGGAAGTAAGACTTTTAAGTAAGTGTATAAATATATACAATCAAGTAACCATACCACAATTTAATGCCACCCTCCCCCTTGGTCGGCCAAGGGGGGAGGGATTTGGTAATAATAATTTTTTTTTTTTTCTTTTACTTGTATGAAATTATAATTGTGTATAATTTGTTAAAAATGTATAAGTAAAGTGTGTAGTTAAATGTAACTTGTAAGGTAAATGGTAGCTTTTAGGTAAAAAGAGATTTTTAATAGATCAAAGTAGAATGTAATGAGATCATAAAAATTGTAAAAATACATTCCTTGTGAAATTTGAGTGATATAAAAATTTTCGTGTCGTTTTTAAGAAAAACGTCGTAATAATATAAATTTTAATGATTTATGTACAAAATAAATTTAGAACACTAGGTAAACTCAAAATATAGTTTTTATAAACTAAATGTAAATATAAAAATATATCGGGATCATTTTTGGAAGCAACGGATTAATTGTTCAAAATAATAACTCACGCGATAACGTTTATTTAATACAAAATTTACGCGGTAAAGGTGAAATGCAATGTCATGAATGAACTAACGTGATGCAAATGATGTTAATGAAATGTAGACTAAACTTAGTCCATATGAAATGTTCGTGATGATATGATCATGAATTCGCCGCTAAACCCTTAAGGTTACGCGAATTTGGAACACGTAAACCTAGTTTACGATAAATGTTGAAATTGTGAAGCATGAATTGTTTCGAGAAATGACCTGAAAGTACGGGTTGTCACAGAAACCAAAGTCACAAGTGAGGCATCAGCTTGGTAGGCAGGCACGTGTCGGTCATAAGGTTAAGTTTTCATAAAAGCGGTTATAGTCTAGGTTTTGAAATTTACCCAGTTCCCTATAACCTTGGCTCTGATACCAACTGTAACACCCCCAAATTTGGCACATCGGAAGCATTCGGGTCGTGGGGTGCTACTAATTGGTATCACAACACAAAGTATAGAATAACGATTTTACATTAAGAAACATCATAAACAAATGAATAAGGTTTTACATTATTCAAAATTAGTGCGGAAATATAGGCCCATAACAATAATAAAGCGGTCCCAAAAATGTCCAAGTATCCTATGACCATGCCATGCCATGCCAAACGCCTCCAAAGTAAGATGTCGTCTTAATCCTGAAAATACATGCTAAA
>BPTQ01000006.1:267179270-267376291 GCA_019973895.1 Chrysanthemum seticuspe | reverse complement strand
CATTTTCTAGTAAACCCGTTTTTTGGGATTTTAATGCGTATTCGTATTCGAATGCGCATCTTTAGGATGCGGATTCTAAAAAGAATGCGGATTCGGATCAGAATGCGTATTCTTTTAGGATGCGGATTGAAAGATGCGGATTGAAAACAGATGCGGATTGAAATCACGAAAAGGGATGAATGCGCATTCGATTTAGGATGCGCATTGAGGAATAACAATGCGCATTGAAACCACAAAAATGCGTATTCACGATGAACCAAGAACATAAAAGATGCGGATGCCTGTGAAGTAGTTGTTTCCAAGTAAGCTGATGTTTCTAGGTAAAAATGGTTGTGTTCAAAAAAGATTTACAGAGTTGGTGGTATGAGATTGATAAAGGGAATGTGAATAGGAGTTGCTGTTGTTGTTGATTCAGGTGTTGTAGTTGTTACCTTAGTTGTTGTTCGATAAATAGTTGTTGTTAAATTAGTTGTTGTATGAGGTGTTGAACCACGTTAAGGGGGTGGTGTTTACCAAGTTGGTGGCGGTTCAGAAGTTCAAGTTGGGATGTGTTTACTAAAGTTAGTTGTAGGTAGTTCCTTGTGATACTTCCTTGGGTGAACCAAACGTTTCTACACACTTCGAAATTCGTCGGTTGTTAGTTAAGTACTCCGACCTAGTGAACTATCTGGAGGTTACGAGTGAGGTCCTTTGATGCTAGTTACCCACTATTCCAAGAAATCCAAAACACTAGACTTCTTCGGTGTACATTTCAAGAATTTCTTCCAATAGAACCTTCCAGGTGAACTCTACGGATGACAGTAACATGGGCCTCTAGGCTTACGGTAAGGTGGTTCTCTACTTGTTTGCTTGTAACGATGACAATGTCTGAACTTAGGAGTTCTTGAAGAGGTGATACTTCGTCTACTTGAACGTTACCTTATATAGGAGAATCCTAATGGTTTGGGTTAAGAAGCATCACAACTACGAGTTTTCTGACGTGTCTTTTACACCCTAGTATAAGCAGAAGAATACCTTCCTAGCCATGAGTTAGTCCTCCTAAACCTTAGGTTTTAAATGAACCGAATACTTGTGAAGTACTAACTTGGACCTCTCTGTGATCTCAGGATAGTAGTAGCAAAAAGTCTGTAGTAGTTACTAAACCTATTTGTGTTGTAGTAGTACGGTTCTTAACGTCACTTATGATTCAAGGACTCATCAGAACCAGGACTTACCCTCTTCATACAGTAAAAAGAGGCAGTTCGCTTCTTATACGTAGTAAGATGTATACCTAACAACATGCTAATGAACTTCGGAGTACTTTTCCTTCAACTAGCCCTTTCCTAAGAGGCACGAGTTTAACGAGTTGGATGTGTAGGCCTGTTAGTTGTTGAACGGAATATACGAGTTGTTTCAATAGGAGGAGTTGTTCGTTGAGTTGGATGACGGAGTCAGTGTGGTTTGCTAGTTAGTGTTGTTGGAGTTGTTTTAGTTAACCAAGGAATGTTGTTGTTATTACTAGTTCGTGAAGTATCAGTTTGATTACTCCTTAGGCTAGGCAAGCTTCGTAACGTTGTCCCTAAACAATACTAACGATTAAGTTTTCTGTGCAGTCTTTTGAGCATCAACACTACGAAGAATTGGGTTTGGTAATCCTAAGAGGATATATTCCATTGCAAGTTCATCTGCTTCATAGTGGAGAAGTTCTTGAGGATTCAAGTCTGTAACAGTAGCAATGTTCGTTTGTTCATCTCTTGGTGGAATGGCATTCGGATCTCCGGGTACAATGACAGTAGGCATCTCAAGTGGACCTTCCAAGATAACCTTCTTTAAGAACTTTACATGTGGCTTCTTCAGATCACAAAACCTAAAGAACCTTATCACCCATTGATCGTAGTTTCCTGGAGTGAGCATTGGAGGTCTATCAAGTGATCCAGCCTCATGAATTGATTGTTGGCTGCTTAAAGCTTCACACATCTTTGCAAACCAAGTGGGTTCCTTCATAGTGTTCCTTGATGGATGTTGATTGAAATCATTTGTGTAGGGTTGAACTTGAAGACTTGGCGGTGGTTGAACCATTTGTGGTGGGGGAATTGCACCAAGTTGTGGAGTATGTTGTTGATTAAATTGTTGTTGATAAATAGCTTGTTGTTGATTCCATTGTTGATGTTGTGGACTTAGTTGTTGTTGTCGTTGAGGATAAGTGTAAGGGAAATAGTTAGAGTATGGTGGTTGAGACATTTAGAAAAAACTTGTGTTGGTAAAAATGGATCTTTGTAGTCGAATGAACCTTTGTTGATGAAGTGTCCGTAGGCGTAGAAAATACAAGAACCAAGTAGCACTTATGCGTAAAAACACCAAAGTTACGCGTAACAATAAGGAGTTACGCGTAGGATTTAGCTTACGCGTAAGTAGGGAAAAGCACTAAAGTTAGGCGTAGACAAAAGTTAGGCGTAGAAAGTTAGGCGTAGGATTTTCTTATGCGTAAGACTAGGCTTAGGCGTAAGAAAAATCTTAGGCGTAGGATTTCTACGCGTAAGCTTATGCTTATGCGTAATTTTAGGGTTTTTTGCCCAAATGATCTTTTACACTATCACAGTGCAAAAGATATCCAAAGTCGACGTATTTTCAGACTTATCCAAGTAAGAAAACACGGAATAAACCACGAAAATGAAGATCAAACCAAGGAAGCACTTACGCGTAGTTTTAGGGTTTTACTACGCGTAGAAATGCTCGTAACTTTGATTATGTCCAAAATTGTTTTTAAACCAGTTTTTGTGTGATAAAATAGCTTCAATAACACCAAAATACACAAAGCCTCTAAAACAGTTACGCGTAGAACTACAGCTACGTTCAAAAACTAGATGAAAAACAACTATCCACGCATAAAGTTTGAAACTTTTTGCCAAAAACAAGTATTTTAACACCTTAAAACGTTGAAAGTACAAGAATCTTGGATTCAAAAGTGTAAAAAATACGTTTTTGATCAAGCCAAAGGTGAGGTATACGCAAGTTAGGCGTGAGACCAAAACTTACTTCAAACAATACGTTCACTCAACTATTAGGCGATTGATACCACTGTTAGGTCACTAGTTTTACAAACACAAGCTTATAAGAAAGAGATGAGGCGATTGAACAAGATCTAACACACACACACACGACAATAGTAAACGGTTATGCGTAGGTGAGTGAGAGAAAGAAAAACTTGAACAACCAACCTTCAAATGAAGGTTTACAAGAGTATTTATAGGAGGTAAGCTAGGGCAACACTCCTAGTTTCCATCCTTTCTTTAATGGGCTTGGGCCTAAGCTCATGGGCCTTCTACATAAGCTTAAGGCTAATAACAAACATAAAGGCCATAATAAGCTAACTATTACATATTAATTACAAACACTTGATTATGGTTTAGGAGTGATTCCAACAGTTTCATTATTCCATTTTCGCATTTCTGATTTTATTTAGCTTTCATTTTGTTATATCTGTTCACTGGGCTTTTTAAGCTCAGCCGCATTTCTTTTCCTGCGGCAGGTTTTAGGTTTGAAGATGGGCTTCGATGGGCTGAGAGTTAGAGTATCTGAGTGGACCAACCCTAGCACCTTTTTACTTTGGGACTTATTTTGAAGAACCTTTGTTTTGGGATTTTAATTCATTCTGGATATTGTATTTTCTTGTCAAGTCAATTGTGTGTATGTTTTGATACTTCATTTTTAAGGTTTCCGTTTGTAAGTATGTTCTGATGTGACACCAGAATGTGACACTTCTACCCTTGCCGGGTTGGGGTGTTACAACTAGTCAAATAAAGGCCTAGTGGCCTAAATAATGGGCATACCCATAAGGCCCCCATCTCCTCATCTCTTACCCTAATTTCATCCCTATATATATTAAGAAAAAAAAATACTAGAAAGATAACCATATTAGGGTAAGCTGAGAGAAGCACAAACAACTAACATATGCAGCCTCCATTGGCTCTCTCACCTACTGTTAGTACAAAAAGTGTGACGGGTTATAATGGATATGAGTATAACTTGCAAACTGGGCCAACAAGCTATTAACAAGCTGGTCTTGTACTAATCCAAGTAGTTTGAGGGGTTTCCCTACACAAAAAGAGTAAACCATTAGCCTTACCGTGGGGACAGACCCCACGATTAGACTCCGGCGTGAGAGTAAGTACACATCCTTACTAGAGAAAGTAATAGTATGTGTGTGTAATTATGATAGAGAAAGTTGTACCTTGTATGGGGATTAGAGCCCCTTTTATAGGCGAGGTTTACCTGCTAGGGTTTCCTAGATACTCGCACATAGTGGTTAATCGCCGGAGCCGGACCCTTTTCGGACAAGGTTCTGTGTTAATCGCGGATACGGACATAGGATACCTTTAGCGGCTGATGGCTCAGCCTGCCATGTATCTCGCGTGCGTCTTTAGGTCTGGACTATAGCTAATTTCGTCATTAGGCTTACTGTTGGTCCAGAGTTTGTAGTTATTTTATCGTTATTAGGCCTGGGCCCAATATGTGTATTGTGTATTGGGTCTAGTGGGCCCGTGATACGTACTATACGTCATCAAGTCCCCCCAGTCTAGTGTGTGCACTGCGTGCGGGTGTTGTTGCATGCGGTGGATGTTACTAGACTTGAGTTGACTTAGCACTTTTCTTTTCCGTGCCTTTTTTTGAAATGTCTTTCTGGTGCTTCCTTCTTTTTGGGGATTACCACGTCATCCAGTCCCCCTAGTCTGGCATATTTATTGCATGCGGATATTGTCGCATGCGGTAGGTGTTTGCTAGACTTTAAGTTTGATGGAGACATTTCTTTTTCTCACTCTTTTTGACGCGTCTTTCTGACACCTCCCTTTCTTTAGGAAGTGTTTCGTGCGACGTGGGCACTTGTCGACTCTTCGTTTTCTGCTTTGATTTGACTTAATATCTGACGCGCCTCTATTTTACTCTTGATCTTGACCATTTATTCCGTCTTTCTTTGACACGCGTCATCATCCAAATTTAGGTTTCCCCTTAGTATAAATACTACCCTCATTTTTATTCCTTTGTTTTACTTTCACCATCGCCGTTTTGTTGTATCTTTTTTAGAAGATAATTCCTTCATCCGTCCGCCCTTTATCCGTTCGCTATGAGTTTGATTGTTGACATAAAGTGTGGTACTCCTCCAGAGACATTTGGTTCCTTCCTTAGGACTTATCATATTCCTTTAAAGGTTCGTCTCGCAGGTGTACGATGCATGAGTGTCCTTCTGGGAAAATTGGTTTGTATACCCGCTTTTTTGATCTTGCCAATTTTCGTCTGCCTATGTCTGTTTTCCTTGTTGATTTGATTAGGCATTATCATATTAACATTTCCCAGCTTTCGGTTCTGGGCGCGTGCAAGATTTCTCATTTTGAGATCTTGTGTCGTGCTCATGGCATTACACCAATTGTTGGTTTGTTTTGTTGCTTTTATGTTAATTCGAAGTCTAAAGGGTGGTTTTCCTTCAGTAAACGCGATGGTGTTCCCGTTGTTTACACTAAGACTCTTGATTCTGTGAAGAGTTGGAACAACCGATTTTTCTGGGTTGATGACTTTGCTTGTCCTGCTTTGTTTCCGTGGCATTCTAATAAGAACATTTTTAAAGACCCTGTTCCTCGCCCTGATGAGTATAATGCTGATCATTATGTTGTTCTTGCTGCCAACCCTTATCCCTTCCGGTTATTCCATGAGCCTTTTCTTTGCTGGGTTTGAGCCGCTATTATGCTTTGGGTGAGGACGTGTACCTAGAGTTTCTTCATGATGATCAAACTGGTGAGTTTTGTTTGAGTTTGGTTTTTTTTCTTTTTTTTATATTCTGATATGTCCTCTTTACTGTACAGTGATGAGTTGGCCCGAGTATATCAGTCTCCGGAACCTCTACAGGTTACGATGACTACGCGTCCTCGTCATGAGGGGGAGCCTACAATTATGGAAGTTGTTGTTCGCCGTACAGTGACACTTATCCCCATTGTTCCTCCCCGTTATGAGGATGAGCTGGAGGCTGAAGTTGATATTTTTTTTGGGCCAGAAGGCGCTGGTGTTAATACTGGGGGTGGATCAGCTCTTGAGGCTACGGGTTCTGATACTGACCGTACTACCTCTGGTCCTTTGTTGAAAAGAAAGGAGGGTCCTTTACTGAGTATCCCAGAATCTTCTAGTCCTGCTATGAGGTTTCGTTCTGACTTTCTACCGGGTCCGTCTACTAGTAGCGTTCCCGCTGGTGGCTTTCAGGCCTTATTGGCTAGTAGTGTCTTGGAGGCTGAGTTAGGTTATACGGCCCCCCACACTGGGCCTTTCATTACCTCTTCTATATCCACTACTCCTGAACGTGAGGTTGGGTTTTCTGTTGGCTCTTCCATCAGGCGTGAGCCCGTTATTGGTTCTCTAGAAAGGTTGGTTATTTCCTACGATTCTTCTTCTGATTCTAGTACATCTGCTACTGGGGCTGAAGTTACTTCTTGTACCAGGTCCGAAAATGTTTTGGGTGTTGTTGCTACCACTGTTGCTACAACTGTCTCGGCTGTTGTCCCTGTATTGAAGAATGTTTCTCCTTTCTTTAGTTCGTCCTCCGGCGGAGGGGCTAATCAGGATGTTGAAGATCTCGCTGGTCCTTCCGCTAGTCAGCCTTTGGCTGGTGATGCTCGGATTTCTATTGGGTTTGATCCTCTGCGATCACAGGAGCGTTATCTTCCGGATTGGAAAGTGTCTAATGGGTCTCTTCTTGACAATCCCTTAGACTGCCGCGAAGCTGTTGATGGGGTTGCCCCTCATAGGCTTTTTTCTTCACTTCGTGAGATGGGCCATGATCAATTTCTTTCAGGTTTTGACGTCTTGTCAGCTCGTCACTTGTGCTTTGGTTCTGAGATACGGATGCGTGCCAAGCGCTATTTGCAAGAGAATGAGAGGTTATCTACCAGGTGCGGCCTCCAAGTTGATGTGATTCATAGGCTGGAATCCCAGTTGGCACGAGCTGAATCTGAGACTTCTGAGATGATATCTCTTCGTGGCCAGGTATCATCTTTGGGAGCGGCTGATAAAGAAAATGAAGCACTGCGTGCCAGGATTAAAGAGCTCGAATATTCTGTTTCTGGTAAGGATATCGAGCTTGAGCAATTACGGTGTGCGAACTCTTCTCTTGAATCCCGCAACGCTGAACTTGTTAAACAGTTTTTTTATTTTTTATTTATTTATTTATTTATTTTAATTCCCCCCCCCCTTTTTTTCTTTTATATTACCCGCAACGTTTGTCATCTTCAAATACAAGTTTTGGAAGGTGAATGTTCGGACCTCCGCCCTCGTGCTGCGGAACTTGTTCGTTTAAGGGAGATCTTCATGAAGGTTGTCTTGTACTTGGAGGAGAGGCTCCACCCGTGTTTGCTTGCTGCTATGTCGGTCCGCCGTTGGTTGTTGTCCGAAGGTTTTAAGCTTGTCGTGTCCAGGTGTTGGCATTCACAAGATTACCTGGATGCTTTGAGTGCGGCCGTTAGCTATGCTATTGACAAGGGTATGCAAGATGGGCTTGTCGCCGGGCACTATCATGGTGTGGCCGGTACATCTCTTTCCCGTGTTGAGGCTTTAACCCTTCTGCTGAAGCTGATTATAAGAACGCTCTTCAAGTGCTTCGTGGTGTCTAATTCCCCTTGTTGTCCTTATTGGAAGCGCTTAAGGATTCTGCTGTTAAGGATGTTATGCAGTTACTTCATCCTGGGGTGTCCTCTGTTGACTCGTCCACTAGTAGTCCTCATTTTTATTTAGAGCAGCTGACCGTTCCTGTTGAACATTCTGGGGGTTCTGCGGTGAGTGAGTCTTCTCTTTCCGCTTCGATCAAAGATTGCTTTGATAGAGTGGGAAAGGCAAGGGAAGGTTCTCTGGATGATTGGTTGGCTCTTGCAGATACTTGGTATTCCTTGATTAGTCCTTTATCTGTGGAATCTTTAGTGGATTCAGTTCATGTGTCTGTTTCTGAAGCATCGAACGTACTTGAGCATGGTGGCGATGCAAGTGGCCTTGGTGCGGATGTTTTTGGGCAGTCTGGGATGGACTCGCTTACAAACCCTTCCGGCCAAGTGTAGTTTGTTGTAATGATACTCTATGTTTCCTATTTTGTGGCATGCCGAAGCGCGCCACTTTTGTTTCTGTAGACAGTCTATCATATGCATATTTTGTTGTTTCGAAACTTTTTAGTGTTTTTCTATTTAATCTTCACACTGGTGTGCCTATTATAATAGTATTTTCTGAATACTTGTGGGTTATTCGCCCGATATTGGACTTGCAACATCTCTTACGTATCTTGAGTTAATTTGGAGGTTACTCAGCCTTTTGTTATTCGGAATAACGTTGTATGGGTCGTGCTCACATGTATGCGCGTCTTACTTACATATGTTAATATTTTTTTTTAATAAAGTAAATGATCAGGAGTTTTTAAAGTAAAAGCTGGTGAAGGTAGCTAAGCTTCACCTTTTTTCATTCAATCATAAAAATATTACAATATAAAAATATAGATTGTGACATTAACCCTCCTCCGCGGAATCCACGAGGGACGGGTTACTTACACTTGATGTATGTAACATCTCTTAAGATTGCAAACATTCCATGTCCGTGGGATTGGATTTCCCTCACGGTCCTTCAGCTTGTATGCGCCTTTTCCTAGTGCTTCCGTGACTTCGTAGGGTCCTTCCCATTTGGGTCCTAGTTTCCCTCCTTCTTCGGCATGGCTTGCGTTATTGTTGCGGTATACCAAGTCTCCTTGTTTGAAACTTGTATTGCGGACTCTTGAGTTATAATATTTCTCCATTTGCGCCTTGCTTTTTGCTTCACGTATTGCCGCTTGTTCCCTTCTTTCTTCAAGGAGGTCCAAGTTCATTTCCAATGCTTCATCGCTTTCTTCTATGTTAGCCTCCGCTGTCCTCCATGTAGGCATTCCTATCTCAGCCGGGATGACAGCTTCCGTTCCATATGTCAATGAGAATGGAGTGTCTCCGTTGCTAGATTTAATCATTGTGCGGTGTGCCCATAGGACATGCGACAGCTCATCCAGCCAATTCTTACTTCTTTCTTCCAATCGGGCCTTTATTCGTTCCCCTAGGCTTCTGTTTGCTCTTTCTACCTGTCCATTCGCTTGTGGATGTTTGACTGAAGCAAAGTGTTGCCTTATATTCATTTTTTTACACGATTCTTTGAATGGGTTGTCTCGGAATTGCTTTCCGTTATCGGATATTATTTCTCCGGGGAGTCAGAATCTACACACAATGTTTTCCCATACAAATTTTTGATCTGGTTTCCTGTGATGGTGGCTACTGGCTTTGCTTCTATCCACTTTGTAAAGTAGTCTATTGCTACTATGAGGAATCTGACTTTCCCAGGTCCTTCCGGTAGGGGTCCTGCGATGTCAATTCCCCATTTGTAGAACGGCCATGGGGAAGTGATAGGTGTTAGCTTTTCTTGTGGGTGCTTCGGGACTGGCCTGTGTACCTGACAGTTTTTGCATGCTCGGATTAGCTTTCGGGCATCTTCATGCATGATGGGCCAATAGTATCCGGTACGCAAGGCTCTGGCCACTACGGACCTTGTTCCAGCATGCATGCTGTAAGACCCTTCATAAATTTCCCTTAGCACATAATTGGCTTGGAGGGGTCCCACGCACCGTAGCCATGGTCCGAGAAAAGACTTCTTATAAAGTGTCCCGCTGATTACTGCAAATCTCTATGATTTTCTTTTAATTTCCCGTGCTTTCTTTTCCTCCGCTGGAAGTATTTCTTTTGCCAGGTATTCATATATCGGGGTCATCCATGTGTACCCTTCTTCTTCCATGATTGCTACGAGCGGTATCTCCTCTATTGACTTTTGACTAAGTTCTTCTACAAGTACTTGCTTTTTTAGATGCGCGAAGCTGGTAGAAGCCATTTTGCTCAGGACGTCCGCCTTTTTGTTTTCGCTTCTGGGTACTTGCTTGATTGAGAACATCCTGAAGTTTTTCAGGAGTTCCTTTACCTTCTCTAGGTATTGTATCATCCCTGATTCTTTTGCGATGTACGTTCCGTTGACTTGGTTTGCCACCAGTTTTGAGTCTACGTTTGCTTGCAAATTTGTGACTCCCATTTGTTCCGCTATCCTTAACCCCGCTATTAAGGCTTCATACTCAGCTTCGTTGTTTGTTGTTTTGAAGTCAAACCTTAAAGCATAAGTGAACTCCATCCCCTGAGGGTCTATCAGTATTAGTCCCGCTCCGCAACCGTCTATGCAAGATGAGCCGTCTGTGAATAGGATCCATGGTTGTGGAAGTTCCTCTTCTTCGATTGGCTCATCTTCTTCATCGTCCTTTGGGCGTTCTACTATGAAGTCTGCTATAATTTGTCCTTTAATGGATGTTCTTGGCCTGTATTGTATATCATATTCTCCCAACTCAATGTTCCATTTTTGCAATCTGCCTGCAACTTCTGGTTTTGATAGTATTTGTTTTATCGGCTGGTCCGTGATGACTACTACTGTATGTGCTTGAAAGTATCTCTTCAGGCGTTTCGTAGCATGTACCAAAGATAATACCAGTTTCTCCATTTGTGTGTAGTTTATTTTCGGTCCTCGTAGGGCTCGGCTCACAAAGTATATCGGTGTTTGCTTGCCTTCCCTTTCTGTCATTAGGACTGCACTGACTGCTTCTTTAGCTGATGCAAGGTATATTATGAGTTCCTCTTTTTCCTGAGGTGCGGTGAGGGTGGGGAGGTTTGCTATCATTTTCTTCATCTGCTAAAAAGCTTCTTCCGCCTCTTTTGTCCATTGAAAGTCACTCTTTTTTGTACACTTCTTGAGTGTTTTAAAGAATGGTAGTGACTTTTCAGCAGATTTAGCCAAGAATCTATTCAAACTTGCTAGCTTCCCATTTAGTCTTTGAACGTCCTTGAGGCATTTCGGAGATGGGAGGTTTAGTACGGCTTCCGCTTTGTCTGGGCATACCTTGATTCCTTTAGTGTTTACGGTGTATCCTAAGAAGATTCCCTCTTTCATTCCGAAAGTACACTTCTTGGGATTTAGCTTCATGTTTATTTCTCTTAATGTTTTGAAAGTTTCCGCTATGTCCCTTAGTATTTCTTCCTCCGAACGGCTTTTGATCACTAGGTCATCCATACTTCTAGATTTCTGCCAATTTGCTTGTGGAAAGCTTTGTCTACTAGCCGCTGGTATGTCGCTCCTATGTTTTTTAGTCCAAATGGTATTTTGGTGTAGCAGAATATTCCTTGACTTTTGATGAAGGCTGTTTTTTCCTCATCTTCCTTTGCCATCTGGATTTGGTGGTAGCCCTTGTATGCATCTAGGAAAAATTTGAAAGGGTATCCGCAGAGTGATTCAACCTTCCAATCTATCTCTTGTAACGGGTAACCGTCTTTTGGACAGGCTTTGTTGAGGTCTTTGAAGTCAACGTACATTCTCCATCTTCCGTCGTGCTTTGTCACCATCACTGGGTTAGCTAACCAACTATGGTAATGTTCTTCTTTCATGATTCCCGCATCCACGAGCTTTTCTACTTCTTCTTGTATCGCCTTGTTTCTTTCTGGTTCCTGGCCTCTTTTCTTTTGCCTTATGGGAGTGTACCCTTCTCGTATGTTTAAGTTGTGCTCTACTATGTGTCTCGGGACACCCGTCATATCCGCCGGGCACCAGGAGAATATATCTAAGTTCTGCTTCAGCAGATCGCACAGCTTCTTACGTCCTTCAACTGACAAGGTTGATCCAACGGCTATTGTCTGCTCTGGATGTTCCGGATGTATTGCCACGTGTATTCATTTTTTCGTTTGTTTTTACATTTCGGCTTGTGGCGTTGGTTCGGAAACCATAGTGCATTCCAATGAGACCATCATGCTATTGCGAATCGTGAGCACTCTGCCTTCTACCGGGATTTTTATCATTCCATGTGTTGTTGAAGATACGGCCTGCAGTTTTCGCACCCCCGGCCTTCCTATAATTCCGTTATATGGCGATTGGGACCTTACAATCATGAAGTTCATCCATGCTGATGCTGAATGTTCATCATCGCCGATTTTAGTTAACAATGATCTGCTCGATCGGCCATATTACTTCTCCGCTAAATCCAATAGGGGGGGGTGTTGTGGCAGGCATCATTTTCCTTCTTATTTCAGGCCGGAGTCTCTCGAAGCAATGCTTGTATAGGATTTCTAACGCGGAACCTCCATCAACATACATGCGGTGTATGAAGTGCCCACCTATCTCTGCCTCGATGACCATTGGCCCGTCATTCCCTTCTTCTTCAACGAGTGACGGGAATGAGATATTCTGGTTTGGGGAAAAGCTTTGTGTAATTTTTTGTCGTATCACTCGCTGCTGAGATCGCACCATCAGGATTGCGAGAGCTTTATCTTTTCCTGACGTTTCCCCTTTTTTAGGCGCTTTGGACTGGTCCTTGCCACTATTTTGTTTGAGTTCCTTTATCACGTTTGACAGCTTCCCGGTTCTCAGCAGTTCTTCTATCTGCCTTTTCAGGTGCATGCATTCATCCGTGTTGTGTCCCACTTCTCCATGGAACTCGCAATATTTGTTGGCGTTCCTTTTCTCGACCTGTGTAAGCATTGGTGGAGGATTTTTAAATTTTGCCTTTTCCAATGCCAATATTTCTTTGGGTGTCTTGGAAAGGAGGGTAAACCTATCTTGCTTCCTCTCCGACCGGAGTTGATTTCTGTACCCTCTCTTGAAGCCTTGCTTCTGCCCAGATTCATGCGACTTCCATTGTACTTGGGGTAGCGATCTCTTTTTTTCATGGTTTCCTGTGGCTACTTCCCCACGGAGGAAAAAGGCGGTTACCCTCATCATCTCATCTACCGACTTGGTCATATTATCATGCAACCTTTTAATTAACTCGGGGTTAGTAATCCCATGCATGAAACTGGAGACCTTCATGACTTCCGGAGCTCGTTTGACATCTGTGCTTTCCACCTTGAACCTTTTCACAAAGTCTTCTGTGGTTTCTCCTTCTTTATGTTTGATGTGATGGAGTTCCACAGGGTCCTTTATGCACTTCTTTTGCTGAAGGAAATTTGACAGGAAAATCTCTTTCAGCTCATCATAACTGTCTACCGATTCTGGTGGGAGATCGTCAAACCACACCCTAGCGGATCCAGTGAGTGTGGAGTTGAACATGTGGCACCATGTTGGCATGGCCCAGCGTTCTACTTTTGCCGCTGCTTGAAAGATCTTTAAGTGGTCTTCCGGGTCTTCACTTCCATCGTATGTCTTCACATTGGTGGGCATTCGTGTCTTCTTAGGCATGTCGAAATAGCGAATGCGTGGAGTGAACGGGGTCAGTCTCCTTGCACACCCATGGCCTAGCTAAGTCATCGTCCTCGACATCCGACTTTTTCCTTTTTGATCCGGAGCCCCAACGCTCGTCTCCGTTATCTTCACTTCCGGAGAGTCGATCTGTCTTCCGCGAGTATGTTCGGCTATCTTCGTATTCTTTGGAGTAGGGTTCCGTTCTTTGCGAATAGGAGTGGTGGTGAGTACCTCCGTCCTCTTTTTCAGATCCGCGACGACTGGTTCTCTTTTGGCTTCCGGAGCACACGGAGATGCTTTTTTCTCTGTCTCCAAGCTTATGGAATGCGCTCTTGCGCAACCTTCTGAACACCTCCTTTTTTTCAGCGGTTTTCTTTCGCGGTGATCCGGACCGGTTGTGCCTTGGCTCGGAGTTTTCTCTTGTGTTCCGGCGCTTTCGAGATTCGATCTTCTTTCTCAGATCCTTCCTTTGCATCTGCCTTCAGGATTCAGATTGTTGTGATGCTTCGCTAAAATCTAACCGAGTTTTTAGCATTTCTCTAGCCTTAATTCCCCTTCCTGTTTCCGAACTTTCTCTGTCACTATGGGTAAGATCTAGTCGTAGTACTTGTCGCAGTACTTTTTGATGGTTGTGCTGGATGCGGGCCCATCAGATCCTTCCAGATCTATTGCGTTTTTATTTCCCGCCTTGTTCCGCACCACAGCACGGGAGCGGGTGTTGGGTCAGAGCGAGCTCTTTTGGTGAGCATTTTTTCCTTCCGGAACGCAATTGTGTACTGGGTCCCACGGATGGCGCCAACTTGTTAGTACAAAAAGTGTGACGGGTTGTAATGGGTATGAGTGTAACTTGCCGGACTGGGCCAACAAGCTATTAACATGTTGGTCTTGTACTAATCCAAGTAGTTTGAGGGGTTTCCATGCACAAGAAGAGTAAACCGTTAGCCTTACCGTGAGTACGGACCCCACGATTAGACTCCGGCGTGCAAGTAAGTACACATCCTTGCCAGAGAAAGTAATAGTATGTGTGTGTAATTATTAGAGCCCTTTTTATAGGCGAGGTTTACCTGCTAGGGTTTCCTAGATACTCGCACATAGTAGTTAATCTCCGGAGCCGGACCCTTGTCGGACAAGGTTCCGTTTTAATCACGGATACGGACACAGGATTCCTTCAGCGGCTGATGGCTCAGCCTGCCATGTATCTCGCGTGCGTCTTTAGGTCTGGACTATAGCCAATTTCGTCATTGGGCTACTGTTGGTCCAGAGTTTGTAGTTATTTTATCGTTATTGGGCCTGAGCCCAGTATGTGTATAGTGTGTATTGTGTCTAGTGGGCCCTTGATACGTACTATACGTCATCACCTACCAATAATGGATCTACATCCATTATCATCTATCACACCAAAAACCCTTCTCTTCATCCTCTTCAAAGAGATGAGACGAAGGTACACGATCAATGTGAGCGTTACCTCGACCCTTGATTCTCAATCATATTTCAGGGTCTTTACCATTCTACACGGGAAACCGAACATCCGACCAACATCACCTGATATATACCCATTTCACTTATGATACATGAAAAGTTATTATTCACTAATCATATCTAAAACAAAAATCACAGATGTTACATTTATTCACAACCAACACTTCAATTCCTACTTAGCCATCTGGTAATTCTCTAGATAAACTTAATTTACTTAGTTTTCTTTGATAACTATTATGTGATTAACGCTTACACTGATGAACATCATGTGATGAAAACTTACCTTATGAACATTCCTTGATGAACAATTGCACATTCTAAGTTTTGTTCATCGCAGTTTTGTAGGATCGTTATATTTATTGTGTTGATGATTCGGTTGGTCATGGATGATCAAAATACATGTTTGCCATATTTAGAGAGAGAAAGTAGAGAGAGAGGGTGTTCTTGCTAGAGACTTGGTTCACAAATTATGGAATATTAGATTAAAAGCACCACCCCTTCCATGGATGGAAGGGGTATTTATACTTACACAATACACGACCTCCTATCGGCCTGTGGATCAGGGATACAGTGGGTAAAGACCCGTCCTTCCTCCACGGTATTGCACTATGCTAAACTAGACTAATAACTAACTAATAAAACAATAAATAACGTAACTAACGATTTGTCTACGAGCTAACTTATGCTAGATAACACTTGGGGTGACCGACTCTTTACTATGGAATTTTCTAATTCCTAACAATCTCCCCCTAAGGGAGGTCACCCCATGTTTTACATTTCGAATCCTAGCATTCTATTCTTGACTTTGTTCTTGAGCTCGTAGACTTCAATTCTTCAATTCCGCAATCTTTGTGCTTTAGCAATGACTCTTCAAAGTCCGCATAGATTTGTACTTTCAGTGGAGGTCTTTAACTGATCCACATCTTGATGATCTTCGAGCTTTCTTTGAGATCATCAGCCACAGTAAATCTCTGGATCACCCTTTATTGTGTTGCCATCATGTGAAGTTGTGACTTTAGAACCGACATGCTCACACTTTTGAATCATGACATCTTTCCATCAGAGTAGCGGAAGCCTTACTGGTTCATGATATTTGCAGCAGTGAAGCAGATGCATAGTATGAAATATCATAGCCAGGTTATGTAGATATGCACCAGTCATGATTTCTTCAAATTAAGTGTGGATGCTGTGAGCATGCGGCTTTAGATTGACTCCTCAATTCTGATCATCTGCAACCGTCCAAATGTACCTACAAACAACAGTTAGCAATAAAACACACGAAAGTGTCTTTGACCACTTTCGTTGAATTGAGGTACACGGCCCACGGTTCCCCGTTGATCAGTACAAGTACTGCCTGTGATCAGGTAGATTCCTAAGAATCTCCTTGACAGGGTTTCGCAGCTGTTCTAGCTGTTCTCAAACCGGAACATCTCAAAGAAGACAACACGGAGTGAGTGAACCAGCGAATTGAGATTCACTGATTGATGAAAAATGATTTGAAAAAACAATCGCGTATTGCTTGAAGAAAGAGTTTTGCAATACGACGAAGGTTTTATGAGAAAGATCAATTTTCAAACAAAATACTTTTTGTATTAGAGAATGAGTACACATTCGACATGCTGGCGAAAAGAAGAGATTCGCACATCGAACGGTTTTTCTAAAAGTATTTTTCAATCAGAGATACTTTTTGTGTTTGAAAACATAAATACACATTCGATATGCTAGAGAAAAGAAGATTTGCATATCGAACGGTTTTTCCAAAAGTATTCGTCAATTCCAATCCTGGACCAAGGATGATTCAAGATTGAATCGCCCCATCGTTTCTATCCAGTTGTCACAAGCTTGATCTTACGAGAAGATCTCACATGTCACCCACCAAGAGCTTGTTTGATGTTGGCTCTAGAAGGATTTCCATCTTTATTGTGAATATTTTTACATATCACTCGGATGTTCTGGCAATACCACAAGGATAATGCGTAGGACTCTTAATATATTCTTACTTTCCACATTGTGTGAAACAGCAAGTCTTCATTAATTTTGTGTCCTAATGAGATATTGTGGATGATCTCTTGGCTCTAGACTCAATAGTGCACATTTGGTTCCTGTGTCGGAGACTAGGGAGAGGGTCTCCTTCTTCAATATCAACAATCTTTAAGAGAAAGTCGATAGATTATGTCGGTTCCCCGTGAGAATGAAACAAGCCCTTTTGAGAGGAACTTGAGTGGCTTGGGAAGTTGTAGTGCAGTGCGTCACTGGGTCCATGACGTCTTGTCTTCAATACTAGTGTTACCTTAGTAACAACCAGTAGCATATGTATTGAACCCGGTTTCTGCCCTAAGATTGAATTGATGGAGGGCTATTTCTTTTCACCCTTTTTCACATTCCGTTCTTTTTCATTCTTCAACCCCTTCAGTGCTTACCGAGACTTCATTACTAGAACCTTGTTGGGTTTATTCCAATTCTAGCTCTGTCTCAGTCGGCACTCTTCCCATATCTCACTTTTCTCTTTTTTTCAATATACCTAAGGACTCTACACTATCTAGTGGATTGTCCCTGGGTAGATCCCTCCGGTTCTGGCGGATCGTGGGAACTAATACCTAACCTCACCATCCTTATAACTCCATACATAAAGTAAAATGGTTGGTCTTTTGGTACAGTTCATTCTACCTTGAAACCAATTGAAAAATCATTTGAAAAAACAATCAAGGTACTTGTGATACGAGATCAAAGCATTTTGTACCTTAATAGTTTTGATCATTTAGAAAACCTCCCCCTCAACATGTGCATATGATTTAGAAATTGTTTAGCACACGGAGGCAAGAGGACTTTGAAATATTTTCTTTGATCACAATTTTCATATAAAAAGTCATTTGATTTTCTTTGGTAAATTCTCCCCTCAATATGTGCATAGGATATTTGAAAACATTTTATCACATAGAGGCAAGAGTTAATTTGAAGCACATCCACAATCACAAGAGCCATTAAGAAACCATTTGAAAACTCAATCAAGGTACTTTATAAATCACTTTAACAAGCTTTCGTACCTCGATAGTTTATTTGCTCCCCCTCAATATGTGCTTCAAGATTCGAAAGCGTTTAGCACATATGAGCGAGCAGCGTGCACAATTAAATCAAAACGATCACCTTTTATCAAATTTCATTATTAAATCACAAATTCTCCCCCGATCAAAAATATCAAACCCTTTGAGATTTTGGATCCCAAGTGATTTAATTAGGTTTAGAAAACATGGGAGAAAATGTGGCCTTGTTTAAATACTCATCTGGTTTTTGGATAAATCATCCTCCTCAACATGTGCATTGAATTTGAAATCGTTTGGCACATGGAGGCAGGAGTTCCTTTGAAGGACTAAAACCAATTCCATTTAAAATAGATTTGAGATTTAAATCACGATCTCTACCCCGATCAGAAATTTCAAACCATTTGAGATTTGTGATCCCAACTGATTTAAATAATTTAGAAAATTTTGGGGAAAGACGTGGCAAGATTCAATTTTGAAAGATGACAGATATGGACCATTTTAAGACATTAAAGATTGTTAGTGTCAGGTATGATAGTTTTTAAGAGATCTTTTAAGTAAAACAAAACAATTTCACAATCAAACAAGAACAGAAAGAATTTCATTTTGAAAGACCTTGATTCTAAAGAAAAATCATACCATGACATAACATTAAATCTTTAGATCACCACATTTTAACGTACAAACCGGAACTTTTATGAAGAAATATTGTTTGAAAATATTATATTTTAAATCACTCTCCCCCTCAATCGATGACCGAAGTCGATAATTGAGTGACATAGGTTTTGATAAAAAGAAGCCCGGTGATTTTCAAAAATAAGACCAATTTATTTTCAAAACAATATTTTCAAAAATTGTTTAAAAATGGTATCATTCACTACTTTTTCCTGCACAAGATACGTTAGGTGGTTGAGAAGCTTCCGTTTATGTTGCTGCTGTAGGGTTTGGAAGAAAAACCATCTGCTGATGCAGTGAGACTTCTTCTTACGTTGCATTTTGAATGCCAACTGAGGTCAAATTAAGCTCCGTTTCTTCAATCACTTAGAAGAAAACCATCTGCAGATGCAGTGAGACCTTTTACGTTGCATTTATGCCAACTCTCCATAGAAGTCCAATTAAGCTCCGTTTCTTCATTTGTCAACCCAAGATATAGTTACCCTTTCCTTGCGGCATCCAATCATCTTCAATTGTGAGATCCGGATCGGGAACATTCTTATATACCAATATACCTGCATACGTTAGTGAACACACATACAGATATATGGTGGTCGACATCACCCAAACAGCAATCGACTAATAACAGTCAATGCAACATATCAATCAGATCATTTAGATGTGTGGGAATAATGTGTACATCAAACTCTAATCATCTAATCCTAGCAATCATATCCTAGGCACCTAGTCCTTCAACATAGGTTAACATCATTTTAATTTAAGCATATTAGGATAATTAAGAAAGCCCGTTAGATGATGTAGATTTGAAAAACAATATCCCCCTCAATCCATGACTCATTTTATGAAAAGTTTAAAAGCGCTGAAGTCATTGATTGAGTTTTCAATTTTACAAAAACTCTGAATCTGATTGTTTTTATAACTCATTAACCATCATTTTATTAAAACAAATATTTTTCTGAAGAATTTTTAGAAGGAAAAATATTTGAGTAGGAACAGCAGTCCTTCGACATACTTTCCTTAACTTTGTTTTTAGGAAAAGTGCACGAATTTTGTGAAAATCGTTTAAGCGTAGCACTTTCCTTTCTTGAAAAACGGGTTGCTATCTGAAATAATAGCAAACCATTGTTTAAGCACGGGTTACAGTCTGAAGTAAATGTAAGCCATTATTTGAAGCCCGGGTTACGGTCTGAAATAACTGTAAGCCATATTTTGAGACATGTTTTGGAAAAGAATATTTACACCTCCTGCTCGAACTTCATCTATGGTCCCGTGCCATTATTGAATGACATTTCTAAGACCGTAGATGTTATCGATACCAGAAGACATGTCTTGGAAAACATATTTTTGGTATTTTTTTTCAAATTTTCTGATTTTTATGGATTTTTTAAGATTTTATATTTTTCTATTTTCTTTTTGTTGGTTTTATATATATATATATATATATATATATATTTTTGAATAAATATATACAAGGATAGAATAGATGATATAGTTAAAGAAGATGATGATACGAGTACCGAGATAAGGATATCGAACAGCCCCGTTGTAGAAGATAGAAGTCATCATCTCTTAAACATTCACCACCAAAGCTTTCGAGGCTCCTGAATTGAGAGAAATTGAACCATCCGAAAGTGAGACTCTGGCAGCTTCCCCCCAAACCGAAAATCCTTTAGCTGAGCAGATTCGAAGCTCTATTTCAAGCTTGCCTTAGCCAGGTGCACAGACAAGCACACCATTATCATAAATCCTGCTGCTCCTTTGATGAATAATCACCGTGATTCTTCGTTCGAGGTTATATCATCCAGTAGAACAGCAACGTATCATCCCACACATAAATAATCTTCTCAAATTTCATAACCACTGAAGTCTGACGCAATCCATTCCAAAAGGTTGTCAAGAGACCACTTCCCCCACGTAGTTGAATTGATGCAGTCAGTCTCTTAGACTAGAGCTCACGAACCCGAATACACATACCCGAAGACAAAGAAACTTATACCATCGAAGTAGCAGATTAAGTCCAATAGCCAAAGAATAACCCCGATGTATACTTTTCTCTCCCCCTGAAGAAAGTGTATGAAGCTCAAGAACCCGAAGTACCCGAATGCCCAAAGAGAGAATAACCGATAACATTGAAGAAGCAGGTCGAATCACTGATTATCTCTGCGGGTGACAATCTCTGCGGATGTCAGCACCGGAATAAGTGATTATATCTCTGAATCACAGATTAAGCCCTCAAGTAAGACAGCTGAGCATCCCCAATGTACACAATTCTCTTTCCCCTGATGATTGCGATAACATCGAAATCATCACACACTTGTGTACCTCTTTCATCATCAAAAACTAACTCTTACATCTCTTCCGCCACGTAGTTGGAATAAGAACACTAAACGCCTTGATGAGTAAAACCTTGAGTTTCTCTGCGGTCATGACATTTGTTTTCCCGGGATATCTTCAATCACTTAGAAGAGTTAAGTTCATCAAGTTTACTCGCCATGAGTCAAACCTTGAGTTTCTCTGCGGTAATAACATTTGTCTTCCCGGGATATCTTCAATTACTTAGAAGTATTAAGTTCATCAAAGTTTACTCGCGTTTAGATGTGTGTCTCCTTCCCCCTTGCTGGTTTTGATACTTCAGAATCAGCAACTCTTTGAAAGCCCAAATACTAGAAATCTGTTGAGAAGAACGCTTGAAGTCTTTGTGAGAATCAACATGCTGAATAATGTGAGCAAGTCTAATTGGGGATTAAATATGGCATTTCACTCTCCCCCAATTAGTGCTCTCCCCTAAACTGACAATCTGTTAAATAAATGCCTGAGATAAGAAGAAGTCTTTAGATCTTTAAATGCAACACGTCTTTAGTCTTCTAACATGTAGCAGAAAATTTAGAACCAACTGTAGACTTGACCTTCTTCATGATTGTCCAGTTGGGGAATAGATAGTTGACATCTTCAACACACACCAAAAAGCATCCCACCAAAAAGCATCCTAATTAACTTTACATCTTGCAAATCCCCTTAATTAAGATCCCTCCCAATCAAACAAGAACAGAAAGATGTTCAACAAGGAAATCAACAATCAGCCCGCAACGAACACACGAAATGGTAACACCAAGCAAACAATCACATCAAACAAGAACAAAAGGTTGTTCGGAATCATCATGTTGATGTGTACGTGAAGCATTAACCAGAAGCAGTTTGTCGATAATCAATTCAGCCCGTGTGAAGATGTCAACCAACGGCTCTTAGAAGAAAAACTCCATGTGAAGATGACCCGATAAGAAGAAGCTCGGTTCTTACATGAGTTTGGAGCCGTTTGACCATTTATTCTCAGAAATCAATCAACCATGCAGTAATTTCACACTTCTTCTCCCCCTCAAGAATTGCATACGGAGTTGCCATTCTTGATTAAATAAGTGAAAATCATCCAAATGTTCTATTCACACTTCTCTTCCGCAAAATCAGCACATGATGTCACCATCTTCATTATAATCGAGCAAGTGGAATGAGAAAACAATCAGTGGTAGCCCGGTTCACTTGATGACAGAAGCGCATGGAAAAAGTATGAAGCATGTTGATGAGAATGGTCATAATAAGAAGATTTCTCTTCTTCAGAAGATAAAGCGCACTGAAGCGTACACTTTTCTTTTCTTTGGAGAACGAGGCATGAACTGTTGTGTTCATACGTCATAAGAAGATTTCTCTTCTTCGGAAGATAAAGCGCACTGAAACGTACACTTTTCTTTTCTTTAGAGTACGAGGCCTGAATTGATGTGAACAGACGTCATAAGAAGATTTCTCTTCTTCAGAAGATAAAGCGCACTGAAACGTACACTTTTCTTTTCTTTAGAGAACGAGGCATGAACTGCTGTGTTCATACGTCATAATCTCTCTCTTTTCAATTCTCTTAGCAAAACATGTAATCAACCCCATTATCATTCAGTAGGCCCTTTGCCGTGACAGCTGATGGAGAAAACCCAATATGATGAATTTGACCCTGAAGTAAACTAAC
The DNA here is from genome assembly GCA_019973895.1 of Chrysanthemum seticuspe. NCBI lineage: Eukaryota > Viridiplantae > Streptophyta > Magnoliopsida > Asterales > Asteraceae > Chrysanthemum > Chrysanthemum seticuspe. The sequence continues at coordinate 267,353,818 of BPTQ01000006.1, read as the reverse complement.
CCGAACTCGTGACTTAAACTTGCATATATGTAACAAAGAGCGGTGTCGAGACTTCATGCCCATTTGAATCTCTAAGTACTCTATACTCTTCAACCAACCAACCATCAAGTATAAGACGTACATCACCTCTTGAAAATCCACAATTAAATGTGACACTGAGCACTACAACGTAACTCCTTAAAGTGATAGTTATTTTTGTGGCAAAAAAGAGCCCAATTTCCCTTCGTGGTAAAAGAAAAAAGACTCCCAAGAATAACTAGATTTCCAAGTCTTCGTTTTTGATAATAAGCTCGAACAAGGATCATGAAGAATCTTCATCCATCCATCCCCGATACCTTCAGATACTAAGTACACTTGCTCGTGATATTTCACTTCAACCTCAAATAAATAATAGTGAATTAACCTCGTTGTCACATCTTCTGATTAAAAGCTCAAATCTAGCCTTCTTTGACATTTAAATGAACTTTGATAATGGTTTCATCCCGACCATGGTTACAAGCACGTAACCCCGCAAAACCATAAAATAACCAAACTGCCATGACAAAAATCCAAACACACATCCAATTCATGAAGTACACCCTTTTATCCCTTCTTTGAAGCAGAAACCGTAGCAGCAACATCAAATAAGATCCCGAAATACACTTTCCTTTCTCCAGGGTGGTTCCATCATCACGGGATTTTACAATTTCTATAGTTTAAACCGAGAAATAGTTTCTTTCGCGGGATTTTACAAAACCAAGAATAAACCGTAAGATAGATCCGGAAATGCACTTTACTAATACCAGGATGTTTCCATTGTCACGGGATTTTACAAGTCTATGATTTAAACCGAGAAATAGGTTCTTTCGCGGGATTTTACAAAATCAAGACAAAACCGTAAACAATGTCAGCTTGAATGTGTTATGACAACTTTGGTTTCGGTGAATATCTGTTTTAGGGGAACAAGCAGTGGTTCATCAACTGTTCATTATCCAACATCAACATAATCATCAACCATCCAATCAACACATTGGTAAACACAACATTCACGCATTCTGTCGGCTATTGTAGTGACCACATGGAGAAATAAATCCGATATACCAAACTTGATCATGAAGTAGAATTCCCCAGATTTGTTACTTAAGCTTGTACTAATCCTCGTGAAAAAGAAACGGTGTACCCAATGTACAAAACCTCTTGACATTCTCAACTGAGTGAGACACCGAAGTGATAGCTACGTTGTAGGTTAAGCTAGATAGAATCACAAACGTAACTAAATAGCCAAGTCTTTAACGCCCTCTATAAATGCCCAAACAAGTCATCTTCGCGGAAGGGTAGAAAGAAAGAAGACGAAATAAGTAAACGTGCCCGGAAAAACCTCACTTCAAATTCAAATACGAAATACCGTCTAAACAGCCCTGTAGTCAACTTTGTTCAACCATTAATTCAAGCCGTGGCATAATATTCTCCGTGAAAATGCATAAACCAAAGTATTAAGTCGTTTCACACCAAATCTTAACAACAGATCAAATCTCATCATCAGATCTTAATATCATAAATCGCATCATTAGTTAACACCTCGTCGACCATATCCAAGAATAGATATCAACCGATCCAAGCAATCAAATTTAACATGATGATGTTCAAAAACCATACCCAATCAATGTGACATTTAACCCGAATCAAGACCGATTAGCAATCAAAATCCACGTCCATGGTTCATAATTTGATTGGGCCCAATCTAACCATTATTCTTGACTAGACTAATTAACAGACCAAGGCCCGAATATCTTCCAATATAAACACCAGTCTAAAATCTAGTCACATTTGAAACACCGATTATCCCGTTCAAGCCAATAGTCAATTTGCACCCGATTCAAACATCTTAATACTCATAAACCTCATAAAATTAAACCTGATCCATAAATAAACATACAAACTCGAACGTTTATATGAGCCTTTATGTAACCACGATTTCATAAGACATTCACAAACACACGTTAACATAGGCCAAACAATAATGTCAGCCCAACTTATCCACCTCAAGATCCGGCCCATGTGATATCCTTCAAGCTCACAAATCAATCAACACCACACGGCCCATATAAGTAAATTACTTACCCTAATAAATCAGGGTGTATAAAAGGCTACAACACTTCTCACAACCCTAATAATCCTTACAAAATAACGCCCCTTTTCTCTGACTAAAACTCACTCAGTAATCTCAAACCCTAATCTTAATATGTGCGCCTCCCATCTCAGAAATACAACCATCAAAAATTAAGCAGCACCAAATAACATCAAACCCTAATTATTTGCCTCCAAGGTCACATATCTGCATCATCAATTCAATTAAGTCGAACTCACAAAGAAAAGCAAAGCCACAGGGATGGTTTGTTTACGAGTTCCTTGATTTGGATATGCCACAGGGATGGTATAAAAGTCTTATGGGACATGTATATTGGCTTCAAGAACTCTTGACGAGGTAAACGGTAGGTTTAATTTGTGCTATTGATCAAATTTTATTTCATTCGAAACTAAAGAACTGATGAAAGCCGAAGGGTTTTGATCTTTCTTTAACCTTCGAACATTAACCTGAAGTAATTTACTTCGAAAATGATCAATGATGAAGTGGTGTTAAAACTTCTTTGAATGATTTGAAGCAAATCATTTCGAGCACCAATCTGAGATCTTGCTTAACTCTTTTTGTTATTTTCCATTAATCCGAACACGGCATGTGACCCATGTAAATTATGAGATCTATGATGTGCAAACCATTCGTGTGATTAGACCCTCGAGGTCTTGGTGAATTTTATACCCACGAATTTGACTGAGATCATGAGATACGGATATTGAATGTAATATGGTTAGCTTAAGCTTAACCCGAACCCAAGGTGAGATGAAATCGTCATGATTTTGTCTTCCCTTTAAATGGTTCGAACATCAAGAGAAGCTTGTCTTCCAAAGGCTAGATCGATGATGTAGTAGTGGATATGGATCTAAAGTTCTTTGAAATCTCATGAGAGATTCAATTCACCACCAGACTGAGATCATTAAGATTTCCATTTTCATTTTAGTTTAGAATCTGCTTGGACTTATGATGGTGGTAAACTGAGGTTTGAGTATTTTTGATATTTGGTAAAGTAGTTTTGTGGTAGAGGTATTCATTCTTCATCATAATTTCAGTCAAGTCGCTAGGTCAAAATAAGTCTCTATTCGCTACCTTTAAGTCGCTAGGTCTGTTAAAAACAAATCGCTAGCTTTTCAGTTTGACTCAAAAGTAACACCGATACAAGTCGCTACACTTTTTTTAAGCAAGTCGCTAGCCATTTTCCAAACCAAGTCGCTACGACCTTTTTAAATAACAAGTCGCTAGAGCTTATCATACATGACCCAACTCGCTAACCCAACTCGCTAGGTCAACTCGCTAGGTCACCTCGCTACGACTTGTAAAGACAAGTCGCTAAGAAAGATACATTGAATCTGGACTGGTTAGCCACAAGTCGCTAGCATGAAATATGACTTTACCGATGAGTTTTCCGGCCATATTCAAGTTTACCCAGAAAATAAGACTAAAAACTGCTTCAATATAACCCGTTTTGACCACAAAAAGACCAGATGATGACTTATCATTACTTTGGTACAAAACAGCAAAAATGATTAGTAAGAAGACTGCTCGATGGACAAAAATAGATTATTGGACAATGACACAAAACAGATGTAACATTTGAAGATACTATTGGACCATGACCAAATAACTCAATGTCTAAAAACAGTTAACCACAAATATATCAAAAAAAGTTTTCCAGCCAATAAAACAGTACACCAACAGCATAAACACGTTACAACACCACAATAAATCATCAAAATACAAAAACCTTGGTACGGACCACACAAATCAAAGATAACACAATAAACCTTGGCTCTTGATACCAATTGTAGGATCGTTATATTTATTGTGTTGATGATTCGGGTGGTCATGGATGATCAAAATACATGTTTGCCATATTTAGAGAGAGAAAGTAGAGAGAGAGGGTGTTCTTGCTAGAGACTTGGTTAACAAATTATGGAATATTAGATTGAAAGCACCACCCCTTCCATGGATGGAAGGGGTTTTTATACTTACACAATACACGACCTCCTATCGGCCTGTGGATCAGGGATACAGTGGGTAAAGACCCGTCCTTCCTCCACGGTGTTGCACTATGCTAAACTAGACTAATAACTAACTAATAAAACAATAAATAACGTAACTAACGATTTGTCTACGAGCTAACTTATGCTAGATAACACTTGGGGTGACCGACTCTTTACTATGGAATTTTCTAATTCCTAACAAGTTTTGAACATTATTCACTATTGTTAAAAACACTACACTTTGACTTTTTCATCAAAGATTGAAGATTTTCTCAAATTATTAACACATTTATATTTTAATTAACAACTTTAAACTCTAAAATCACAAAAATAATTCATTCAGACATTTCATCAAAAAATTTAGAGCACTTTCATCAACACTTGATTTCTTTGAAAGAAAAAAAACGAAAACCGATGAATAATTTGAAGTTACCTTCTGTTAAGTTATGGGTTGTTAATTAATAATCGACATAGTAATTTCGTTTTGACTCAAAGTCAACGAAATACTAATTTTGATGAACTTCGTATTTTTGAAAATAGTTGTATTTTGTTACGCTTAAACGGATTAATGATGTAACTAAACAAAAATCTAAACTTAATTTTGTGTTTTTGAATGATTCGAAACTTTGAGGAAAAAACTATAAAAGATAAAAAGATACGAAATAGGTGGAAGAAACTCGTAAAGAGGTTGAAAAAGAGGAAGAAAGAACCGGCAACAAATGAGGAAGAAAATTATTCTTAAAAAGGAAAAGAATGAAGAAAAAAAGTGAGATAAAAAAAAGCGTGTTAAACAATGAGACCCTTTTAAAACTTTGTAAGAAGTAGTTTTTCTTCATTTTATACACGATCGCGACTCTACAAAGTCATTAGATTGTCAAAAGCCTTTTATAGTCAATCATATTAATCTACATGAGTTGAGGTTTTTTAATCGCAACTACTTTTATAATGGTCGGGTTCATATTCTCCTTACTTTGAGCGCAAAATTGGCGTGCTATAAATATTATATTTTGTCATCAGTATAATAATAGGTCATGTGCAAGATAAATTATTTTATGAGAAAATTACCAAAAGGGGACTTTTTTTCAAGGGTGGTCCGTTTTTAAGACTTTTTTCTCATCTCTTTCCCAAAAGAGCCACGCTCAACTGCTCAACTCCATTACTTTTTTGACATGTGTTTAAGTGTTAGGTGAGACAATTTTTACTTTAAAGTTAAGTGACCATTTTACCCTCAAATACATATATAAAAGACACCACATCTCTCTTCTTTTCTAATTCTTTCTCTCTCTCTCTCTCTTCAACCTCAAGATCCGGCCACCACATCTCCGATGAAACACACACACACACACACACACACACACACACACACACACACACACACACACACATATATATATATATATATATATATATATATATATATATATATATATATATATGATGAGTGGGTATAACACATATATACACCTCCTGCCACCAGATCCGGTGTCGAGAAGAGGGTGGTGATGTACAGATCCGGTGTCGAGATCTACAGCCCCTCGTTGCCACGTGTCACGTTCGTAGTTGCCAGCCGTGAAGATGGAACATTGATAACTCCGTGGATGTGTAGTCGTGTTTTTGCTCTTTTTCCTTTTGACCGTTATTTGAGGTTAGTTCTGCAGGCCATTTGACTCCAGATGTATTCTTTGGCTCGAGGTGAGGAGATGCAGGTGATGAGGGTGGCTGAGGTGGCGGTACATGAAGCGGAGTAGAAGGCCTAGAAGAGGGTGGTGATGTGGTTGTTGGGGATGGTGGTGTGGCTGAGACATGGGGCTGAGTGGGACTATTAGATGGTGATGGTGGATGTGAGGAAACTGGTGAATGAATGTGTGTTTTAGATGGTGAAGAAGGCGGTGATGTGTTAGCAGGAGAAGGTTGTGCAGCTTGTGGTAGAGACTCGGTTATTAAGGATGGTTTTAATAAAGAAAAGTAACATGAAGATGGAACATTGCAAAAAAAGGGAGGAGAGCAGCTTTCAATTTTTTTATTTTCATTTTAAATTATCAATGTCATTTTTCTTTTCTTTTAATAATATGTAGACTTTGTAATATTGAATTGAGATAAATTTATTGAATGGATTTATTGAAGGGAGTTGATTTATTGAATTGATTTATTAAAATTGTTTTTATGAAAATCAACAGTAATTTTATTGAATGGATTTATTGTGTCGACATCATGTTACCCCTTTCTTTTAGCATATGTTTCTTTTGGTAATTTTCTGTTTCGGTTGAGCAGTGGTGGTTTGAGCGGTTGAGCAGTGGTGGCTGAGCAGATGAGCAGCGGTGGTGGTGGTTTTTTGTGGTTGAGCAGTGGTGGTCGAGCAGTTGAGAAGTGGTGGTCGAGCAGATGAGCAGCGGTGGTGGTGGTGGTTATGGACTGGTAAGGTGGTGTGGTAGGTAGATGGAGTTAGGTGGGGTAGGTGAAATAATTAATAAAGAAAATTAATAAGGGTAAATTGGTCACTTAACTTTAAAGTAAAAAATATCTCACATACCACTTAGACACATAACCTAAAAGTAATGGAGTTGAGCAGTTGAGCGTGACTCTTTTGGGAAATAGATGAGAAAAAAGTCTTAAAAACGGACCACCCTTGAAAAAAAGTCCCCTTTTGGTAATTTTCTCTTATTTTATTCGGTATGAAAGAAACTTTGCATACTCAGAGTAATAAGTAGCAACCGAACTCTTCTCAACCATAAATAAATAAGAAAACCAGTCAACAATAACTAGACCATAGTTTTGAAAGGCTCAAGGCGTACTAAAGCGTAAAAGAAGCAAAGAGCCTTAAGACGAGACACATTTCAAGGCGTCGGATTCATGAATACGAGGCGCACTAAATACAGTAACTTTTTATAACATATATGACCATTTATATAGCTTAAATAACACAAAATAACATTAAATTAATTAATACATGACACATATTACCATTATAAAAATTAAAATGGATAAGTTGTCACTTCTTAAACAGATCAACTATTTGGCTTAATGACCTATATAAAGATTAAAATCCATATCAGACAAAATATGCTTGTGTCATACATTTATAGACTTACATATAACAAAGCTCACAATTTAACCCAAAATATTAAGCAAGCAACGTATTAATATTCAAGAAAAAATGTCACATTTTCACGATAATATGTCTTAAAGAATATTTTTAATGAAACAAATTAACTTCTTAAAGAAAATTACAATCAATAAAATAAACATAAAATTTGTTCAAATTTACAAATCATACAAATATTCACCCTATGACTTAAAAGGTCCATGTATCTTATCTTAATATTTACAAAAAAAGCCCAAAAACCCTTTACATCTCCGAGGCTAAAAACTCCCCAAGGCGCAAAGGCGCAAAAAACCCCAAAACGCTGCGCTTTTTGTGAGATTCATGCATGTCGTGAGCCTCGATCTACAAAAATCCCAAAAGTTAGAGCCTCGTGAGCCTTAGCGTCTTAGGTGCGATTTTTAAAACATTGAACTAGACAATATAATATTATACTTTATACTTCTATACTATTCATGAGGTATTTATGTTTAATTTTAAAAATTTAAAAAGTCCTAAAAATAAGTAAAGTAATTTCCTTGAACTACTTTTTATTAATGCCCATTTATGCTTTTAAACTTTAGTATTAAATGTTAATTTAGATAATTAATATAAAATTTAAAAATACAGTTGCACAGTTTATTATTTAAAAAAAAAACTATTTAATAATTTTTTTTAATAAAACACGGTTTTTAATTTCTAAATACAATTACATGATTTATCAATTTAAAAAAAAAACTTTTTTATCATACGAAAATGAATGATTAATAAAAATAAATACAAATTGCCACATAAACGTTGAATCAAGAGTTACACCAGAATCAAAAGTTCGCAAGTATAACTATTTGTTGATATATACCGTCACTTTACGTGAATATTCGTATAATATTACATATTGTAAAACATTAACATATTTGTTTTAATATAAAAATTTTAAGCAACAATATTTCTTAAAAAAACTATAATGATTAATCAGAATAAATAAGTTAATTTATTCTTTCTACTTATTCAAGTCACATTAAACACATTGTGAAATAGTGGTGATATGAAAGTATAAAAAGTTGCTATTTTAAAAGAAAAAGTAATACATCAAAAATCATAATCATCTATAAAGTCAATTTTAGTCATGTGTGTAGTCTAAGAAAATTGGTTGAGAAAGTTTCGTGGCATCACGCAAAGTTGGGCAGTGTTGTGATTTTCGATTCCTTAGGCAATAATAGAAAAAAAGATTTTATTAAATTTGTAAACTAAACAAAAAGTGCATATAAACTTGAATTATATTACTTATATATATTTAATATTATACGTATTTATATGCAAAATTAATAAAATTGCAGCTATTTTTTAAGTTAAATTATTACACAAATTAAGGGGCATGTATATATAATGAAGAGTTGCTTTATTTTGCATACTCACTTTTCCCTACACATTGTTGGACACATCTTGACCATTGGATCAAAAGAACAAAAATTAAGGAAAAAAAAACATTGGAGGACTAATAATGTAAACTTTTCAAAAAAAACGGAAGGACTAGATGTGTAAATAACATCATAACTATCATTACCCTACTTTTCCCCAAATCACACACACTGCACCTCACTTTCTCTCTCTACTAATATTCAAACCCTAGCCATTAAATCAAAAATCAACTATGATTAACCATAAATTAACTATCAAAGCTTGTTAAATCACAACAAAATGGAAGCATCTATCGTTAGGAAGTTGATTCCCGCAAGATTTACGGGTCAAAATGTACCAATCCAGCCTCCGATTGAAAAAATGGTTAAATGTACAGTATAAAGTCGAATGTTCGTAATTAGATTTGGTAATTGATTGTTATTTATGTTGTTTTATTTGTTTTTGTTGCCAATTATTGTGACGTTTTTATTAGAGTGTTCATTATTGATCACAAAAAATGTAGTTTTGAGTGGTATTTAGTTTATTTGGTAATGTGAACTAAGTTGCTCTGAGTTTTGTATACATGAATGCACACCAAGTGTTTGATGAAATGTGTGAGTGAAAGTATCATACGTGTAATATCGCCAGTGATATTTGAAGTTGAACTGTATTTGTGTATTATCACTAGTGATATTTGTATTATCACTTGTGAATTTTTTTTTTTTTTTTTTTTTTTTTTTTTTTACTTGTATTAAACTTTATTATATGTCATGTATAGTATCATTTTTGATATTTCATTGTTATCTTATATGTCATGTATAGTATCATTTTTGATATTTCATTGTTATTGTTTTATAATCATAGTTAAAAACTTTTTTTTGTTAAAAGTTTTGATGATATACTATTTACTATGTGTTTTATCACCTTTGTTTTATATCATATTTTTGATGTTTTATTTTCTTTTTGTGGATGATAATTGTGTTTTAGTTATAGATAAGCTGTTTATTATAGTGCAATATTGCTTATTATTTAAGTTGTTAGATTAAACAGCTTAAACAGGTTGATTTTGCTTTAAACACATAGTTATTTAGTGTGATTTTGCTTATTTTTTAAGTTGTGATTGGATTTGTCTATTTAATAGATACATTGTGCGTATTTCAATAGGTTTTACAACATGATTTGAAAAAAGCTATGGTTGAATCAGCAAACTGAAGAAGCTATGGTTAAACAAAGCACAACATCTTTACAAACAAACTGAAGAAGCTCAAACACATGTTATACACAAGTGATATCACCTGTGATATCACAAGTGATATCACCTGTGATATCACAAGTGATAAAATCTGTGATATCACACGTGATAAAATCTGTGATATCACACGTGATTCAACAAATAGAAGAAGGCGACACATTTGTAATGTCACCTGTGATATCAAATTCTCCTCCAAAAAGTTGAACAACATGAGAATGAGATACATAAAAAAATTAGCAATAAAAGTGTGGTAGTTAGTAGTTATTGATGGAATTGTTGTGATAGTGTGATGAATGTTGTGATAATATGAGAAATCACAAGAGGTATTGAGCTTGTAACATGCTTCTGTTAGATTTGTAATGCAGTTATTTTCTTAATTGATAAAGTGTGCATGCTTCGATAGGTTTAACACCGTATCACATGTTCTTCCATCACCACACTGATTCAACAAATAGAAGAAGTCAACATGCCTGTGATATCACAGGTGATACACCTGGGATATCACCTATGATTCACGATATCACATGTTCCTCCAAAAGCCGAACAACATGTTACATATTTTTTTAAGTGCAATACAATATCACAAATGATAAATGAGTATATATTGGTCTCTAATAATCATGACCTATTAATATTTTCAAAGGGACGTGCTTGCGAGGCACATGATGATAAATAATCCATATGAAACTTTATGAAGAATTGCAGCAAAGATAATTCTACATCAAGTAAACGATAAAAAGAAGATGATGCCTGATTGTGCAAACAAGATTGCTATAAAAAAAAATAAAGATGACTAGATAAAGAGAATGATAGATGAAACACATATGACTGGAAAAGGAGCAGGCGAGGCAAGAAGCAATCCTTATGTTGCTTAGTTTAAAAATGCAATGCGAGTTTGGGGTAACCTAAGAAGGGTGCGCTCTATTAGGTCCAGAGCCACATTACATGGTGCCGGAGTTTGTACTACTTTTGGGAATCAATAGGTGACTTGTATGATCATTTTTATGGAAAAATATTAATGTAGCATTTTATTCTTTTATCACATGTGATATTACTCATAGAATTTTGTGTTACAATAAAATGTTTCATATCGCAAAAGATATAACACTGCATAAAAAATATACCAAATATGTATAAAAATAATAAAAAAAACTACCAAAATAAAAAACTTGACATATTCTAAACATCAAAGAAAGTGTTGCGTTAAATTTAACAGAATATCACAACTGATATAAACATCAAAATCAAAACCAAGTGTTGCATTACTTTTAACAAAATATCACAAGTGATACCAGATACAAAAGAATTGTATGAATCACAAAAATCCTCATAAAAATCATTCCAAACTATTGAGCATAAGTTTTTTTTTTTTTTTTTTTTTTTTTTTTTTTTAAATATTGAAAAGCTATGAATTACAAGCGATACATCAAACAAAAGAGATTAAAAAAGCAGGTAAAATCAGACTTTGACTGCAGCAAATTCACCTTCAACAGAGCCGCCTCCAGGAACACCGTCTCCAGGGGTCACCGCACCCCGGGGCAATGCCTAGAGAATACTGGTAGCGCACTATCAGAAATTATAGGAACCCAAAAAACTTATCCCCCAGAAGTGTCAATACTCATGATGATTAAATGACTTAGGTGTTTTCAGACTATTAAAAGCTGTAAAGAAAGGTAAACGCACAGTAAATAAGGTATCATCACAACTTAAAAAAAAAGTATGATTATAAAACAATAACAATAAAATATCACAAATGGTACTATACATGACATCTAAATAGTGTTTAGCCAGAAAACATCAAAACCTATCGAAATAAACAAAATATCATAAGTGATACTACACATATGATACAGAGCTGATTAAAACAACAATCAGATATAGAAATATCACTGGTGATACTTAGCCACATTACGATAAGAGCATTAAAATCTTAGCCAACTGTACACTAATAATCCTTTTGGGAACTGAATTCACAAATATATGTGCATACTAGAACAATCATGTTTTACCATTCAAAACGAGACCGAAGATGTAAAGGTAGAACTCAAAGAAACAATGAATACACCTTGGTCTTCCATGTAAACAAACACATATACTACTACATGTCTCGTATTAAACCTATATTAACTAAATTTCTCAAAACCTAAGTCACAATCATTCAGTAAATCCTCCTAACAAAGTACCTACATTTACAATCAGACAACTTCAAATATCACTGGTGATATTTAAAACAGCAATCAGACATAGAAATATCATTCAAATGTATTTAATAGCCAAAATTCAACTAACAACATAATTAATAAGCAAAATTACAGGAGAAGATAACAAGATTATCAAATATTTTTCACTCACACATTTCATCAAACACTTGGTGTGCATCCATATATATAAAGCTTTCTAATCAAAACTTGTACCTAATAACCTTAACTAACTCCAGATTCTTAAATAAATTCATCCATAACAACCTCATCATCAAAACACATATTCAACAGGTTGATTAAGATAAAAAGAAACCATTACTGATTATTGATGATTGTAACCTGATGATTGTGACGAGGTTATGATCGGAATAATATGGAAGATTGTGACATGGTGAATGTGTAAAAATGATATAAGAGAAGATGGAGGGAATATAAGAGCAGGGAAGAGGTTGGGAGAAAACACACACGAAGTGCGTATTAAAAATGAGGGGAATGAGAAAAAAATAATAAAACTTTATATAGTTGGTGAAAAAATGGTTTAAGAAATTAAATCTTAGGTTAATCTCCACCATTAAATTAAACTAGATGGATGGTAGAGATTTGTTCGATAAGCGCCAAATAGTAAGCAAAAGAAAATTTTTCGAATAAAGAAACGTTACGCAACAATAAACAAATGCGAAACACAATAAAATGCAAGCATCATATAAAACCAGTCAACAAATCATATATTGAAAAACGTTACGCAAGCAATAAACAAACTCAAAGAAGAAAAGAAAAAAAAAAGGATCATATAGCATATCCTGGATTTTAACACCACCGTCACCGACCGCCTTCAACCACCGTCATCTCCGGCGAAATTTATTAAACACGTTCATATTTCGATCATTAAAGGTAATACTAATTGCTACTCGTTTTTTTATTAGGGCAAATCACTACTTTCTGTGTACGTGTTAGAAGATTATATACATTACGAAAATGATTAATTCATTCAATTGTTATTAGTCTTTTTGTAGTATAATTTATTAGTGTTTTGTAATTGATTGATTATTGGGGAAAATAAAAAACAAAGGATTAAATTAGGCGTTTTAGGAAGTTGATTATCTTAATTAGTTTCTGCGTCTATTTGAATATCGAAAATCTGCATTAGGAAACACTCGTGTTTGTTTGAGACTGTTAAGAATATGCAGTTTACAAAACCTATGAATGTTTGCCGCTTGTTGTTTTTTTATCACTATGTTGGTTGATCATAAGAAAGTTTGATTACACTGTTTTTGTACGCCTATATTGCACATTTTAATTTAATTGTAAAATGTGCTCTCGAGGGTTTCTATGGTTTTGGGCGTCATGCTTGTGTAGTACTTAACAAAGTCATGAAGTTAGCCTTAAGATTAGGATGAAAGTAGGGTTGAAGATAGGCAAAAGAACTAAAAGATAGAGCAACGCTTGAATGAACATTTATCAAAAATTGCACGTGCAATTGTACTCTCGTTCATCGTAAACTTGATGTTTAATCCAGATTGAAAATAGGGTCATCACTGATAAGTTTTCGATAGTATAATACATTTTATGAGCTGTTGTATCTTTCTGATATAGTCTAACTTGTCATTTGTGTGGTGCACTTCTATTTGAGGGATTTAATTAATGTTTTATTGTACAGTTACTAGGTGGTGCTTTTAAGTTGCCATGTCATCGTTAAGGTCAACTTCAAAGGTTGTGGGGCAGTTGATTAGACACAAAAGCGGTGGCAGACGGCTATTAAGATGCTTACAGAACACCCCTGAATTGGAAAATAGTGTTCAGAGTCGGTGGTTTAGGAGCATTGGAATTATTGAAACATTACCGTCTTCTAGGCATATTGTTGGTAGTACTCGTAAGGAACCTCCCTTCTCATTGCAAAGTACGTCTTCTGGCATTCTTACTCAAAGGAGGGGATTTCTTGGTTGTGGTGACGGGGATGAGGGGAGTAATGTTTTGTCCAAAATTCATGAGGAGAAACGTATTATGGGGTAATCTTTCAAAGGTCCTTCTGTTGGACATGAAACTCTCTACTACCGTGTAAAATAGTTGATTAGTCGGCCAAAAGGTCGGAAATCATGGTTACCAAAAAAGATAGGGGGTGTGTTTGGCATTGTTTTCGAAAGTGATTATGTGATTAAATTTAAGAAAACAAATAATCAGTGTTTGGATGCTTCAGCAGTTTGAATTTGTGATTATCATTAGAGGATTTACATGTAAGGCGATCCCTATGTATAATCCAGAATCATTTTTGTTGCTCCTGTTTCTGAACTTGTCTTTTGACCCATTACATAATAGTCTATATCAGTTCCACTATAAGCAAACGTCAGAAACTGATTATCCGTGACTTGTAGAATCAGTAATTAGATGATCACTTTTAAATACACAGTGCCAAACAACCCCTAACCGGTTAATTGCTTACTTAACTTGTATGGGTTGATCCACTTTTGTTTTAGGTATTCCCCTGAGCAATTATTTGCAGTAGTTGCTGCTGTTGACATGTATCAGGATTTTCTTCCCTGGTGTCAACGATCGGACATAATTCGACGTCATTCAGATTCATCATTTGATGCAGAGTTGGAGATTGGTTTTAAATTTCTTGTTGAAAGCTACGTGTCTCACGTGCAATTGGTAAAACCGAAAATGGTAAAGGTGAGGTTTTGTTCTTTCTAAACCTATAATGTGGAAAACATTTATGTCAGAACATATTAAGTTTCAATGGTGCAATATTTTTTATCATTAAATATTGATCTCTATTGTCTTTGCTTGTGCTACAATTGCAGACGACTTCATCACAAAGCAGCCTTTTTGATCATTTAATAAACGTTTGGGAATTCAATCCAGGACCTGTTCCAGGAACATGTGACCTTCATTTCTTTGTGGATTTTAAGTTCCAGTCACCCTTATACTCACAGGTAATGGTCATTTTGCAACTTTGAAAATATATTACTAAGTTTTGATATCTTAATGAATTCTTGAATTGTATGCGAGGCCACTGGTTTGCTCTATTTTTATGTGTTTTCTGTGTTTTTTTTCTGTTTTTTCCTCTCTGAAGACTCTAATATAGGACACTTCAAATACGTATACAAATGGACATGTTTTGTCAGCTCTAGATTTAGTCTATGCCATTCTTATTATTTTTACCTTAGCTTCAGATTAGAGGTCACCAACAATTGAGGGCACTGTTTAAGTTTTTTTGCCTGTTCGATTTCTATTTTAGGTCGATTACAACCATGTTAAACCTGACACCGTTAATGCATTCAAAGACCGTCAGTGAACCTTTCTCATAATTGCATTTCTTTCATTCAATTATAGCCTTAAGCCACCAAGTCACCAAAAACTCCCTCCAACTCACCCGCTATCTACATGTGTGCAAGAGATCTCAAAATAAGTAAAACTGGGATTGTGCCTTTAATACTCTTTCGTTGGACATTTATACTGGAAACTCTGAATCAATTGTTAATGTGAGCAAGCTTTGCATCACACTCTCCAAGGCTAAATTGCAACTTTGAAAATCCACTTTTTGAAGCTGAAAGGGATAAACTGTATTAGGTGACGAAGTTTAGGATGAGTGGTAAGATGAGGTGAGGGTGTAAAATAATTTGAGTATCCCCTTCTTGCTTTTTTTCATTTTTTCATATAGCTGCCTTGCATATTGCAAGACTAAGCTACTTATTTAAACAATTTGTCACTGCTAATAATAAATTACAAATATCAAATAACATAATATCCGGGCTATTCCAAAGTTATGGATGCTAGAATAAACGGATTCAAGAGGTTGTAAGCTATAGAATTACACTTTGGGTGAGTTTCGACCTGTTTTGCCTGTTCTATTCTTAGCTGGGTTTCTTTGTATGACCCACTGGAACCAAATCGATTCATTCTATTAGATATAATGCAGGGATACCGCAATATGGCTTCTAAATCAACTCTGATTTTAGCCAAGATAAATATAAATTGTAATTGCTGTGTTCTGTTTCTGTTATTTACTACGAGTCACGTTGCTTTTGAATTTGATAACCTAGTTATGATCTACAGATGGCATCCATGTTCTTCAAGGAGGTGGTCTCTCGGCTAGTTACTTCATTCAATGACCGTTGTCGTTTGATATATGGGCCTGGGGTTCAAGTTACTGAAAAACTTATTGAGCGAAGGATGTAACCTTTAACTAGTAAACAACACAAGGAGTGCGTGTAAGTTTTCGTAAAGATCCCAAAGGTTGCAAATTGGGAGGTTGGGTAACGGGTCAAAAGGGGTAAATATTCGGTGCTGATTTTCTCAACACTTTTCTATGTCCAGTAGTTTATGCACACTAGTAAATAGCTGGTATGTCGAATACGATTAGAAATAATATTATATTTACAATAATAATACAACGTTTGAATAAAATGTTAGGAGGTTTCTTGCATTTTTAGTACACCTTGGGCAACTTTTGACTCGTTTGATCTGTTTCTATAAAAGGTTTGTGAGATTTTTTTATTGAGATATAGCGGAACTCGAATTGAATCTACCAATTCTTAAGTAAATGGGTTGTATTAGCACCTCTACAGTTTGATTTTGTTGACATTGCAGGTTAAAAGGTGTTGGAGTATGGATCTTGAATCTGAATCTTGAATATATTACAGTACGGTTAGACCACTTTCTGATTCTTTTGGTATTTTCCAAAGCCATTGATCAATTCAAGATCGTGGGGATTCATTGTCGAAACCATATATTGCCAAAGTTGTGCTCCCATTCGACTTTGTCTTCAAAAGCCATATGTAGGCACACTAATTGTGCACACTTCTCTTAGAATGTATCTTAAAAGCATTGGTTTATGTCTTGCTATTGGCTTTTAAGCACTTGTAGACAACATTTAAAGTTGACAATACTAATGATTACTTTGAAATATGAACTCCAAAAGAATATCCTTATTTTTAAGCAAAAGTAACAAAAATGCTGTACGTTGTTGGAACGATTATCATAGAAGTCTAGTGTGACTCAACTACTGTACCATTCTGAGTAGTTGCAAAGCATAAATTATGTCTTGTTGAGTTTGTTGGTTAAGCTGTGATTGCCAAATATGTGTTAATAAGATGTTTCTTAATGGAAGTGTAACTCTGATATGGTGCATATTCCAATCCGTATACGTTTAAAACTGTTTTAAACGTATACGGAATGGAATATGCACCATATCAAAGTTACACTTCCATTAAGAAACATCTTATTAGCACATATTTGGCAATCATGTTTTAATAAAACATGAATCAGTCTGGATCAAAACTATATTGCGTCAAAGGTGAAAGAGCCAAAAAGATTATTATTGTCGCAGATAATATATATTTTGGCAAACAATGCAGACTTATAGATCCAGAAATGGTTTATTTTGCCGAGGCTGCAAACTTGGCATGTTCATTTCTTTAAATGTTATTGAACAAGAGGTGATATGTTCAGACATATCTCGATATATTTAGAAACTACCCGATTTATCGTAGACCGTGCAGAGATGTGGTAAATTTGTCAATTGTAAGCAGTATTATCTTCTTTTGTAAGTGTTGCTGTCCAGGTGTTGGACGCCGGAAGACTAAATCCACATATTATATTTGACCTCCCTGGAGTTCATCCTCCGGGCATCTCCGTTTAACCGGTGGATTCAGAGTCTCGAGACCAGCACACAAAAATGTTGTGAGCATTAAAAGAAATGAACACTGGTCAGAGGTCTGGCTACTACCTCCCTGATAGTTAAGATATGAAATCTTTTTGTCATGCTATTCATGTCTTGCATAGTTGACAACACAACAATATACCGGTAAAACTATATATTCAATTGATCTGTTATATACTGAATCACAAATTTCTACCTTATGAGCAAACTGCAAAAAACTTATATACGCTACAACAAAACCACACTTCTGAATTCTGATTAACAAAACACTTGCTAATTCTTGTGAAAAAATGGTTTTTTCTTTCCCGTGAGCATGAGCGAAAACTTTGGCATAAACGTCCTCTTCTTCTTCTTCAACAACCCTTTAATATCAGGAGACGTGTCATCATCTGCATTACTATTACTCTCGGGTGCACCACCCTTTGTATTAGACTTAGCATTACCCGATGAAGGGTTATGTGCTGGTGTATCTTGGTTCCCTTTTTGACTGAAACCACGAAACAACCCTCCACGACCCTCTTCTTTTCGTTTCGGATCTTTTTCACCCTTCTCTTTTCTAAGCTCTTCTTCAATATTCATCTTTATTTCTTTAGCCATTTCGGCCTTTTGTAATGCAGCATTCAAAGCTTCCTTTTGTGCAGCCAATTCAGAATTAAGTAGCGTAAGTTTATTTAAACATTGCATTTCTGAATCTTTTGCTTCATCAATTTTCAACATTGCATCCGATACTCTTTTGCTAGCTGCTTGTTCTGCCTCATACCCCTGTTTACTTAACTCATAATATTCCTCTAACGAAATTGTAACTCCGTCATTTTTTGGACCACGACCCGACTCAGTCTCATGTAGGGCATTAATAGCCCCTAATGCCAACTTTTCTTTTGCTCGTGCAGCCTCAATTTCTTTCTGAGTCGAAGCGAGCTGGTCGTCTATCGAGTTCACACCACTCTTAGCCTGCTCGGCTGCTTCTTTTGCTTTATTAAACACTGAACGGGCTTCTTCCGCTAACGACTTAGCCTTCTTGGTATCTTCAGTTACTTTCTGTAATTGTTTTGGAAGCTCAACAAGCTTTTCGCGAGCTTCTTTATCTTTTTTTCTGATACTATCTAGCTCTAACTTAGTCCGTTTTAGTTCAGATTCAAGATTCACTACTGCTCCCGCTCCTAACCCTTTTTGCTTCCTGATACTCGTTAGAACTTGTTTTTCACTCTCAAGTTTTGCCGTTAACGACGTTTGAGTGGTTTTCAAACACATGATCTGTTCGTTTGCTATTTCGATACTATGTTTAATTTCATCAAGATTCTTTTTAGCAATAGCAACACCTGATGATATATCTTTACGCGTAAACTTGTCTGCTTCGTCCTCTTCTGGCATTTTGCCTTGCATATAAACCGCTAACTCGTCTTTTAACTTTTGAAGCACACCCGAAGCCGTTTCTAGCTTTGATTTCACATCTTTCGCTATCGGTATTTGTTCTTTAACTTTTTCCAATTCTTCTTCTGTTCGTTTTATTTCTTGTTCCCAATTCAATGCCTCTTGATCTCGTTCATTCACTTCTTGAACTTGATGTTCTTCTGATTCTAAATGGGACGCGTGTGTCTCTTCTATTGATTCTTTTGTTGTTACTAATTGAATGGTTAAACTTTCGACTTCCCTCTCGACTTCTTTAGCTGCAGAAACGGCTTCTTGAGCTTTTTGTACAGCGGAATCTCGTTCAGATATTAATATTTGGTAATCTTTACGGGTTTCTTCAAGGTCGTTTTTTGCTGTTACGAGTTCTGAAGCTGCAGCTTGGTGTCTGGCTTTGGCAAGTTCGAGCTGTGTTTTGGCAGCTACGCTTGATTCATCATTAATTCCTTGTTCCATTTCTGAGACTCGTAGTTGTGCAAGTTCGGAATCTTGCAATGCTTGGTGTTCTTCAGTTAGTGCTCTTTCGAGGTTTAGTTTCAATTCTTCTATGAGTCTTTTGGTACTGTTGAGATCACGCAAGGCTTGTTCTTTTGCTTCTTCGGCTGCCTCGGCCTTTTTCTTGAACACAGGAATTTCTTCTTGTGCTCTCTCAAGTTCTTCTTCTATGTACTTTCGTCTCTGCATAACCGGATAAAGTATAAGAAAACACTTGAATTCTAGTAAAATGTTCCGGGGTCTTAATTGAAACTGCTTATACGCTTAAAAAATATCCACCTCCATTTTTTTAAGGTGGTTATTTGCTTCAAAATAAGTAGACAATCAGCTTTATCTAAACATTCAAAACTGCATATCTGCCTAAAATAATCAGATAAGCAATCCATACACCCTATCATAGGGTGGAACTGATTGCTTAAGTGTTTATCAGCTTATTATATCAAAGATGATAAGCAGTTTGGGGTATATAGATGAAGCTGTTTATCTGCTTATTTTAGAGCAAATAAACACTTTAGAATAAGCAGGTTGATCCCTAGTAATTTTAGGAGTAAATCAGTAGTTTAAAATCAGCCTAAACACACATTTATTGACAAGAGAAAAAATACCTCATTTGTCTGAACTCTATGAGCTTTCCAATCAACAATCGCACCAAACTTAGAAACAGCTTCCTTAACAGACTCAAAAGGCGCAGCTGTATCGATATGAGCAACTTGTTGCTCATTCTTATCAGGCTGTTTATCTGAACCGTTCTTGTCTGCATTTGGTAGATTGTCAATAGTATTTTCAAGTTTTTGATGTCCTGAAGATGCTTCTGGACTTAAAAACGTATCCTCACCGCCAGGGGAGGATTGATAACTTGCGGGATATGTTTCTGGTGGTACAGTAATGGGTTCCGGTCGAGAATTTGATAAAGCGTTTACAAAACTGTTCGCTAGCTTGTTTTCCCGAACCTTCTCTTCATCCATTCCAGAGAGATCAGAGTCAGCTGTGTATCTGAAGTTCAATCTTTCAAAGAAATTTACATATTACATCACTGAGTATGCAGAATTAATACATACTAGTAGTATACAGATTTATTTTATCAAACTTGTAAGTTGTAACATATCAATTTTTATGCTGGCATAGATCCTGACCGATAGTCAGAATGACAAAAATTTAAAAGTTATAACATAAAAGGTAAAGTTCTTAAACATTCATCTGTCAACGTACCTGTCATGAGCAGCGCACAGTAATTTCAAATATTATCATGTTGGCAAGACATGTTTCAAGGTAATAAGGTATTGAGCATGACATTCTACAAGCAAATATTGGATGTTTGAATATGCAAATAGAAGTAGAATTGAAAACGCATTTTATAAAGTTACTTCCTTTGTATTCGACTATTCGAGTCACATTAAAATCATGGACTCTTGATGCATTAGGGTCGGTATTAGTGAACCTGCTTTCTAGACTCTCTACAAGAGGTTATGTCCCAATAGTTCGACTAGATCACAAGCTTGACAGATAGTCACTTGGGCCATACCAGATGATTTCTAGTATAATATTTCCCTGAATTAATTTGAGAAAACTATCGATGTGCCGGCCCCACCAACCAAAAGTAAACCTTTAGTGAGCACTATTTAGGTCATGATATATCATTATATTGAGAAAGCAAATGAAAGAGTAAGATTTAATACACCAAAGTGCTTTCTTTCATTTTCGTCGGATGTAAAAATCCTCTTTTTAAATGTTTGCAGCAGACATTCAAGAAAAATCATCATATGTGTTGTAACATTCCATAACATATAAACGGTATCTTGCAAAATACATCCAAGAAATATCATCATACTTGCATGCATGCAATGGTAAACATTTGAAGGTAGATATACCACGAAAACCAAATATGACAGAAAGGCGAAATTATACTTTGGTGTAATTAAACCGAACCTAAAATCATTAAACAAACAACATTCTGCATAGGAATCATACCAGGAAATCACCGGAGTCAAATCCAGAAGCGTATTGCAAAATCCCTCTGGATTTTGGCTCCCAAAAACTCAAACAATTATCGAGCAAACCAACAATTATACCTCCAAATCCACTATAAATGCAAAAACTCAATCAAATCTCAGGTAAAATTAGAAACTAAAACTAAAAAATGATAATAATATTTCAAAAATACCTGTTGGTGATGAAGATTTCAAAATATTGTCGTGGGAATAAAGATTCAGATGAAATTATTTTCCAAAATGTCGAAAAAGGATAGAATAAGATCGTGTAATTCTTTTAGAACAATGTAATCTTGAGAGGCTTTTTTTCGATTTTTCATAATTATTTTTTCTGTTGTCTAATTTTAGATGATTATGTTGATGTTATTTTTGATGGTGTGAGGTTTGTGTAAAATGGATCTTCTACTCTAAATATAGACTTATTGCATAAAACTTAGGATGAAATCATAAAATCAAATACTGGATACGAACTGAATGGAACAAGTACTACAGGTGGTTCGGGAGGTGAAGCGCGTAACACCCTTTTGGACCCTTAACATGGCAAGGTGAATCGCATGACAACCTTTTGGATCAAAAGATTGCGTACTTTTCACAAACACTTGTTCCTAGAAGATTGGTAATGCATCAATCTTGAACAAAAGCACATTGTAGTTTGCATTGAGACTATGCTACTAATGAAGTATAAACATCCCATTTTGGCTCTCATTTTTGTAAGAAAAGTATATAGAACCAACACAAGCCTGCATTTCGATAATTTTGACATTTTGTTTCCCCAATCTCTTCCATTTCCTTACACACTGCTAAGCATACCGATCCCTCACTTTCAAAACTATCAAAAAGACCACACCGGCACACCCCCTATTTTGTTAAAAAAAAAAGACATTGAATTGTTGCGGCTAGTTCATCGTAGCTATACCACATGCATGTAAGACATCTAGCTATCATGCTCACATTAGTTATAAGTTCCGTCCCTGGGTAAGACATCTAGCTATCATGCTCACATTGGTTATAAGTTCAAAATTTATTAAGCACACATCTTGGGTAGCCAGAAAATGGTCGCAAACGATCACTGTGATATCTTGGTTAGGCCGGGTATAGCTAAGTCAAACACTCGTCCCTCCAGACAAACTGAGCAGAAAAACATCATCCGTTTACACGTTCGATTATAAAAATGAGAAAAATATGAGTAATCAAGATAATCCAAATTCTGTGTGAGATAGATTGTGATGTATATCGCGTGTATAAATAGTCCCCCTTCTAAAATAAATAATCGAAATTTCCAAATTCCATATCATATTACAAACTTTTGGCTAAGTAACAATTGAAAGAACTTTCGTATCTAATTAGCAAGACCGCACAACAAAAAGAACAGGATCTTTCCAGTGAGTCAAAATCATCATTAAAAGGTGTACAAGAGAATCGCACCACTTCGGCCTTCTAGAAGTCAACTTTAATCACTCGCGCAAAATAGATAAAAATATGTGAAGATACTTTCTGGCTCACATTTTTCAGTTATATATTGGAATAAAAGTATTATATATATTGCCGACCACAAAACTTTGATCCCCCTAAGTACTACATAGCTTATAATATTGACAACTGATAATTTTAAGTTAATTCAATTCCCACTATATAACCGTAATGTGATCCCTATGATTGTGAAAATGTAACTATGTTTGTTAGAGAAAAAACACCAAGTCAAAATAAATCAATTATTGTTGTCCAAGTAAAAGGAAAAAAAAAAAAAAAAAGAAGTTTACTCAAACGTTTTTTTTTTTTTTTTTTTTTTTTTTTTTTTTTGCAAAAGGGAGAATGATACTAGCTGAGTAAACTTGCTAATACATCCATTTATTAATTAAGCATGAAATATTTAATAATATCACGTTTTTTTCATTAATCATTGAGAGATACATAAAACAATAACTTATTCTCACATTCTATCAAAATATTCTTGCGCGTACTCGAATCATATTCACTGCATTTATTATACAACTTTTCTTGTGGCACTATAAATTCACGGTGCATGCTTTTCTATTTTTTCAACCTAAAACTTATATATACAAGTGTTTGAGCTCTTTAGGATCTCCATCAAAACCGAAAATGAAGAATGCGTATCAAGGGGTACAAAAGGTGACCATGTTGGAATTCAAGACATGGCTAATGACATTTGATGACGATAAAGATGGTCGGATTAGTAAAGATGAACTACGACAAGCTATTCGTGTGATGGGAGGAGGTCGGTTCACCACATTGATCAAGGGGTGGCAGGGAGTGAGATCCGTTGACAGCAACCGCAATGGTTACATTGATTATAATGAGATCGAGAAGCTCGTGGAGTTTGCGAATAAAACTTTAGGTTTGCAAGTTGTCGGACACTAGTTATGACAACATGATCCTGTTGGGTGTGTATGTATTATTATTGAACATTTTGTGGTCCAAAGGAAATAACTAATGTACATGACATTTGATTTGGTGGTTTTAATCTAAATCTTTGGACGTAATGCATGTAATACTACTTTTACTGCGTGAAATAATGAGGTTTGCATTTCGAAATAACAACATTGATAATAGATACATGGTAAACCGGGAAGGATCACTGTTTAAGTATTCAAGCTACTAGGAAAACATAAAACCTTTTTTACTCTAATATACACAATCTGATTGGTAGTACTCTTGTGGCCATTATCGGTATGTTCTAGCTATGACCATCCCAAGATGGTTACTAAATCATATCATTACAATCGATGTCGTCAAAAGTTACAGATTACTAGTTTTGACCATCCCAAGAGTATGTGTTTTGTGACCGGTGGTGGTGTGACGATTACGGCGGCGGCGGTGGTGGTGTGACGGTTTCAGCGGCGATGGTGATGGTGTGACGGTTACAGAGGAGACGGTGGTGGTGTGACGGTTACGGCGGCGATGGTAGTGGTGTGACGGTTACGGAGGTGACGGTGGTGGTGGTGGTGATGGTGAGTTTGTGTGTGTTTGAATCGTGTGTGTGTTTGAATAATGTGTTTGTATCGGTATACCGTACATTCTTTTCTTTTTATGTGTTTTTTACTTTTTTTACCCTAAACTTTTAAGTGTTATAATTTACCCTAAAAATATTTTTCTCACTTTTCTAACTAATTATACTTTTTTTTAGAACCGGACTATATATATATATATATATATATATATATATATATATATATATATATATATATATATATATATATATATATATATATATATATATATATATATATATATATATATATAGGGGAGAGTTAACGCGAAATCAAACTTAAAGTTGTAAAAATAAGATCAAGTCTAAAAAACCACTAAAACATTTATGAATAACAATTTTAGCAATAATACACATAAAAATAATACTTTAATACAAATTAACATTTTAGCAACTAATAACCAAATGATACATGAGTTTGGATTAGTGATACACCTGATACACATTACCTTAATAAATATTCCAAAACCAGATACACATACAAAAACCTGATACACATTACACTTCTATACAAAGTGTATCACCTAGGTTTCGTAAATTTTAAAAAGAAATCTATCGAAACTTTAACAATTTTAGTTGTTGTTAATAAAAGATTTATTTTTGTTGTAAGGAGAATGTCGTTTGTCAAATTTTAGTGGGATCTCATTTTAACAACTTTAAGTTTGATCTTATTTGATCTAGATTATATATATATATATATATATATATATTGAAACTTTATTTTCAGAACCCACTTTAAATGCGAGAACCATGTTTTAGCTATTGGATCATTTCAAAAAAACGAATTTAACAAAAGAATCATAAATAAAATGGAAATTATCTTTTACTATTATACCCTTTTGATTAAATAAAAATATTTAATATTAAAAAGATATGATTGGTTTAAAGTACTTCTCGTAGTTCTCGCACTTAAAGTAGGTTTTGAAAATAAAGTGCCTATATATATATATATATATATATATATATATATATATATATATATATATATATATATATATATATATATATATATATATATATATATATATATATATGGGGCAATATCATATTTCCCCTCCTTTTAGTTGGAAATTTCATATATACCCAAACATGCATTAAAAACATTGTATATTATGCATTCAACACTTGTACTTTGGGTATATATGAAATTAATCATGAAAGTAGGGTGATATATGAAATTAATCTATATATATATATATATATATATATATATATATATATATATATATATATATAGTGTAGCGTTCAATGCAGAACAATTTTTTTGTACAGAACCTACAGAACCAGCCTTTTTACTCCTAATAATGCATGATGTACATAATATTAATGCATGATGGTATCTTTGTAAATAACTTGAATTGTATAATAATTAAAAATAATCAGAAAGGGCAATTTAGGGTTTTTATATTATCCCTAAAATAATGCTAGAAACCACTCTAAAACAAAACTACCGTCTCTCTCTTTAGAAGAATAATCCCTTGTTTAGAGCATTTTTCTCCCACCCCTACAGCACCACAATCATAGATCTACCACCCATACTTTTTTTTTCTCAGCCATCAAAAACATAACAAGAAAAAAAAAAGCAACAAGATCCGGCCACAAGATTTCGAAAAAAAAATTAACAAGATTCGGCCATAAAAAGTAACAAGATCCGGCCACAAAAGTAAAGAAGTCCATTGTTGATTATTGATGTTTTGAACATTATATATTCCAAATCGATTTCGGTATCGATTGAAACATAAAAAAGGTAATCTCTAGTATTAGAATTTGGATTACGTTGAAATCGTTATTGTTCAAAATCATTATTGTTGATCAATATTTATAGTTAAATTAATTGTAGATGTGTTATAAGGCTACCATTATTGTTTGATCTTGTGGTTACTGTTGTAGATCTAGTAATTATTTTGATTGTTGTAAATTTAGTTGTAGATCTTTTGTAGGTATATAGTGTTTGTTTGATCTATAGCACTACGTTCAATTTACATATTAAAGTGAAGTTAGTTATATAGATATGTTATTTTATATGTTATAGGTTTGTCTTTGATTTTGCAGATTTGTTTGAGGTTTCAGTTAACAAGTTGTGTTCAACATTATTTTTTCGAACTTGAAATTTAATTTTTATTGTTGAAAACACAAATACAGATGGATGTGTTTGTAAACTCTTTAATTGTTAATTTTTAAGTCAGAGTTTCTTGTTGGCTGACTTTATATATTGCTTACATAACAGTTACATAATAATACGTCGGATGTATGTATGCAGGCAACTTTTCTTGTGCGAATGTAAGTGGTTAAGGCATGTGAGACAACCGGGTGAATTTGCAGGTGTGGCTGCGGTTGATGAGAAAATGAAGCGTGCGCGTATGTTAGTTAAAGACGTACACACATGTTTTTGGAAGACGCGCATATATGTTCTAATGAACTTGATGAGAAAGCGAAGCGTGCACATATGTTTTTGGATGCCGTGCATATATAATTTAATGAATTTGATGAGAAAGCGCAGCGTGCACATATGTTCTTAGAATGTGTGCACATATGTTCAAAAGAATTGGACGAGAAAGTGAAGAGTGCACACATGTTTTTAAAAGGAATGCACATTTATATTTAACAAGATTCTTGTACATGAATTGTATTTTATTTAATATTAACTTTTGTATATACTATATATGTTCTTGGTTTGTTACAAATTGTTAGAGGCTATATGTGTATTTTTATGTTTTTGGTCACACATTTCGATAATCAACTAATGTACATTTAAAACATATATGCAATTATCATTTTAATCAAATAAGTTTGACGGCTAAATACAAGAAACACATGCAAATTTACTATATTTAAAATAAAATAAAAAACATCTATGCACTTGATTTTTTTTAAAAACATGTCTGTTGAAAAAAACATATATGCACTTGAGTTTTTTTTGAAAACATCAAAAACTAAAAAAAAAAAAAAAAAAAAAAAAAAAAAAAAAAAAAAAAAAAAAAAAAAAAAAAAAAAAAAGATAAAAATAAAAAAATCCAAATATTAAGAGTTAAATATAACGTTTTTAATAAAAAAAATCAAAAAGAAAGTAAATATAAGTTTTTACTATTATACCCTTTTCATTTAAATAAAAATATTTAATAATACTAAATTCTTATTGGTCTAAAGTGGTTCTGTAAAGTTCTGTACAAAATAATGGTTCTGCATTGAACGTGACCCTATATATATATATATATATATATATATATATATATATATATATATATATATATATATATATATATATATATATATAATTTTTTTTTTTCTCCAATTTCTCTTTCAGAATAATAGAAATGGAGCTACCTAAAATACATGACTCATTTTTGTATCATTTTTTTTTAATTCTTCACTTTTTAATTTCTCTTTTGTCAAACAAGAAAAATTAGTTCAATTTCCTTTCTCTTAATTTTTTATCTCTACCAAACATGGTTTTACTCGACCCGTGACATTAGAATATTTGATATTGGTACAAGTGAGATTTCCAAACAAACAACAATTTTTTACTTTCATCCTCTAAACTCAACTCTACCGCGTATAACAAACGCACCTTGAGCACTCCGTATCAATTTCCATCAATACTTGTGGTGCATTGCACTTGTCGGATGGCATGGGGGCTGTCAAGAACCTTAATAAAGCTGTATATATAAAGCGTCTTTGAAATATTATTTAAATTAACAACTTTTATGATGCATTTTCATGATGTAGTGATCTACGTCGTTCTCATTCTCTTTTTATATCATAATTAATTGAAGCACAATCCTTTTCAATCCATTGATGATTTTATTCCATTCACGTATCTGTCAGCAAATGCTTTAACTTGATAAATGGTCCTTTTACTACTAGAAAGTGGCTACTTCTATTCGGACGCTTAATTCTTCTATTTACACTGATAAAATATTACAATTTATAGTAGGACGCAAGTTATAATGAAAAGACTTCTTACATGGATTTGACATTCCACACCTTCTTTCTTTTTTATTAATCCTTATATTATTAACAACAAGCAAAGTATTCATGTAATGCGACGACGAATATTTTTAAATAAAAAATTTGATGAATAATGTATTCTAATTTATAATTTTCTTTTTGATAATAAATTTACTGATACCAAGAATTACATGTAACGTATTTTAACTCTTTAACTAATGACAAAGTTTTTCATTACGATTGTGATAATAAATTTATTATTGAACAATGTTTTTTTTGTCGTTCAAAATATCTATTTAATTTATAAAAAGCTAAGTTTATAGATACGGATGTTAAAAAAATCTGTGAAACCGACAAACCAAGCCGACCTGCTCATTCTGAAACCGTAAAAACGATAACTAAGAAATCGAATCTGAAAAAAACAGAAATCGATAAACCCTCTCATCGCGGTTTAATTTCGGTTTTGTTTTTAAATATCAGCGATTACCCGAATCGAACCGTGTTTTACATACATGTAGTTTTAAACAAATTGATGTTTGATTAGAAATATGTGCATTATGATAAAATATAGAGAAAAATATTTTTGTAATTTTAGCTTTATTATTTGCATTTGTATTTCTTAAATTGTAGTTTTTGTGCTTGAATAGTTTGTTTAATATGATTTAGTATTTGTATTATTTAATTCTTAATTTTAAGTAATTTAGTGACATTTAATGCAGGAATTGTGTTTAAGTTAATATGTTTGTTAATTTTTATTTTTTATCTATGGGGTGTTTTAATAACTCCATTAAATTGTATTTATTTACCAAATTAATTGATCACTTAAATTAAAAAAGATAGCGCTTGTATAGTTTTAGTGTTGTAAAATATTGTACAATAAGCTTTTAGAGTTGTATGTTTTAAAATTAAAAAAGAATGTGATTCCTCTTTTATAATACATTTTCAAGTAATTAATAAAAAGTGGCAAATATAATACATTTTCAAGTAATTAACTATAATCAATGTATAAAAAATAAATATACAAATTATAAATAATTGTGACATGTTAAATTACAAGAGATAAATAATTAAATTAATGAATGATCCTGTATGTGTTAAGATAACAACGGTAGGTGAAAACGTTATAAAATATGTCAACAAAAATTTAACTGCCTATAAGATATATATATAAAAAGTAAAAATATATGGGTAGATGTCAAGTTGTGATATGATGGATTGATTTGATGGAGTGTGAATAGCAATACCCGAATTGATTCACAAAGTGGACTAAAATGTCACATTCTAAATTAAAACAAAAAAAAAACAAAAAAAACGTGCTCATGAATATTAGTTCTAAGACCGGTGTTATCGCATTCTAAATAAAAAAACGTGTTCATGAATATTAGTTCTAAGACCGGTGTTATCACATTCTAAATAAAAAAACGTGTTCATGAATATTAGTCCTAAGACCAGCATTATCATGGTGTTTCACCACACGTGAAGGTGTTTCATCGCGCCCCCACCTTATGACAAAGGTTCCTCCGGCTAATGTAGTGGTATCACTTTTGGTATGGTTCGATCGTGTAGACCAATTAATGAAAAGCATATTCTTAGTGTGTTAGTATATTGTGGGCATGTTTGTATTAAGTGGGTTATTTTTATATGTTTGGTTAGGTGATGGCTACTATAGCCTCTAAAAGTAGTGGTTATGTGGTGCGCTGAAAAGCTGATGTGGCGTTGAGGTTGAAGTGGTGATCGGGTGGCCATTAGACTACTAGTAGTGATGACCGCACATGTGACTAAACAACCATGCCACTTTAGCGTCAATTCAACTTTCTTTCTCTTAGACTAAACACATGACCAAACACCCGTAATAGTGACCTTACCGGTGATCGAACACTTTTTTTTAATTAAAATTTCATTAACAACTAAAAAAAATATTACATTAATAATTCAAGTATAATTAAAAACATTGCATTATTGTGCATTTGTTAATTGCTAAATGTCTTCCACTAAATCGGCTTTAAGAATTAGATGAGTTTTCTAGCTGTGTATTTCTCTATCAATCGGGATTTATGAGTTTTTTGAGATTGTAGAAGTGAAAGCTTGAATAAGTAAAATGGCTTTTTTTTTTAAAAACTAAAATGTTAGATGGGCTGACTTGGTTTTTACATAAACCCGTTTATTTTAACCCAAACTTGTTTTTCAGATTAGTGTTAGTTTTCGGTTGTGTCAAAAAGATATGCCACATTTTAAAATTGAAAGGATACATATAATATCCATGTCATAACCAGTCTGAAAAAACAACATAATCAAATTGAAACTAGTAATTTTTTTAATGTTAATACATTCATTTTGTTAAGCACGACATATTTGAAAATATAACGTTTTTATCATTAATCATTGAGAGATACATAAAACAATAACATAATCAGATTGAAACTAGTAATTTTCTAAGGGTGTTAAAATAACATTAATTAGTGTGTTTAATTAATTTATATTTTGGATTATGTTGTAGTTTGTTTAAATTGTACATTGTGAAAATTTTATTGTACTTTTTAGTAAGGGGTGTTTTAATTGTTTGTTTTTAATTTGGTATATATGTTTTGAATTTGTTGTACAATGTGAATAAATCATTGTACTTTTAAATAATAATGGGTGTTTTAATAAAAGTATTAATTACATCATACATTTTTCTCATATTTGACTTTTAATATTTTATTTTTTAAAATTTGATCGTTTTTGTTTTATATGTAGTATAGATATGTGATGCATTACATTTGTCGGATGTTATGGGCCTTGTCAAGAACATTAATAAAGTTGTATATATAAAGCCCCTTTGAAATATTATTTAAATTGACAACTTTTACAATGCATTTTTATGATGTAGTGATCTATGTACGTTCTCATTCTCTTTTTATATTATACAGTAATTAATTGAAGCACAATCCTTTTCAATCCATTGATCATTTTATTCCATTCACATATATGTCAGCAAACGCTTTAAACTTGCTAATGGTCCAATTTTACTAGAGTACTAAAAAAGTATAGATAGATGCCAAGTGAATGATTGATTCACAAAGTGGTTTCTTAGTGTTTTTATTGCTGAGTAAACTTGCTAATACAACCATTTATTAATTAAGCATGACATATTTGAAAATATCACGTTTTTATCATTAATCATTGAGAGATACATAAAGCAATAACAAATTCTCACATTCTACCAAAATATTCTTGCGCGTACTTGAATCATATTCATTGCATTTATTATACAACTTTCTTGTGGCACTATAAATTCACGGTGCATGCTTTTCTTTTTTTTCAACCTAAAACTTATATATACAAGTGTTTAAGCCCTTTAGGAACTCCATCAAAACCGAAAATGAAGAATATGTATAAAGGGGTACAAAAGGTGACCATGTTGGAATTCAAGACATGGCTAATGACATTTGATGACGATAAAGATGGTCGGATTAGTAAAGATGAACTACGACAAGCTATTCGTGTGACGGGAGGAGGTCGGTTCACCACATTGATCAAGGGGTGGCAGGGAGTGAGATCCGTTGACACCAACCGCAATGGTTATATTGATTATGATGAGATCGAGAAGCTCGTGGATTTTGCGAATAAAACTTTAGGTTTGCAAGTTGTCGGACGCTAGTTATGACAACATGATCCTGTTGAATGTGTGTGTATTATTGAACATTTTGTGGTCCAAAGGAAATAACTTATGTATATGACATTTGATTTGGTGGTTTTAATCTAAATCTTTGGACGAAATGCGTGTAATACTACTTTTACTGCGTGAAATAATGAGGTTTGTGGTTTGAAATAACAACATTGATAATAGATACATGGTAAACCGGGAAGGATCACTGTTTAAGTATTCAAGCTACTAGGAAAACATAAAACCTTTTTTACTCTAATATACACAATCTGATTGGTAGTACTCTTGTGGCCATTATCAGTATGTTCTAGCTATGAGTCTATGACCATCCCAAGATGGTTAATCATATCATTACAATCAATGTCGTCAAAAGTTACAGAGTACTAGTTTTGAATGCTGCCATACATTTATACTTTTTTAACCTTTGTAATTATTTCCTCACTGAATTTACTTCACTAAAAAGCTTGAGTGAGTTAGCTTCGATTTTTATGGAATAATGGGTGTCATTGTTTTGTTAGTGGGTTTGGTTTATCATTTAGATTTAGATATGGCGTGCAAAAAAATGATATAAATGAAAATAATTTAATTAACTATAATAAGAATATTATACATATTTAATGTTACAATTTTATTTGAAAATTGGTCCATCAAAAAAGAAAGAAAGAAACACAGGTAGGTCCCACTAATTTTTATATATCTGACTAACCTCGAAGCCACATTGATAGAGAGAATTTTACAGACTAGAAATGAAGTACATAATAAAAATTCAAAAAAATAAAATTAGGTGAGAAATATATTAAATTCAGCTGTTTGATAGCGTTAGATAATTAAAATAAAAAATAATCTCAAATTTTTTTCTTTTAAAAAAATCTAAATACAAAAAGGACTATAATTTGATAATGTCACCAATTTTTTTTTAATTTTTTTTTAATTTTTTAATGTTTTAAACACCAAAAGTTGCCCGTAACTTGTTATAATTTTTTTTTATAAAGTCCATTCTTTAATAAAATTATAATTGGAAGAAATTACAAGAAAAAAATCTTTTTAGTTCTCCAACTTTTTTATTTATCTTTTATCAAACAAGAGAAAATAGTCCAATTCTATTTCTTTTAATTTTTTTTCTCTCTACCAAACATGATTTTACTTGACCCGTGATATTTGAATATTTATATTGCACAAAAGTGTACCCAACTTATACCCAATTTTAATTTAAGGTACTCAACTATTTTTTTTTCAATTTAATGTACCAAACTTTTTTTCAGTTGCAATGTTAGACGATTAATAGGTTATCAGGTTACAACCACCATACTTCATCTTCTATGATCAAATTCCGGCCAACTTCCGATTAGTAGTTGTTTTTTTTTTTTCTTTTAAATCATATTACACGAAGGTATAACCAAGTCAAACTTAAAAGTTAAAACGGAAGATGAAATCGTTACCGAAAAGCACTCGATTAGTAGATGAAATCGTTTGAACCAAAAACAATACCAGTGTCATTAGCAGACCCTGCGCAATCAACTGTATAACTTTTCTATAGATGTAAACGAATTGCCATATGTAGTATCAACTGTTACATAATTACCAAAATAAATCTTTATTATATATAGAAATTTTATGAGCTTAAACCAGTGTCATTACAAATACACAAGGGACAAACGCCTCATTCTAGCTTACAGACATAAAAAATTCACAATTCATTTGATAAGGCAGAAATATAAGAACATATCCCCTTCTGGGTTGTTATGTCGAGATATGTTATATACGTAATAGATTAAATTAAGACGAGATATGTTATTATGTCATAGAGTGATTGAGGATCTTCCGTTTTAAGTTTGACTTGGTTACACCTTTATGTGATATGATTAAAAAACAAAAAAACAAAAAACTAGTCGGAAGTTGGCCGGAATTTGATTGGAGAAGATGAAGTATGGTGGTGGTAACCTGATAACCTATTAATTGTCTAACATTGCAACTGAAAAAAAGTTGGGTACATTAAATTGAGAAAAAAATAGTTGAGTACCTTAAATTAAAATTGGGTATAAGTTGGGTACACTTTTGTGCGATTTGCCCTTTATATTGGTACAAGTGAGATTTCCAAACAAACAATAATTTTACTTTATCCCCTAAACCCAACTCTACCTCCTGTAACAAACGCACCTTCACTACTCTGTATCAATTTCCATCAATACTTAAACACTAATATGTGGTGCATTGAATTTGTCGGATGGTATGGGCGCTGTCAAGAACATTAATAAAGTTGTATATATAAAGCGTCTTTGAAATATTATTTAAATTGACAATTTTTACGATGCATTTTCATGATGTAGTGATCTACGTCGTTCTCATTCTCTTTTTATATCATAATTAATTGAAGCACAATCCTTTTCAATCCATTGATGATTTTATTCCATTCACGTATCTGTTAGCAAATGCTTTAAACTTGACAATTGGTCCAATTTTATTACCAAAAAGTATAGACAGATGCCAAAGTGAATGATTGATTCACAAAGTGGACTAAAATGTCACATTCTAAATAAAAAAAACGTGTTCATGAATTTTAAGTCGTAAGATCGGTGTTATCATGGTGTTTCACCACACGTGGAGGTGTTTCATCGCGCGCCAACCTTATGACAAAGGTGCCTCCACCGCATGTGGTGATACCACTTTTGGTATGATTTGATGGTGTAGACCAATTAATGAAAAGCATTTTTTTAGTGTGTTAGTATATTGTGGGTATGTTTGTATTAAGTGGGTTATTTTTATGTTTTTGGTTAGGTCATGACCACTATAGCCTCTAAAAGTGGTGGTTAGGTGGTGCGTTGCAAAGTAGATGTGCCGTTGAGGTTGAAGTGGTGATCTGGTGACTATTAGACTACTAGTAATGATGGCCGCACATGTGACTAAACAACCCTGTTATTTCAGCGTCAACCTAACTTTCTTTTTCGTAGACCAAACACATGACCAAACACCCGTAATGGTGACCTTACCGGTGATCGAACACTTTTTTTTTTTAATTAAATTTCATTAATAACTAAAGAAATATTACATTAATAATTCAAATAAAATTAAAAAAATTACATTATTGTGCATTTGTTCATTGCTAAATATTTTCCACTAAATCGGCTTTAAGAATTAAATGAGTTTTCTAGTTGTGTATTTATCTATCAATCAAGATTTATGGGTTTTTTGAGATTGTAGAAGTGAAAGCTTGAATAAGCACATTAATTTTTTTTAAAAAACTAAAGTGTTAGATGAGTTGTTGATTTTTTACGTAAACCCTTTTATTTTAAACAAAACTTGTTTTTCTTATTCGTGTTAGTTTTCGTTTGTGTCAAAAAGATATGCCACATTTGGTGTAAAGCCTTTTCACTTTTCATAGCTTTCTTACATTTAAAAATTGAAAGGATACATATAATAATCCAATGCCATAACTAGTCTGAAAAAACAACATAATCAGATTGAAACTAGTAGTTTTCTTGGCGTTAATACATTCATTTTTGTTGGGGAAAATTGCATAAAAAGGCATCATACTTGACACTTATTGTCATTGTGTGTAGCGAACTATTTTTTTTATCATTGTGACACAAACCTTTTTAGATCGTGCTATTGTGTGTACCGGTGACCTGTTTAACCTGTTGCAGCAGGTCAAGTTAACGACCGTTAATTTTTTTATTGCACCGTTAGTCCTTTTCGTCAGTTTTTAACGACTGTTATTATATTATTGCACCGTTAGTATTTTTCGCCCGTTTTTTACACGTTTTCGTCCGTTTTGTTCGTTTTTACACGGCTTCGTCTGTTTTTACACGGTTTTGGCCATTTTTACACGTTTTCGTCCGTTTTTGCACGGTTTTGTTCGTTTTCGTCCGTTTTTGCACGATTTTGTTCGTTTTCGTCCGTTTTTACACGTTTTTTTAGTTTTTGCACGGTTTCGTCCGTTTTTACACGGTTTCGTCCGTTTTTACACGTTGTTTTTTGTTTTTGCACGGTTTCGTCCGTTTTTGCACGTTTTTACACGTTTTCGTCCGTTTTTACACGTTTTTTAGTTTTTGCACGTTTTCGTCCGTTTTTGCACGGTTTCGTTCGTTTTTGCACGTTTTTACACGTTTTCGTCCGTTTTTACACGTTTTTTTAGTTTTTGCACGGTTTCGTCCGTTTTACACGTTTTCGTCCGTTTTTGCACGTTTTCACACGTTTTCGTTCGTTTTTACACGGTTTCGTCCGTTTTTACACGTTTTCGTCCGTTTTTACACGTTTTCGTTCGTTTTTACACGGTTTCGTCCGTTTTTACACGTTTTCGTCCGTTTTTACACCTTTTTTTAGTTTTTGCACGGTTTCGTCCGTTTTTACACGTTTTCGTTCGTTTTTACACTGTTTCGTCCGTTTTTACACGTTTTCGTCCGTTTTTACACGTTGTTTTTAGTTTTTGCACGGTTTCGTCCGTTTTACACGTTTTTGTTTGTTTTTGCACGTTTTTACACGTTTTCGTCCGATTTTACACGTTTTTTTAGATTTTGCACGTTTTTGTGTAAAAATGTGCAAAAACGAACGAAAACGTGTAAAAACGGACGAAACCGTGCAAAAACTAAAAAAAACGTGTAAAACGGACGAAAACG
The DNA here is from genome assembly GCA_019973895.1 of Chrysanthemum seticuspe. Taxonomy (NCBI): domain Eukaryota; kingdom Viridiplantae; phylum Streptophyta; class Magnoliopsida; order Asterales; family Asteraceae; genus Chrysanthemum; species Chrysanthemum seticuspe. The sequence continues at coordinate 267,317,009 of BPTQ01000006.1, read as the reverse complement.
TGTAAAAACGTGCAAAAACGTGTAAAAACGGACGAAACCGTGCAAAAACTAAAAAAACGTGTAAAAACGGACCAAACTGTGCAAAAACGAACGAAAACGTGTAAAAACGGACGAAACCGTGCAAAAACTAAAAAAAACGTGTAAAAACGGACGAAACTATGAAAAAACGGACCAAAACGTGTAAAAACGGACGAAAACGTGTAAAAACGGACGAAACCGTGCAAAAATGGACGAAACCTTGCAAAAACTAAAAAAATCGTGTAAAAGCGGACGAAAACGTGTAAAAACGTGCAAAAACGAACAAATACGTGTAAAAACGGACGAAACCGTGCAAAAATTAAAAAAACGTGTAAAAAACGAACAAAACGGACGAAAACGTGTAAAAAACGAACAAAACGGACGAAAACGTGTAAAAAACGGGCGAAAAGAACTAACGGTGCAATAATATAATAACAGTCGTTAAAAACTGACGAAAAGGACTAACGGTGCAATAAAAAAATTAACGATCGTTAACTTGACCTGCTGCAACAGGTTAAACAGGTAACCGGTACACACAATAGCACGATTTAAAAAGGTTTGTTTCACAATGATAAAAAAAATAGTTCGCTACACACAATGACAATAAGTGTCAAGTATGATATTTTTTTATGCAAATTTCCCTTTTTCTTAAGCATGACATATTTGAAAATATCACGTTTTTATCATTAATCATTGAGAGATACATAAAGCAATAACATATTCTCACATTCTACCAAAATATTCTTGCGCGTACTTGAATCATATTCATTGCATTTATTATACAACTTTCTTGTGGCACTATAAATTCACGGTGCATGCTTTTCTTTTTTTTCAATCTAAAACTTATATATACAAGTGTTTAAGCCCTTTAGAGAGGGGGGGAGTGGTCACCTAATACCTTAGGTGCCACCTCACCTCCATCCAATAAAAACCTTACACATCAAAACTACCCAATTTTACCCTAACAATACCCTAAGTGAAGGGAGTGGTCACCTACATTACCCAATTCTACCCTAACCCCATAAAAAACACATACACTCACACAAACAACCCTTTTTTCACACACAACTCAGTCGGCTTGGTAAACCGAAAATGATACCCGAATTTGATACCCTAGGTGGTGGCGGCGGTGTTACCGATCGGGTACACCTACCCGATTTGGTACCCGATGCCCACTCTCTCCCCTCTTAGGAACTCCATCAAAACCGAAAATGAAGAATATGTATAAAGTGTTAGAACATTATAAACCCTGTAGGTATAACTTTATTAATAGAGGCAATTTCATATCTGCCCTCTTTTTTGTTGAAAATTTCATATATACCCAAACATGCATAAAAAACATTGTACATTATGAATTTAATACTTGCACTTTGGGTATATATGAAATTTATCTTGAAAATAGGGTGATATATGAAATTAATCCTCATTAATAACCACTATATATAATAATGAAACCCTAATACCCAAAACTCACAAACCGGGCTTGGGCCTAATTATCCATTAATACTCCCCCGCAGTTCGAGCGTCAAAATCACAAAAGCTCGAACTGAAGTAGAAAACTAAGAAAACAAAGTAAAACAATAAACCAAAATAAACTAAGAAAGCAAATTTGACACCAACAAAAGTCGTCTCGGGAATTAATACCCTGGATTCGACACCGACAAAAGTCGTCTCGGGAATTGATACCCTAGATTCGACACCAACAAAAGTCGTCTCGGGAATTGATACTCTGGATTCGACACTAATTTTTTTTTAACCGACAGTACCATCAACAGTAAAGTCAACTGCAAAAACAAAAACCATCCACCAATTATTATCACTCCGTAATTCATTTCTATCTTTTCTTTCCCATCAAGAAACCACCATTTCATTTTCAAGATCCAAACACATAAATATCCCAGATGCTTGTACGAATTTAAACAAGAAAAATCACAATAAAACCCTCTTGGTTTCACTTGATCTTTGAAATCCTAAAAACCAACACAAACTACAAAAAAAAAAAACCGAAGCATAAACACGAACCAAGTTTGTGTTTAATCTTTATGGGTTTCGGACAAGGTTGAGTTTTCGGTTTGTAAATGATAGATCGATGGGTTGTACATGTAACACATAAATATCCCAGATGATGGGTTGTACATGTAACACAGTATACCAACGATCGACACAGTAGCAGAAAAGAAACCAACGTACGCAGCAGCAGCGACTAACACAGGCGCCGGCTACTACAGATTCATCGGCTGCAACAACAGATCCGGCGACTGGTAAGCTGGATTTTTTTTAGAGTGAGAGAGAGATGACCGGTGTTTTATTGAGATTAAAGTGTAAAAGGAGCCCTTCGAACCTCCGGCGTGTAGCCGAAGGCCGGAGGCGGCGGCGGAAGAGTTTAGGTTTAGGGTTTGAGATTATAGGATCGTTTTGACTAACACAGGCCAGAAAAATTAAAGTGGTGGCTGTTTAGGGTGAGGAGCGGCTATTTTAGAGTTTAGGTATACGATTGTTTATTTCTCTGATACCATGTAAGAGTATGATTGAATGATGTGACTCCTTCTGATCCAATAGTCTTCGAATATATATTATGTCAGTGAGAATGCTAACGAATGATGTGTCCCTCAATTAATAAAGGAATCGGATCAGTCATTTTTTTTTTTTTTTTTTTTGATTAGGGTTTAACGGGGTGGTTTAGGAGAAGCCTCAACATAGCCACCTACGTATGAGGATCAGACCCGCTCTGATATCATGTTAGAACATTATAAACCCCATAGGTATAACTTTATTAATAACCACTATATATAATAGTGAAACCCTAATACCCAAAACTCACAAACCGGGCTTGGGCCTAATTATCTATTAATATAAAGGGGTACAAAAGGTGACCATGTTGGAATTCAAGACATGGCTAATGACATTTGATGACGATAAAGATGGACGGATTAGTAAAGATGAACTACGACAAGCTATTCGTGTGACGGGAGGAGGTCGGTTCACCACATTGATCAAGGGGTGGCAGGGAGTGAGATCCGTTGACACCAACCGCAATGGTTATATTGATTATGATGAGATCGAGAAGCTCGTGGAGTTTGCTAATAAAACTTTAGGTTTGCTAGTTGTCGGACGCTAGTTATGACAACATGATCTTGTTGGGTATAGTGTGTTATATTTGAACATTTAATTTGTAGTCCAAATGAAATAACTCATGTTACATGGCATTTTCATTTGGTGGTTTTAATCTTTAAATCTTTTGGACGTAATGCGTGTAATGTTACTCTTAATGCGTGAGATAATGAGATTGTTGATTATATTTAGAGTACACAATGTAGGTGTTTTTTGGCAGCCGTTGGCAATTTTTTTGACAAATGGTGTCGTGGTAGTGCACCAGGCCACACCATTCGTCCTTTCGTTGGTTTATTCGTGGCCGTTGTTCGCATTTTTCCCTTTTTATTTATTTATTTATTTATTTATTTTTATTTTTTCAAGTGAGTGGGATATTTCTTGTGATGTGTTATGAGACCCATGCATCAATTACAATTATTGCTGAAATGGTGTTTTAGTCATCATGATGTTGTTGAGTATTTGCTGAAGTGCGACGTCAATAACGATTATTGATGCCATAATGCACGTAGCACTCTTACATGATAAAGATCACCATTCAACTATTCAAACTACCACGAAAAGGTTAAGTTTTTTTTGTTAGTCAACATATTATTTAGTTGGGCTCAAGCCCATTGTATTATGTATATTGTACCAAACTCAATATTATTATTCATTAAGTATTCAGAAAATAACATGGTATCACAGTCTCTCAAAAATACCGATCCCTAAAACCCTAATTTTTTTCTACCGTTCCAAAATAACCCTAATTGTTCTTTGTCGATCGTTGGTTGTTTATACCAGTCGACACACGTTTACTAATTATCAAGATTCTTTGTTTTAAACATTAAGTCGATCGTTGGTTTTATTAGTTATCAATGGACGTGTGTTAAAGTCGATCATTGGTATTTTGAGTGTTACCAGTCGACATCAATATTCTAGTGTTTGATAGTTTTTTCTATCTGTTTGGTTTGTTTCGTGTTTGATCATTATAATGGAAATAGGCAAATGATACAGCCGATCACTAATGTTCTTAATGCATCCCTTCTTGTGGCTTTGCATATAAGGGTAACAATGGACCTGTGGCTTTACCTACTCAATTTGGCCAAACTGGTTTCCCACCCCAACAGCCCAGTCCTAGCCCATTTAATTAGGTTGTTATTGCAAATGGTACACCGGCCCAACAACAACCCTTAATGGACCATGCCCCATTTACTAGTGCAAATGGCAATCAGTTTGGACAAACAGGTTCTATAGTTTTTGGGGACAAGAGAGGATGTTACCGCATGCTTTTAGTGGCATGACTTTTCAAGATCTTAATACTGGTGCTTAGAACATGGATACAGGTGCGAGTTCTCACCTTAATGATTCGGTTACTAGTCTTAGTGATATTTAAATATGTGAATATAGTTATATATCCATCTGTCTCGGTTGGTGACGGTTATACTATACGCGTCACTGATAACGCTACACGCGTCGTTCGGGGTCAAAGGAACTTCCTTTTCGTCGAGCAAGTTTTTCAACACCCTAGGCAGTGAACCTAATCGTTGTAGTGTAGTATTAGGGTAAGCCACGGGAATTGATATCATTCTCTAGGGGATTAGGAATGCTAGTGAGAAGTTACTACGCTAAGGTTGGGGTTGAGGAAGATTATTTTTTATCTTTTTATGTTTTTTAGGGAATGGAAAGGTACGAATCTCGGGGTTTGGATTTGGGGGTTGGTATTTCTACCGATTACTCTACTTATCTAATTATCTAATCTAGTGTTGTATGTAGTCTATGTCTAATTATTGTGTGCTCGTATGATGATTTAAAGATGTGTTTACTTAGGTTTTATTACTCCTTAACTATCTCCTATTGATGGTTGAATTGTCACGTCCTTATTCTTAATCGCGTTGTGTGTCTAAGGTCGTAGGGTATGTGTTTATCCCTAACTCTTTGAAACTACCAAAGGTTAATGCCTACAAAATCTCTAGGATTTATAAACTTAACTCTAAGGTACTCTTCGGATGGTTTAGCCTACAATGACTCTAGGTACTATAAGCTAAGGTTCAACAAAGATTAATCAAGCATTAACTACACAACGGATGACCTATCGCAATACTAGATCATTAACAATTAAGATAAGAGACAACCAATCAATATTTAATAATTAAGTTTCATATTCCCTAAACAAACACACAAGTAAATTAGCCGGACATGGGAAACATGCAAGCATACACACAAGTAATTGAAGAAATAATTGAATTAATGAAGTAAAACACTTATCTTGATGTAAGATAGGGTATAGAACCCTAAAATACTGTACAAGACAGCCTTGGTTCGGTTTAGGTTTTTACTACAAAAGACTACACACCGAAAACTAAAAAATTCGGATTCTATATATAAGATTACATATGCGACGACGTCATCCTTTGATTTGTGACGCCGTCGGGTCGCCGTCATTAGGGTTTCGTCTTGGCCACGTTAGTCTTGCGACGACGTCACCTTATGCTTGTGACACTGTCCCCTTCAGTCTCTGACGTCGTCTGGATCAAATCTAGGCCGTCTGAGTTGCGACGACCTACTCTTTTAAAACCTGAAGCCGTCACTTGTAAATAAGCAATTTGGCTACTGAGCCGTCACAAAAGTGGTCCGACGGCGTCGCAGATAACACCTGACGCCGTCCCCTTCAGTTCCAGCAGCCTGAGTGTCTCGATTCTTGACTTTGACCATTTTCTTCGTATATTCGCGCCTTTTCGTCCGAATAAGTGTCATTCCAGCATTTTGCCTTCAAGATACCTAAAAAGTGAAAAGGAACGATATTAAGTAATAACAGATACAAAAGTGATCAAATAAGGGCTTAAACGACCCCTCAAAAAGGTACATTTTAAAACCTTATCAAATATCCCTACACTTGGTATTTGCTTGTCCTCAAGCAAATGTGCTTTTAGCCAATTAATTTATAAGTTAGGGTCATGAAGCATTGGTTTAGAACAATCCACAACACATATAAGCCCCGCAAAAGTCATAACAAGCACATAAATTACATACTAGCACCTCACATGGGGTGTTTGGATACTCACATCTCTCGGGTGTATATGAAATATAACAAGATGGAAATGGAATATAAGCACTCATTAACCGGTCCTAGTACATAGATTACCATAGGCTTGAGACTAGATCAAACCTCCATCGCTTTGGCGTAAGCACCTAGGAAAGACTATCAAAGAGGTCTTTTAAAGGGTTATAATGATAGGCTTACGGTAGGGAAACAAAGTGTTTGGTGGGATAGGCTATTTAGTGGTGGTAAGTCAAAAATCTTTATGTTACAAGCATGCGAAGAATGGCGTTGCTAAGCCAAGACTCGACACTCTAGACTCTAGATAACTGAAACAAATAATCATAAATTAAAGATAGATGTAGGATGGTAGCTCGTTTTTTTTTTTCATACACTTTTACTCCACCATCCTCTACGATAACATCAAAATGATAGGGATTTATAGGCACATCCCTACACTTGAGTTTTTATTACTCTAACACTAATTTGACCCGAATTGAAAAGATCAAAACACTTGGAGTACATTATTACGCAAATAAAGGGAATTTGAATTTAACGTTCCCTTCCCGTCATTTCATAAAATTTAACTTTTCCCATGAGTCCCAATCGTCCCAAAACTGTGTACAAAGGATATGACTCGACTTAGCAACTTATGCAAGCAACTAGATAATTGAACTAAGGGTTTAGTTTGATAACAATAATGCACTAAAAGTGTGCATACAAGGTAGGCTAAGGCGATTTGGGTGTACATTTGGGGGTGGGGTGTAAACAATGCTCTTCATTGATATTCCGGAAAACCGAAACATCACGAGAACCGAGAAAAGGATAGGCTCTGAGGGGTTAACTAGGGGTATCGTGTACTAAAGATGAGTACAACGCAAAGGTGTGGGGGAATTACTTAACCGATGTGGAAGAAGTAATTATATTACGGGTATTAAACAAGGGTTATCCTAATGCCTCTTATCATTTAGTTATTCCTAACTACACAAGTGTAGTCTTACTAGCGATCTCGGGATGCATCACAAAACAAGTTCTAGAATCTATTATACTACCGGTTCACACACTAAGCATTAAAGATGAATGCTTTAATTCCTATTAATCTAAGGGCGATCATCACATTTTGGGTGGAATTTAAGTGGTAAAGGGTTTTTGTGCTAGTCATATAACTTTCTATCCATGAGACGCTTTTGTTAAGACTAATGGCCCACTCCTATATGTCATGAAAATTTTTAAATTTGGTGCCAAAATTACCCTAACCGACATTTTCTCATGGTTTATTACACAAATGCCGTTGGACAAAGCAAATAATCAAGGATAAGCATAGTTTCAAAGTTCCCGTTTTATTTTCCCTCCCTACACTTAAACTAAACATTGTCCCCAATGTTCCCCGAAAGTATCAAAGTTATGATAATGGAAGGTAATAAAAGATGAAAGAAACTAGTACTCCCCTGATTAGCTTGGTAGGATCCGTGTAAAGTGGTGGTTACATCTTTCTTCAAGAAGAACGTTTGCGTGAAAAGCTCCTTCTCATCTTATGTATCTTTTTTTTGGTAAATTAAACCTGCACACTTGAAGAAAACAAACGAAACCTTCGCGTAAAATCGGCGGTAATAATATATATAGGACTCTACTAAACTAGGATATAATGCTTGTGGAATGGATGTTTACAGAATTTCTGGAAAATTAAGACCTGGAAAATTCCAAAAAATTCTAAGTAGCTCAGAAAACGAGAAAAAGTAATCAGTTGTTTTTGCTCCTTCCTGACGCCATCAGGTTGCGATCCTGACGCCGTCAGGTTATCCTGACAAAAACTGGTCTGTGATTTTCTGGAAAAAATTCTAGAAAATTTACATCTTTAGAATCTGAAAAAATTTCCTGCAAAACAACCATTATGACTCGATACAAGCATTTGACTCGAACAAACACACATGTATATCTTTTAATTAATTAAAATTCTCATGTTTACGTTTCTTTTGAAAACGTGTGTAATCCTCCGTACACTTATCCCTTATGTAAAATACCTTTATATGTAATTAAGATGAGGTTAAAAACAAAATAAAACATTTTTACAAATTTAAACATGAGAATAAACAATCAATAAAAGATATATGACACAAACAAGCAAACAATTAAGCATGGGTTGCCTCCCACGAAGCTCTTTTCTTTATTTATGAGTCTTGTAGCTAGACTCGAAGTCGTGCCCCTACGTGGTCTCGTGCACGCTTACATGCCCATACCTAAGCCATTCCAATGTTCTCTCATTCTTTTTGTAATCATCTCCTAACTCTAGGCATTTTTTGTAATACCTCTTAGTTTTCTCATATGGGTACCGAAGTCCAATTTGCTTATCCCTTTCACTAAGCAATGGAATAGAGGTCATTCTATTACACGCCTCAATATCCTTGTGTTTAAACCTAGGATGAGCAAGTGGCATTTGGTAGATAAAGTCTTCAACTTCATCAGAGAATGTAATTAGACCATTAATCATTCGTTCATTCAACCTAGTCATTCTCTTGAAAGGTTTTCCAAAAATTACTTGAGTGAGGTCCTTATCAATAAATTCTCCTAAGTTTTCTAAGACCATGAACTCTACCAAATAAGCAAAACTTCCAACAAACACATGCAAATGAGTGACTGCTTCAACAACATTGTTCCCTTGATAAGTTAACTCATTGACCTTGATTTTATGGTATAGGTTCCTTGAGATTAAGTTTAAAGGCAAGAACGAATTCAAGTAAACATCGAACCCTTCTAATCCTATTTTGCAAGGGAATTGCATGTTAAAGGGACCATCTTTCTCAATTCTACACCCAGGGTCAAAACATTGGGAGGGGTCTTCTTCCATTTCAAAACTAACTTCACCAATAACCTCCCCGTTGTCAAGTGCTTCACCATAATCAAATTCCTCATCGGAATCTGAGTCATAGAAAGGACTTTGTTGTTGCCAATTTATCTCATTATGTCCTAGGTGATTTCCAAAGTGGTGAACGGGTGAAGGGTTTTGTGGGATTGCGTTCTCAATTTCGGGATTGAGAACGGGTAGTGTGAAGAATCTTCGGCGGAAGACACGTATCATGGTGAGTGATAGGTTTTACGAACAAAGGTCACGAAGAAGGGGGATAGACTACGAGAAAGCTAAAAATGGGAAAAAGTTTTTCTTGATAGGAATCAAGCAAAGAAACCTAAACGAGGTGGACTCCTAACTAGCTATTCTATTCCCCGGCAGCGGCGCCAAAAACTTGATAATGATACACGCGTCGTTCGGGGTCAAAGGAACTTCCTTTTCGTCGAGCAAGTTTTTCAACACCATAGGCAGTGAACCTAATCGTTGTAGTGTAGTATTAGGGTAAGCCACGGGAATTGATATCGTTCTCTAGGCGAATAGGAATGCTAGTGAGAAGTTACTACGCTAAGGTTGGGGTTGAGGAAGATTATTTTTATCTTTTTATGTTTTTTAGGGAATGGAAAGGTACGAATCTCGGGGTTTGGATTTAGGGGTTGGTATTTCTACCGATTACTCTACTTATCTAATTATCTAATCTAGTGGTGTATGTAGTCTATGTCTAATTATTGTGTGCTCGTATGATGATTTAAAGATGTGTTTACTTAGGTTTTATTACTCCTTAACTATCTCCTATTGATGGTTGAATTGTCACGTCCTTATTCTTAATCGCGTTGTGTGTCTAAGGTCGTAGGGTATGCGTTTATCCCTAACTCTTTGAAACTACCAAAGGTTAATGCCTACAAAATCTCTAGGATTCATAAACTTAACTCTAAGGTACTCTTCGGATGGTTTAGCCTACAATGACTCTAGGTACTATAAGCTAAGGTTCAACAAAGATTAATCAAGCATTAACTACACAACGGATGACCTATCGCAATACTAGATCATTAACAATTAAGATAAGAGACAACCAATCAATATTCAATAATTAAGTTTCATATTCCCTAAGCAAACGCACAAGTAAATTAGCCGGACATGAGAAACATGCAAGCATACACACAAGTAATTGAAGACATAATTGAATTAATGAAGTAAAACACTTATCTTGATGTAAGATAGGGTATAGAACCCTAAAATACTGTACAAGACAGTCTTGGCCATGTTAGTCTTGCGACGGCGTCACCTTATGCTTGTGACGCCGTCCCCTTCAGTCTCTGACGTCGTCTAGATCAAATCTAGGCCGTCTGAGTTGCGACGACCTACTATTTTAAAACCTGAAGCCGTCACTTGTAAATAAGCAATTTGGCTACTGAGCCGTCACAAAAGTGGTCCGACGGCGTCGCAGATAACACCTGACGCCGTCCCCTTCAGTTCCAGTATCCTGAGTGTCTCGATTCTTGACTTTGGCCATTTTCTTCGTATATTCGCGCCTTTTCGTCCGAATAAGTGTCATTCCAGCATTTTGCCTTCAAGATACCTAAAAAGTGAAAAAGGAACGATATTAAGTAATAACGGATACAAAAGTGATCAAATAAGAGCTTAAACGACCCCTCAAAAAGGTACATTTTAAAACCTTATCAGTCACCAATACTAGACATAGTATTCTGCCGATACCTCATAGATCCCTTCACCTTAATAATGTTCACCCCTAACATAGTTAAATATTTAATTTATGTTCTTCAGTTTATTCGTGATAATAATTGTACCATTGAATTTGACGCATATGGTTTTTCTATTAAGGATTTCATGACCCGCCGGGTACTTCTCCGGTGTGATAGCACCGGGGATCTCTACCCGGTCATGAAACCTTCTCCTATCCGTCGAGTATTTCTAACAAGCCAACACACTTGGCACCAACGACTTAGATATCCAGGAAGTGAAGTGTTATGTTTTCTTATTTCTAGTAATTCCATTTCGTGTAATAAAACAAAACCTTACGTACTTTGCTTGTCAGCTTGGCAAGCACGTGAGGCTTCCCTTTTCTAGTTCAAATACAATCGTTAAGTCTTGCTTTGACATTTTTCACTCGGATGTGCGGACTTCTCCCCTGAGACAACTCAGGGTCAGTTATGTGTTTTCTATTTTGTTTTATTTATTTATTTATTTATTTATTTATTTATTTTTGTTAATTTTTTTGATATTGGGGACCACAGCCGAGAGCTGAGACAACCGAGTACCACATTCGTCGCCAAAAGGCATTATTTTTTTTTTATTGTATTTATGTCTATAGCGAGGACATGGCATCTTCAAAAGTTTAAGTGATTAATTTGTGTTTGTTTGACCACAACCGAGACTAACCGGACTAACCGAGAGCCGAGACAACAACTAGTATGTTTTTTTGTTTGTGTTTGTGTTTGGTTAATTACTTGTTTAGAATTGTAATATTTAGTTTGTGAATTTGATTTTAGTATATTAGTCGTTTTGTATATAATTGTTAGAATTTTGCAAGTGATTTTAGGATTTTAGTCGTTTTGTGTATATGCGTTTGGTTAGTATGCGTATGATCAGTATGGATGCAAATATAAACTTGCGAATATGTGAATATGATTATGTGAATATTTTTGAAATGGTATTTGATTGTTATACTTTTGTGATTGTGATTTTATGATGTTAGTCGATTTGTGTATTACTGTTAGACTTTTGCAAATGATTTTAGGATATTAGTCATTTTGTGCATATGTGTTTGGTTTGTATGCATTTTGTTAATATTTGAATGGTATTTGATTGTTAGACTTTTGTGAATGTGAAGTCGCAAACAATACTGATGATGAAGTTGAAGTTGAAGTTGCGACTAATGTTTTTTATGATAGTGATTATGATTTAGCAGAATGATCTTAAATTGTAACTTGTAAAACGACACTTATTTGAATTAAATTGTTATGGATTGTTTAAATGTATATACTTATTTGAATGTGTATGTATTTGAATGTGTGCATGCTTATATTAATTTTTTTATGAATTTCTATATGTTATTCAACTTGTACTTTTACAGATGGCAACAACAGTCCCACGCGGTCACAGTGGTGACGGTGCAGGTGACCCACCTTCCCATACCTGTCAGATTGATAGCGGTTGTCGTGGTAAGAATTTCCGGATTATTTTAAAAGAAACTTAAACTTGATCATTTGAATTTGGTTACTTGTTATTTTATGGCTTTTTCACTCACTTCAATTTGTAGGATCACGACCCCGAAGAGGAAGGGACAGGGGCAGGGGAGGAAGGGATGACGGCAGGAAGGTTGTGCCTAAAGTCATAAAGAACATAGCCCTCAAGAAAGTCATGGAAAATTTCGGCCCGCAGCCGATTTACTTTGATTTTAATGGGACGTTCACTCATGTCGGCAAAAACGCTAAGTGGTTCAGTAACTATGTCGGCGAGCTGATTAGGGAGTTCCCATTGTACTATCCCTCCTGGCACAGATGTTTTGTCTAAATTTGTGTCATTTTTATAACTTTGTTAACACTCAATTTAAGTGTGAAATCAAGTTTTTTCAGTGTGATCATGGTGGTGAATTTGACAACCACGCCTTACATAAATTCTTTGCCTCTAAAGGCATTCAATTTCGTTTTTCTTGTCCACAAACCTCACAACAAAATGGCAAGTCCGAAAGAGTGATACGAACTATTAATAACCTAATTCGGACATTACTTTTTCAAGCTCACATTCCCCCTACATTTTGGGTCAAAGCACTTAATATGGTCACCCATTTGTTAAAATTAATCGATAAAAGTTTAGACATTAAAGAATGCGGAATTACATTACAAATCGATAAACGTCCAACATTAAAGCGTATGAATTACATTACAGATCGATAAAAGTTCAAATATTTAAACGTACGAATTACATTACAAATCGATAAAATTTTAAATATTAAAGCCTACGAATTACTCCAAACCAAGTTTTTACATGTCATTATAAAGGTCATGAAGTAGTGTAGTTGAATGAATTGTGTGGTTCTCGGGATGCATATAAATTTCTAATGTTTTATCGAGAACCTTTATCTTATGGGTCAAGATTTTGCAGTTTGAGCACTCTGCATTTCCAGGGCTTGATGTTGAAGGTCTTGCAGAGTAAGTTGGAGTTCTTGAAGGTCCTACGGAATGAGTTGGAGGCGTTGAAGCTCCAGGAGAACCGGTCATTGGACGGAGTCGTTCCTCCTTCCATAAAAAAATCACATCCAAATTCCCTTGATCGAGGTTGTTAAAGAGTAAAGAAAATTAATTTTAACAACTAACCAACAAATTTGACTTTTGCACAAAAAATATGTAATTGTTCACCTTTGATAAAGGACATGCATAGTATAATTTACCACGGGTGTCACGTTGATGCGATTCTCGCAGAACTACATCTCCTTTTCCACAACAACATGCAAAAGGTTCAAATGGCGCCATCTCCATGATAACAGTGTGCATGTTGGTGGTTGTGATGATGAAAGTGAGTAATGTGTTGGTGGTTGTGAGGATAAAAGAGTAATGTGTTTGTGAGGATAAGAGAGTTATATCTACTTTTATTGTAAACAATAGACCTTTTGGCAGGAATTTTTGGCGCCACATTTGTGAGGATGAGAGTTAACATGGTGTTCATAAAGTGGCAGGAAATTTTGCCGCCAATAGTTTGTTTTGGCAGGAAATTTTAGCACCAACTTATGTATATCCATAGCATCTCGACTCATCCGTTTAACATGTCATATATATCCATAACATCTCGACTCATCTATTTAACATCTTATGTATATCTATAACATCTTGACTAATCCGTTTAACATGTCATGTATATCCATAACTACTCGACTCATCCGTTAACATGTTATGTATATCCATAACATCTTGACTCATTCGTTTAACATCTTATGTATATCCATAACATCTCGAATCATCAGTTTAACATGTTATGCATATCCATAACATCTCGACTCATTCGTTTTACATGTTATGCATATCCATAACATCTTGATTCATCCATTTAACATGCCATGTATATCCATAACAACTAGAATCATCCGTTTAACATGTTATGTATATCAATAACATCTCGACTCATCCGTTTAACATCTTATGTATATCAACATCTCGAATCATCCGTTTAACATGTTATGCATATCCAGAACATCTCGACTCATTCGTTTAACATGTTATGCATATCCATAACATCTCGACTCATCCGTTTAACATGTCATGTATATCCATAACATCTCGACTCATCTATTTAACATGTTATGCGTATACATAACATCTTGACTCATTCATTTAACATATCATGTATATCCATAACATCTCGACTCATCCATTTAACATGTCATATATATCCATAATAACTCGACTCATCCGTTTAACATGTTATGTATATCCATAACATCTCGACTCATCCATTTAACATGTCATGTATATCTATAACATCTCAACTCATAACCCTATACCACGCTAACACACACAATTAGGAACTCTCAACGTAAGCTAAACCCTTTCGAACCACCTTTCTACCCATCAAGATTCAACCATAATCATCCAACCATAACCAGCCATAACAAGATACGCGATGTACACTTACCAATATCTACTAGACCAAGAAGTCGTTTACCTCCTCGTCGTAAACCATCGGAGAAGCCATGCGTCACCGTGCTCAAGTTGGATCCTAAATACTAAGTAAAGTTTTAACATAGATTATATATATATATATATATATATATATATATATATATATATATATATATATATATATATATATATATATATATATATATATATATATATATATATATATATATATATATATATATATATATGAATATATATATAGGGAAGGGATCGGGTGCGTATTCAATTTTAAGTAGGGATGGTGCGGATAATATCACAGTAGTTTTTTTTTAAAAAAAAATTCAAAAAAATCTGAGAAAATTAAAAAAGTAAAGAGGATTATAAATTATTAAGAATCGCTGAAAAAAATTTCAGAAAAAAAATCGATTTCATGATTAAAGGTATTGTGATATTAAGGTCGATTTTGACTTTTTTACAAAAGTCAAGATCTGATCTTAATATCACATAAACCTTTTTTATTTTAATACAAATTGTTAAAATCACATTAACTTTTTTTTGATATCACACTACTTTTTTGGTTTTTTACTAAATATTATTAATATCACCGTTACTTTTTTAATAAAAAAATGTTGATATCACGGTTTCTTTTTATTATCACAGGTACTTTTTTTTCTTTTTTTAATATAATTGTTAATATCACCGTAACTATCATATGTTTTTTTAATAAAATTGTTAATATCATAGTAAATATGATATGTTCCTTAATATCACGGTTCAATTTTACATGTAAAAAAGCTTAATATCACATTTGGTTTTATAATATCACCATTTTATAATGTCACAACTTCTTAATATCATAATAGAACTCATAATATCGTTAATATCACGGTAGGACTCATAATCAAAAAACTAAAAAGTGCTCAGAAAAATCTGAAAAAATAAAAAAATGAAAGAAGATAACACTAGTAAGGTTCGCTCAAAAGAAAAAAAATTAAAAAAATCGTTTACATGGTCAATTGCTACCGTGAAGTTAGCGCAGATCTTGACTTTTTTACAAAAAGTCAAGATCAGATCTGAAATGGGCGGTCTAGATCTATCCGTACGTCCGCACTAAAATTAAAAATCCGCACATGATCCTCACACACACTCTCTCTCTCTCTCTCTCTCTCTCTCTCTCTATATATATATATATATATATATATATATATATATATATATATATATATATATATATATATATACTAGTTTTCGAAGCCCGCCCAATGGGCGGGCATGACTTATAATTAGTTGTTTGTTGTTTTTTGTTAGCGTAAATATGTTTTAAATAATTGTCATAGAATATTATAAGACGATTGGTCGGGCATTTTTTTTTTTTTTTTTTTTTTTTTTTTTTTTTTTTTTTTAATTTTTTATGCAGAAATGACAAGATCACATCAAGAAAATCTTAAAAATGAAATACCAGGAAAAATTAGCAAAATGCTCATAACACCCATCACCACCTTGATACCCACCCACTGGAAACTTCAATGGGACAGTTTTCAAGCAATCTAAAACAACCAAAAATCACACATTCATTCAGATTACCAAAGAAAGTGACCAAGCAACACGAACCACAAACTTAAACATATACATTAATTAATACTATAGCAAGCCCAGAAACCAACTTTTCTCCTTTGCAAATTGCTCATAAAGATGATGGATTATGATGCATGGTAAAAATACACATTCGTAGAGCAATTAATATCAATGATGTACTTTTATTCCTAAGTAGTTTCTTGGAAATCTGATAAACCGATGCCTGGTTAGTGTAATCAGACCTGACACTTTCGATCTGCACATTAGAAAGTTGGCCTTCTAGACTCATAATCCATCATAAACACACTATTAAGCTTAATAACCGGTGTCATATTCATCATACAAATACAAAGAAGCAGAAGCACCTGTTTAATGAATTATGTACATAGCATTTGTTTGATGAATTGTGTACATAGAAAAGGTACATGAAATAGTGTTTTGAGCGGCTGCTTACCCGAAAGAAGAAGAAAAATAAACTTACGGCTCGGCCTAGCCATGCCACAAACAGTGGGATGATTCTTGATCATAACCTATTCAAGAAGCCAAAAACTGCATGAGAATATGATAGTAACACCTGTTAAAAAAGCCAAGAAATGTATGGGAATATGATATGTGTGACATTCCTGGAAACTAAAAGTAGTTGAAGACAGAAAAAAAGATAGAAATAACTCAAGCTTCTTTGGATAGTAAAAAAAGATAGAAATTTAATTTTCTTCCTGTTGTATCCAAACCCTTGATCTTTAGAAAAATTAAATTCCCAAGTTTCGTACAATGAAGGATGCCACATTCTTGATCATTATTGCTCACCTCGTGGTCTTTCAATGTATCGTAATTGAAGTAGATAAAAGTTAGTAGCAATTGATTGTATAGTAATGCTTAGAATATATAAATGGATGTAGCTAAGTTAAGGAACACCTAATATGATAATTAAACATGAACATAATATTGCTACACCACTTATTTGTATGAGATTAGTTTAATATTTACATTCCACCAACAAATAATGCTCTAAACTAAATTCTAAGCACAATATGATGATGCATACCTGATATGTGTAGTAAATGATGATGCTTTTAACATCCGGGTAAGGTGAAGTGTGCCTTGATCAATACCTTCAAATCCTTCAATCTACATTCATCGTCAAATTAAGGTCATGAACATGATTTAATAGTACAACTAGATTGTATATAGTAACCGTTTTTGATTTTATGCATAAAGCTTAAGTAGTGATTATTATAAAAAAATTAGATTCGTTAAATGATAAGGACATAAATATGCTAATCATACATTATTGGTAACCATGAATAGTACATGTAACCTTCAGTTTACAAAAGTCTACATATATAGGTATATTTAACCGAGTTTAAACCTATTTTAAGAGAATGCATACATGATATTTGCACCATACACAAACAATGGAAATTTACAGGTTATTGCGTAATCATTCGATTCTGAAGAAAAAATATATGGAACGATATCGTAACTTCTTGTGGCAAATGGTCCTGCTTGGCTAGCGTGCAGGTCTTGAGTCCAGGAAGCGACTCCTTTGCTATGAGGCAACTGTGAGTGATAATGTTTATCATAAGAGTTAAAGTACAGTTTAACTCATGTATTAACAAAAGATGAATGACAATAAGCCATAAAATTGTTACCTGTTTCTTACAAACATCTTTATTCCTATTGAGTACATAACTTTCTCAAGATGTTTCCAGACAGTTTCTTCATATTTATCACTGATTTTAACCAATAAAAGAATCAAATATATTATTCTATGAATTATAATCATTCAAATGTATTCTTTTGAATAAGTCCATGGAAACAACTATTCACATATAGTACTGTATTTGAGAAATGTTGTACAGTATCACCTGGCTCGGAACCAATGGATGAAGCGCGATGTCTTTCAGGATACTCTAATATATCTTGAAACTGAAATTATTTAAAAGTTATTAAGGCAAGATGGAAATATAGTGACGGAATAGAACAAACATCCGTTGAGATGCCATACCTTAAAGTGCAGGTAATAATGATCACTATATGGTGTCTCATTTTCAGGATTGATGACAGAGGGTGCGCGTTCAGCCTATCAAACATGCAAATAAAAATACATAAAGGCAAGCTATACAAAACTCCAATATAAATACGTAACGATCTTAATAACTCAAATGCTTACAGGAGTAATAACATGTGAATACGACAATTAAATGACCGTCAAGTAAGACGAGTAATTAGCTCACGTTAGCACCAGCAAAACTTTTATCGAGAAGCTTGATCCATCCTTGATCACCTGTAGGAACAGTTACATCCTCATTTACCATTTTTTTATTTGTTGTCTTAACAATGGTAAATGCGTCCTGCATGAAAAAGAAATACAACTCAATTATCGATCTTATAAAAAAGTAGTTAGAAATACTATTTACTATGGAAAAGTGTAGTCTGTGATTAAAGATATTAGACATAGGAACAACTTAATTACATGGATTTCGGATGTAGTTCCACCGATGAACTTTTCCAAGAGTTGAATCACGTCCTTGGTTGGTTCATAGTCTTGGCTAATAACGAACCTACAACACTCAAAGGTTTTCATAAAGATAATCAATAATATGTTATAAGACTGATATTAACTATAAAACTTCTAACATAAGTGTAGACTATGGAGGTGCTTTTCATTGCTTATCTGCTAAAAGATATTAGTTCAAAAATAAGTAAATTAGCAGTTTCATCCAAACGGTCACAACTGTATCGATTTAAAATAAGAAAATAAGCACTTAAGCAATCCCAATCACCCTTTATAAATACTTTAAGTTTGGGGGAGGAGCTCGACCACCATTAGTAGAAGCACACATATGACACACTAATTGTTTACTAAGTTGCTAGTAATTTATTTGTGCAAAAAGTATTTCGGGTCAACTCAGCCAAGTGTGTTCAGACCCAGGTTTAAACTGACCTGTTTTAAACAGTTACCCAACCTACCTGCATGTCCATTTTCAATCTCTAATATTCATATCAGTTTGGTATTTTTCTTGGACCGTTAGATAGAGCTTGCATGCAAATCACTTATCAGAGTCATTATCGAGGAGGTAATTATTAAGGCTAGCAATCATACTAAAGAAGTTTATTATGTTCATTTTTCCAAACATTGATTTGAAAGTATGCAGACATAAGTGGCGGTTAAAAAGTCTTACCAGTAATGTTATCGATATATAAGTCAATTTGCGCTTCTCATTTGGATGTGGATGTAATAGAAAGAGTTAAAACCCATAGGAGAAAACAGTAAGACTCACAATGTTCAATCCACAAAATACAAAAGTAAATAAACATATAACTCATTTTCAGTTATTGTATCTCTGAAGAGGACAAACCTGACCAAAAATCGGATCATACGACCCCATCATGCCAACTGGTGCAGGGTATAAAGCTCCTGATGTAAGTGGAGACGCATAGCTACTTGTGTCTGAGGACATTGACTGATTTGGTACTGATTCACCAGACCCGAGGTCCCCAGTATATTTGTAGTATCAAAGACCATTATTTGCAGATGGGTCGGCCACACCAATAGAGGCATAATGCAAATAATAACCTGCCCCTGTACCCCCATAAAATAAAGAAGAAAAAGATACTTGATTGTGAAAACGACTTTAGCAAACAACTAAACACATGAAATAAATCTAGCAAAGGACTTGTTGAAGATAAGTTTTCTCAATGGTCATCCATGTATATATTCAAACGCGTAAAACAGGTCAGGATACGTTTTCCCGCACCTTTTGTGAGTTTTTCCAATACTTGTATAAATAACATCTGTGACGAATACGCCTACAAACATTAAACTAATTCAGTAAGATCTGATCTGTTGAATAGAATAATTTAGGAAGTTTTACACAATAGAAAAACACTTTTGGCAGTTTTGACGGATTGATACAACACTAACAGTAACAGAAGACTAAAAGGTCACATAGCTAAAGGCTTTAAGCACTAATAAAAACCCTGATAACAGAAGCATACCTTTTTATCATTAGAGTTTTAAAGGAAAAGAGGCATACCTTTTTCCTATATGTGATCTGTCAAAAAAAAAGCCATAAAACGTGATACAAACAACATGGGAATTTTCTATAGAATAAAATAATTTTAACATAAAATCAAAAGAAAAAAAAAATACCGAGTTTTTGTGTGTGTTTGTAATTCACATGAATTTTGAGGAGATGAGATTAGGTTAAAGTTTATAATTCTGCAACTATAATTAAGGAATGGATATGTGCAATATAATTTTTTTGTGATAAATACATTCCTTTTCAAACTAAACAAAATGGTGTTGTAGAGATTTATAGATTTGGAATTGCAAGATATAATCCAAAAAATGTGTTAGTCTAGTGGTTAGCATGTGTGTTAATGCTACAAACACCCCAAGTTCGAATCTCTCTACTGTCATTTTTTAACTAATTGGCTTAATCCGAAAATTAATAAAAAAAATTCGAAAATAAATAAAAAATCCGAAAATTAAATTAAAAAAAAATGCTTAGTTGGACAACAAATGCTTATGTGGCATGAAATTTGATTATTTGGCATTGAGGTAACATTAATGCCAAATGCCTCCTGTTATATATATATAATATATATATATATATATATATATATATATATATATATATATATATACACACACATATATATATATAACATATATATAATAGGATGCACATGATGTCATTAAATACCCGAAATGCCATGTAATGCCACCTCAATGCCACGTTTTGCCCAATCAATGCCACATAATGCCACGTAAGCATATTATGCCACATAAGCAATCTGGAATTAATTTGTTCAAAAATGATAATGGAGGGGTTCGAACTTGGGATGTTGGGTAACATTAAGAAGCATGATAACCACTAAGCCAACACATTTTTTGATTATATCTTGAAATTCTAAATCTATAAACCTATGCAAACCATGAGATCAATATTAAATCCCTACAATTTAGCTAACCCTAATAAACATACGTAAAACAAATATTTTTTCATTCATGTATTAGGGTTTTTATTTACAGAACAAAATCTGCTCGATCATATATCTATGAACTTTCAAACATGGAGGTCGAGGTATGTTTATTATATATATATATATTTATATATATATATATATATATATATATATATATATATATAGGGTGGCGTTATTGTGGTGACCATCCTTAAAATAAAAACAATAGGAACCATCGTGAACCGTTAGATCAAGCATTTTAGATGAAGATGACATTTAATGAAATAATTAATTAGTAATGGCAAGCTTGTAAATACATGATTTATGAGTGGCATTTTGAGAACACATATTGGCAAGCTTGTAAAATGGCGAATGAATTATGACTGTAATTTAATAAAGTAATTAATTATGATAGCAAGCTTGTAAATACATAAATTATGAGTTGATCATGTGGTTTGGAAAAAGTCGGTACATTTTAATATTCATGCGTGATACATGTATTTATTTTTATTTTTATTTATTTAGGATTGAATAATATATGTCAAATTTTAATACGTGAGTGTTTTCATTTATTTTCATCTGGATAATAACGTGGACCAGTGACTAACGATTTTTTTGATACATATGCATATATTGTGACTCACTAGTTTTTTTATACATTTGTAGTGTGACATTAAATTTCTTGATACATATATAATGACGTACAAAAATTTTAATACATATGTAGCGACATCTTTTTTGAAACATTTATAGTGATTCATTAAAATTTTAGTACACTTTAATGACACGCCAAAAAAATTTAGTACATTTATAGTGACACACTATGTTTATCACACAAATTTATAGTATATATAGTGACACATCAATTTTTTGATACATATATAGTGACACCAATTTTTTTATACATATATACATAAATATCTTGATACATATATAGTGTCACACTAGTTTTTTGACACATTTTTAATGTATAGTGACATGCTAAAATTTTAGTATATATATAGTGACACTAATTTTTTTAATACATTTATAGTGACTCATTAAAATTTTAGTACTATATTTTAATGACATTTACAAAAATTTAATACATTTGTATAGTAACACACTATGTTGATCACATAAACTTCATAAACACGTATGTACTGACACAAATTTTCTTTTATATGTACACTTGATTTACCAAAACGCAAGTCATAAACCTTCTGATACAAATCAATAAACTACTAATAAACAAACAATGATTAATACAAATCGTCTAATACACGAACCGATTCATGAACAAACAACTAACTGACATATGAATTAAAAAAACATATTATTATCTGTTGGAAGTATTGATACAAAAATACAAGTAACTAAAAAAGATATAGTATAGTCAAAGGTTTTTAATGGTAGTTTTTTTTTTTTTTTTTTTTTTTTTTTTTTTTTTTTTTTTTTTTTGAACTTGATCTTCATGTTTAATGATGGTTTTCTTGTAGAAAGTAGATTATTTTTTTTAAGGGATGAGAATGAGAGATTGATATTTGACGGTTCTTGTGGTGGCGGCGATGTTTAACGATTGTGGTGGTGTGCGAGCGTTTTGGAGATGGGTCACGGTAAATCAAATTTGTACATAATAACTCGTAATTATAGGTTTCGCTTGTAATTGTTAACAAAAGAAATACCGAAACACTCGTAACCTAATAACATGAAATGGTTCGAAACCCATAACAACATTCATGCTAATTTTTCCCAACCCTTAAATCCTAACAATCACAATAATATTTCGGCAAACAACAAACCCATCATCAATCTTAACTGAAAGCATATAAAGAAAAATCGAAACTTGACCAAATGATCTCGGGTTCTATCATTTAAAGAAAATTTCTTTCAAACTAGAAACACCTACCATTGACCTTGGAAATCTTTCAAAATTCAAAACCCAAAACAATGAACATCCTTGAAACCAAGAAACATAACAACCGAGACACAAACCACTTACCTCATAAACAAATATGTCTTTTAAACAAGAGCCAAAAGATTGATTCTCATGTCCTTGTATTTTGGTTATTGAAAATAACAATAAGAAAGAAACAATACAAGATCCAAAAGATTGATTCAAAGTGTTGTGGTTAGTGATTCGTGGGTTGTGTGTTAGACAAAGAAATTAACAAAAGAAAATAGTAAGCTTTTTGTGTCTATGAAATGAGTTGAAAAAAAGGACGACATTTATGATGAGTGATTAAAAAAGGACGACATTTATGTGATAGGAGGATGTAGAAAGAAAAAATAGAGGAAACGCAATTACCCAAAATGCCCTTTTGTTTATTTCATAAGTCATTAATGTATTTAAATTTAAAATGCCTACATGTAAGTTTTTCATTGGTTCTTATTGTTTTTATGTTAAAGGTGGTCACCACATGAACGCAAATATAGATAGGGTGGCGTTATTGTGGTGACCATCCATAAAATAAAAACAATAGGAACCATCGTGAACCGTTAGATCAAGCATTTTAGATGAAGATGACATTTAATGAAATAATTAATTAGTAATGGCAAGCTTGTAAATACATGATTTATGAGTGGCATTTTGAGAACACATATTGGCAAGCTTGTAAAATGGCGAATGAATTATGACTGTAATTTAATAAAGTAATTAATTATGATAGCAAGCTTGTAAATACATAAATTATGAGTTGATCATGTGGTTTGGAAAAAGTCGGTACATTTTAATATTCATGCGTGATACATGTATTTATTTTTATTTTTATTTATTTAGGATTGAATAATATATGTCAAATTTTAATACGTGAGTGTTTTCATTTATTTTCATCTGGATAATAACGTGGACCAGTGACTAACGATTTTTTTTGATACATATGCATATATTGTGACTCACTAGTTTTTTTATACATTTGTAGTGTGACATTAAATTTCTTGATACATATATAATGACGTACAAAAATTTTAATACATATGTAGCGACATCTTTTTTGAAACATTTATAGTGATTCATTAAAATTTTAGTACACTTTAATGACACGCCAAAAAAATTTAGTACATTTATAGTGACACACTATGTTTATCACACAAATTTATAGTATATATAGTGACACATCAATTTTTTGATACATATATAGTGACACCAATTTTTTTATACATATATACATAAATATCTTGATACATATATAGTGTCACACTAGTTTTTTGACACATTTTTAATGTATAGTGACATGCTAAAATTTTAGTATATATATAGTGACACTAATTTTTTTAATACATTTATAGTGACTCATTAAAATTTTAGTACTATATTTTAATGACATTTACAAAAATTTAATACATTTGTATAGTAACACACTATGTTGATCACATAAACTTCATAAACACGTATGTACTGACACAAATTTTCTTTTATATGTACACTTGATTTACCAAAACGCAAGTCATAAACCTTCTGATACAAATCAATAAACTACTAATAAACAAACAATGATTAATACAAATCGTCTAATACACGAACCGATTCATGAACAAACAACTAACTGACATATGAATTAAAAAAACATATTATTATCTGTTGGAAGTATTGATACAAAAATACAAGTAACTAAAAAAGATATAGTATAGTCAAAGGTTTTTAATGGTAGTTTTTTTTTTTTTTTTTTTTTTTTTTTTTTTTTTTTTTTTTTGAACTTGATCTTCATGTTTAATGATGGTTTTCTTGTAGAAAGTAGATTATTTTTTTTAAGGGATGAGAATGAGAGATTGATATTTGACGCTTCTTGTGGTGGCGGCGATGTTTAACGATTGTGGTGGTGTGCGAGCGTTTTATGTGATAGGAGGATGTAGAAAGAAAAAATAGAGGAAACGCAATTACCCAAAATGCCCTTTTGTTTATTTCATAAGTCATTAATGTATTTAAATTTAAAATGCCTACATGTAAGTTTTTCATTGGTTCTTATTGTTTTTATGTTAAAGGTGGTCACCACATGAACGCAAATATATATATATATATATATATATATATATATATATATATATATATATATATATATATATATATATATATATATATATATATATATATATATATATATATATATATATATATATACATCTTTGCATACTGCACCTAAAAAAGATAAAGTATTTTTTTCTTTGATTAGTATTTTTAAATATCATATGTGTATGTGGATAGCAGTATTTGTTCTGATATCTAAGTAATGTTTTTAGTATTGTTATACTCTCACTTACGACCGTCCCAATTCATCATCTGGTACTCTCATTGATTCAACCGAATACGAATCTAAGTATAAATCTTCCTTATTCAAGATTTTGTTTAAAAAGCCTAACTCTCTTATTACATTCTACAGGATCTAATCAATAATCCATCTTTAAGGGACATCCACCAATCAGATGTGAGATTCATCATCTTTAAGTGATAATTCATTATCTTTAAGATTTTGTTTATCAGATTGTGGGTCTTTAATTTTTTTTCACTGAGATGTATTCTTTTAGGTCTTAAGGCTCAAGTCATTTATCGGACTAAAACAATGGCAGATGTTTATAGAGCTGTCTATGATTCTTCATCCATCCTTAAAGTCCAAGGTATTTATTTTAGCTAAAACTATCAAGTAATATCCACCCAGTGTTCTTTACCAACCTGCCTGTGAAAACTTTGAAACATGGATTCTTTATCAATGGGGTTGTTCTTAATTATTTGTTTGGATTTAAATGAAACGCTGATTGGTACATCTAGGTTTTGTGTTCATTTGTTACTTTTTGATGTCCTTTTTTGGGTACAATCAAGTTCCAAATTTCTCCTACTTGTGAAATTACACTTGTGATATAAAACATTGTTGGAATTCTTAGCGTTAGAAACGAGGAGTCAGCTAAAGGTTCATAAATGATGTTGCGCGCTTGGGATAGGTACGTTTCTAAGACATTACTTAAGTCTGCACTTTTTTTACATTATATATGGAGGATCTATAACTCATCCCTGATTCTGAGAGAACAACACAAGTAAGAAAGAAGTTGAACAAACAACGACACGTGCTGTTATACTAAAATATATAGGTACTTCTATACTAAAATATATAAGTACTCTTGAGCTAATTGTAGAATTCTTATTAAGTTTATGTTTATTAAGCCGAAAGTTTAGAATTTAACTTGGTCTACCTAGGCATAGTTGTCTGTTAGCCTAATTTATTAGACCGTCACTCGAATAGGAAGTCCTTTAATATAAGACCAAGATTAAACTACTTGAGATACTTCATATTCATTTGTTGCTCAACTTCTTTCTGAAAGATTGATTCCATTTGTTGCTCTTGACGTGAGGAGGTATAAAGTTATATTTTTATTAATTATACATAAAAATCACCAAATAAGTATGAAATGCTATGTTATCATTGTATATAACAAGCCTACTGATATAGAAGTTTGTTATGATGCAAGTGAGTGAGTATCAGTGGGATGTGCACTTGACCTTCCTGTGTATTTTGGTAATGCTGGTATACATCTGTGCACTTGACCTTCCTGTGTATTTACATATGTGCATACTAGATTGGCTTCTTGAAAGTTTCTAGGTTGGTTGTTATTTATGATCACTCATTATTAATATGAAAATTCATGAATACTATTGAAAAATCTTTTTCTAACCCATCTGATGGGGTGTTGAGGTGATTGTAGGTGAACTCATGCCGATGTCTAGCATTACTCAGGGAAATAACCCGGGTACCATGATCTCAGGAGCATGTTACATTTTCAGTACCAGCCCAAATTTTATACAAATTTTGACCCTCTTGCTTGTGGATGGGCGTATGGAATGAATGTATTCTCCTACTCCTGTATGATGGGTCACTGCATATATGGTGTTGTAGTGTCAAGGTAGGCATACACCTCGATGGAATCCCTATCAGATTCATTTAAGTTGGTATGCGAATGCTACAAACTTTTACATGTGAGTTTCTTATAATTTTAAATATGCTTTGTCTTTGCAATGTCTCTATAAAGCCGTAACATTACAGGGGGTTAACTTTGGGCATTGTGCTCACAATTTATGGAAGATAAGAAGAAGCAGAAAAAACAGCTTGAAATTGCTAATTCCAAAATGCATATTGTTCCTATAAAGCCGTAACATTACATGTGAAAGTGTGCATAAGAGCGTGGTTATGCTCATCACCATAAACCACTCTTTTGTATGCTTTCCTCAGGTACTTGTCTCTATTATACTGCTGTTCACATCACTATTATTGGAATTTCTAATAATGACACCTGTTTCGTTGATGCAATTCTCAAATTTAGGCACTCTTGAAGCACATGGATTTGCTAGAAACAAATTATGGACGATAGAGGCTGATCCCCCTCCTTTTCCATCCAATGTCACCGATAGAGTTTTTGTTGATCTGTTACTTAAGCCTACTGAAGAGGATTTGAAGATATGGCCTCACAGGTTTGTCTTATAGAAGTTCTGAGCTATTATATTTGCTAGACAGTCTGATTTGTTTATGCCACATAACTTAATCTTTTACTTTCTGATAGACAAATAATTCTATATGTGTGTTGTTTTTCTGCTTGTGCTTAACTTTGAGTATCGACTGAGGATTACTCTAGGACCTGGAGGAGACTTGATGCTGATATCTCGGATCAGAAATACCAATGCTGATGCAAAGCCATTTACTTTCACATTTGCATATCACACCTATTTCTCTGTTTCTGATATCAGGTAAATTGGTTTCACATAACATTATACATTCTTCAAATGAGGTTTTGCAGGCTGTACATGATATTTTCGCTAACATCACATATGAGAAGATTAATAAAAATGACATTCACAAAGCATATGGAAGACCCAATCATTTGCCTTCTGCTCAGACATGGTATATATTTGTTTCCATTCATCATCCGAAAGAAAACCGCAACTATTGCTGTTGGCGAGAAAATGGTTAGTTGTTTTTAATTATTTTACTTCAATTATTTTTTTTCTTCAGAATTTGCTTAAATAAATATTTGATTATTAAAATTGGGGTTTAACTAGGATACCGTTGTTAGTGGTTGATTATTGAAATTGGAGTTTAGTTAGGTTGCCGTTTAAGTGGCTGATGTGGGGGCTGAAAAGGGTGGATTTGGGTATCATTGCTTCTGCAGCTGCAGTTTCCTCCTTTACAGCAGCAATAACGGAGTGTCCTGATTGTTATTATAAGGGGTTTAGGGTGAGACGTGATCAAACACATTGTTTTGTATCGAATAGCTGGAGAGGAGAGAAGGAAGATTATGAAGTGGAAGGAACTGTTGAAGAAAAATGGCAACGCTTCTTGCACAAAAATGGCAAAAGGTTTCCATGTCCATCTCCAACGTAATGCCGCTCATCAATCAGTTCTATTTTCAGACTCTTCAGCCCCAACAACGAATGCCTGGCTAATATTGAACTTAACTCTACGGTAAATTTACGTAATTACTTATGGGGAGATTACTTATTTATAACGTCTTTTTTTCTGAATGTAGATAATAATTACTAACCATATCTTAATTTCAAACTTCCATATATAACAATTCCATACTAACTTTTTGCAACAGAATGTTACTACAGTTACTCATCGAAGAGCATAAAATGATTTTGTATGCCTGGTGATAGTAGTCGCATACCTTCTACGACTGAAAGGTACGTAAATTTATTCGTTCTTATGTCATTGGTTTGCTACGTTATGACAAGGATATGTTTAATTTCATGGCACATACCAGTTGCAATTTCGAGCTTCTTCATTTTACTTATTTTTTCTTTCTTTTCGCGTTGATATAAGATCAAAAATGTAAATGTCACATATAGTGCTAAAAAGTAAAAAGTACCTACTATATATGCAATGAAACGACAAAGGAAGTACATCAAGTTTTTATGCAATTATTATTAAAAATATGATGAAATTGCAGGTGTGGATATGCTGTCACATGTGGACACGGATTTGAAGAGGATTGTTGCACGAGTTATTGAAAAGTCTAGAGAGCTTTGCATCTCTAAATCGGTTTGTTATTTATGGTTCTGTATTAACTGTAAAAAATTGTACACATGTTTCAGATGAGATTTGAGCTCAGTGATGATTAGGACATATATTTCATGGATACTTGATAACATCAAATAGTCCTCAATATTAAGTGTCAATTTCCCCCGATAATGCTCGTTATTAATATCATTTATATGGATTTACGCTTGTTTTCCACTTTCAGGTAAATTACGAGCATTGGAGCTAAAGAGACGCGGATATGGAAACATTACTAAAGATTTATCACAGTATGCCTATTTTGAAGAAGTTACGGCGTAACTCCTCTCTCACATTACGCCGTAACTATTGCGTGACCCTAAATACCAACTTATCAAGAGGTTACGACGTAACTCTTCCCAAAAGTTACGACGTAACTCCATTAGGTCAAAAGAGGTTCCACGCCGCTGTTATTTACGCCGTAACTACTGCATCACTTACGACGTAACTGAGTTTATTGAAGACTACGGCGTAACCACTTATAAGGTTACGCCGTAACTAGCAGATCTAGTGCATTTACGAAGAAATAGAAGGTTACGGCGTAACTCCTCTATTGGTTACGCCGTAACCCAGACCTGGCCTATAAATACCCCACGAATTCCAGCATTTCAAAGCATCCCATTCCACACACAACACTCTGAGAACGTGGGAAAAAGCTCAAGGCAGGTCTAAGGGAGCATACGGAGCAGTTTCCAAGGGAGAAGTCACACCATTACGATAAGCTTTAGCGTTTTATATTTCTTTTACTTTCAATTCATGTATTTCGTAGCTTTGAATATTGAATTGATTTGCATGATTAATATGAGCGGCTAAGCACCCTTTGGTGCTAGCCTAGTTATGATTCCTTAATTGTTTTGTTTGCGTTTACCTTTACTTTCGTACAATTATTTCTAAGTGTATGCATGCATAGTTCTTTGGTAGTCACCCTTGGTTCGGTAGTTTTGAATGGCGGTAGAGGCCAATTGCCTAGGAGATATGACCAACTGACCCTAGGTGAGCGGACTAATACGGGAAGGGTAAGATATGACCAACTGACGACCCTTTCTACTTGTGCGATTTGACCAACTGATCACCTATCGTTTGGATGAACTTAAGAATTTGGGGGGGGGGGGGTGTAGTGTCTAAGTTCCTAACGGCCGGGCACTCACTATTTAGAATCTAGCATGTAGCGGTACTTAATGACTCGGCTTAGGGGACCAGGAACAACAGGACTTATGACGGTGCGCCTGATTTATCCTGTGGTGGCATCTTTGCTGATAGGTTAGGGCGAATTGACCAAATGCTGTCCTCTTGAATTTGACCCCACCTGAAGTAATTGGAAGTAGGTAGACGTAGACATAACTAGCTAGGAGGATTGACTAGGTTAGCACCACTATTCCTCTATTGATTTCCCTTTACCATTTATCTGCTTTTATTTTATGCTGCATTAGTAGTTTAATTAATTAAATCCCTATCGAAACCATTATTATTCTGTGACAATTAGACTTAGTAATAATCCAACACACATAGCTCTTGGGACGACCTCGGCTTTACCATTTACTACACTACACACGACCGGGTACACTGCCCGTTAGTGCATTAGGGTAGACCATAGGTATAGCGAGACACTATAAATATTAAGACCTGGTCAGTAAAACCTGCATCAAGTTTTTGGCGCCGCTGCCGGGGAGTTATATTAGGATTGATATTAAGTCTTTCATTTCGTTTTTAAACTTTTCTCACGATCATATTTCAAGTTTTCAGGTACCATGGAAGTTGTTAACATCGATGACCTCACTCTTGAGGAATACTTGGCGTTGACTAGAGCAGATCAAGGGCCGGGTCTCGTAAGACCGGCAATAGGAGCGGATGTTCGTTTCGAAATTAAAGACCAATTTATGAGGGAGCTTCGCGCTAACCCTTTTTCAGGAAACATGGACGAAGACGCATATGAGCACGTTGAAATGTCCTATACATCGCTAGCATTTTCAACATTCCGGGCGTGTCTCATGATTCTGTTATGCTTAGGGTATTCCCAATGACTCTTACTGGAGGAGCCAGAAGATGGATCGAAAGATTGCCCGCTGGGGCAGTTAATACTTGGGCGCTACTAAAGAAACACTTTATTCAAAGATATTGCCCGCCATCGAAGGTTTCTAATCAGCTTTTGGAAATCGATAATTTCAAACAAGAAGACGACGAAACTTTGTATCAAGCTTGGGACAGATACAACGATCTTCTTTATAAGTGTCCTACCAATGATCTAAATAACCACCAGAAGGTCAATATTTTCTACAAAGGAATAAATGTAACTACAAGGAAAATGCTGGACTATCAAGGACCTATCCTGAACAGGACTTCTACTACTGCAATTGAAGCCATTCAAAAAATGGTGGACCACTCTAAAAAATGGCACGACGGTGGGAGTAAAAGAAACCAAGGCATAAGTTTCGACGGAATTGCAGCAATCGCTAGTAAATTTGAAAGTCTCAGTCGAGATATGCTGAAGGTCAGAGAAACCGTTCATGCCATCCAAGTGGGTTGTGAAAGCTGTGGAGGAGGACATCTTACGAAGAATTGTCCTCATATGGACGAAGAGGATATTGAAGAAGCTAAGTATGAAGAAAATTGACCATTTTACGGTGATAATCGAAATAGTAATGGTTATCGTGGAAATTACAACCGTGGGCCTTATGGAGAAAGTAAGCCCAGTCTGGAAGAAACAATTAATAAGTTTCTGGAAAATTCAGCCCAAAGACAAAAGGAGCAAGATGAGTGGTTGAAGGAATTCCAGGAAAACACTGACAGAAACCTTTCCAAACACGACTCAACTCTGAAAAACCTAGAATCCATGGTGATAAAGCTCACTGAAAAAGTAAAGAGAAATGACGATAAACCTGAAGGATCTAAACCAGCTATGGAATGTAAGGTAATTTTTTCTGATGATAACTCAAAGGTTCTGGTCAATGATACGAATTTAGGGGACGATTTCGTCGACAGATCTGAGTTACGTCGTAACATGCATAATGAGTTACGGCGTAACTTTGTGTTTGACAGCGACAACGGGGTTGTGAAGAATACTGAAGAAAGAGACTCTAACGAATTACGCCGTAACCAAGAATCTCAGTTACGGCGTAACTGGGATACATGGGCAGAAATTTTTCTCAACTTGGACGAGTCAGAAAAACTCGAGGAACTCTCCCTTGAAGATAAAGAAGAGCCACTTATCACTCACTGGTGTACTCCTGTCATCATTACCGATGAAGATACCACAAGGGCATGGCCTACATGCAGCCCCTTCCACGAGTATTGCAATGGAGGAGACGATGAAGGAAAGGAAGAATGGACATGCCCTCATGAGCGTGAAAGACATAGTATTAGATTCGGTGATTTGGCCTTTAAAGATTGGTACGCAATTCAATTTGGGGATGCCAAGATCAATCCAAATCTTCTTATGAAGCTAAAAATTGATTACGCGGAGCACATTCAGAAAAAGGAAGAGACTAATAAAGACATAGAGACTAATAAAGACATACTCTGCACGGATGAGCATTTAAGTGAAACTGACAACAAAGAATTACGCAGTCACTGGTGCGAAAAAGTAAAATCCCCTGGGGAAATTTTCTGGGCGTCATGCAACCCGTATGACGATATTTGCAATGGGGGAAGCAACTCTGGAAGATTAGGAACAGATGAATTCTTTTGGTCCTCAACCAATGATGAGGAGAGAATGAGTTTGCCTTGGCTTGACAACCTAGGATTCGATAGTTGGGTGAAAATTAAGTATGGACATGTGGACACATTAACCAAAGAGAAGATTTGGAAGGAATACATGGATCGAGAAAATTCAAACGACAAAAGTCTCAACAACACGAGTAAAATAACAATTGACAATGACAAAGAGCGGGTTAGTAATGATAAAGAAGAATGCAAGCGCGTTCTAGTGGAGAATCTTCTCGATGAAGATGGTTCAAGGACACTGCTTCTGATGACGATGATATCGAAGGGATGCTAGATTACCTTGAGTTGCAAGGAAATGAGGAGTTCACTGATCCCGATGACGAAGCTTACAAACAAAGGAGGTGCAAACTCCTGGGGATTCCCTACAAAAGACCACCTCCAATTATTGCCGAAAAATATGAATTCACTCGCTACCACCTGGGACCGGAAGAGAAATTCTGTAAAGTCCAAAAAATTGAAACCACTGAATACCTCCGAACTGCCTCGAATGTTGCATGGATGAGGCATAATTTGATGAAAGATATTGAAGAAGTCGGGGATGTTCAAAGGCCCCCATAGGAACCCCGCGGCTCTGAGTCTAACTTAAAGACTCGTTAATAAAGAAAAGTGCTCTTTCGGGAGACAACCCGAATTATCCCTTTCTTTTGTTTTTATTTCCTTTCTGTTGGGTTTGTGTTTTTCTAACCATTTTTGCAGGAAACAAAGAAGTAATTACTGCTGCAGTTGCTGATCTGAACAGAGTTACGACGTAATTCATCTTGGTGATTACGCCGTAACCAACATTTTAGCAGCAGAATTCTTGACGAATTACCAATTACGGCGTAATACCATCTCTGTGGTTACGCCGTAACTACTCGCTTTACAGCTCATATCAGGTTTTGCCAGTTACGGCGTAACTCCCTCATAGGAGTTACGACGTAACTCTCCTCTGCTTTAATTCTTTCATTTTAAAACACAGTAACCTTGTATTAGTTTTTAAATGAACTTTGTGGGTGTGTTCCCTGTAAACCCTCACGAGACTTCACTCGTCCACTTGGGACACCAAGTGGTTTAAAAGGCTTGTTGCATTCGCTAAATGTAACCGTGATTCCTACGAAAGTGAGTTAGGTTTGTTTTTCATTTTTTTTCTTCTTTTTAGTATTATGCTTGTCGGTATTGTGATTTCAGGGATTGAAGTTTGTTCATGACGCTTAAACGAAGGCACGGTTCTTTCTCGTGGGCCTTCTTCTTTTTGGAGCAAATTTCAGGGAAGTTCTCGCTCTAATTCTACCTTTCTCTTCACCTTTATTTTAATGCCTAGTACAAAAGGGACTTTGTACAATTCAAGTGGGGGGACGGGAGTAGAATTATCTCTTGAACTTTATTTCGCCCTCATTTTTCTAGTTTATTTTGAAAAATTATGCCATTTTTAAAAATTTTGACATGTTTTTCTGAACCTAACTAGACTAGACCTTAGACGAGCACATACAACCCTTGACATTACATGGTGAGATTAGCCTTATCCGTTTCCAATATTTTACCCCAAATCCACCAAATTATGAGTGTGCTGGTAGCTTGTAAACTTTTGAACTTGGCCTTTGCATCATTTCGAGACCATAGACGAGGTATGTTGAGTTAGCTCGATGTATTTGGACTTTTCAGTTTTAGAAGGCAATATTATAGGATTATCACCCAAACAGCCTACCATTGTGAGTCTATCGATTAGTCACCTCGACTTTTTGACCCCCCATGTAAAACCCTTTTGTTGCACTCCCCTTTAGTGCAAGATACCCCTAGATACACCCTTCTGAGCCATTCCTTTCATTTTGTCAACCCAATATATTGTTTCGTTACACCTATACACCTTAGCCTACCCTGTAGTCTTTATTCGTGATTGGGAAGTCATCATTTGCTTAAGTTCAAGGTTCGAGTGGAAAGGTTTGGAAATCACGCTTTCATCGACGACATTTATGAAGATCATTGAAGACCCCCTGAATTCCCATTTTTCATCTCAAGTGGGGGGATTTTATGTTATTATGTATTGTTGAAAAAAAAAATGATTCGAAAAAAAAAGAAAAAAAGAAAGTTGATTGAGTTATGATATTGTAAAGTGCGATGTTATAAGCACTGTAGTATGAGCTTTATTGATTAGTATCGAGGAGGCCACCTCGGTCACATTTGAAGATTGGAGTTGGTAGTTTTGCCAACAGAAGAAGAAAAGGTAGTATGCTCATCACGACATCCTCTAATGATGCATCTACCTTGC
The DNA here is from genome assembly GCA_019973895.1 of Chrysanthemum seticuspe. Lineage (NCBI taxonomy): Eukaryota > Viridiplantae > Streptophyta > Magnoliopsida > Asterales > Asteraceae > Chrysanthemum > Chrysanthemum seticuspe. Next base: position 267,281,857 of record BPTQ01000006.1, on the reverse strand, counting down.
ATTTCATGATCCGGTCTCTAGACTTCTAAGCTTGAACTTTGGGCAGACGGTAAGTGGTGATGACTTGGTTATAGATTTAGACTACCTGCTTGTTTTTCATTTTACACCAATTATATATCCCATGTCTTATCCTACCCTTTAGTCATGAAGCGTTTCTAGGTGATGCAGCGAGCAATCTTTGGTGTCTTGGCCATGGATTTGGTCATGTATCATTGATTTTGTCCACTTCGCCGTGACATGTTAGTAATGCGAGTCACCCCTTAACCTTTGTCGTGTCTACCCATATTGCCTTTGAGAATTGTTTAGCCCTTAACTCTAGTGGTGGAGATTTGTGTAACCGCCAAGCTTATGATAGAATACATGCTATGACTGTGCGATTGAGTGATCACCCCGAAATTGACACTTAGAATAGTTGAGAGATTTGAGTGTTTGTTCCCCTTTCGTGAGGTGTTCGGCTTTGTTTTATTCTAGCATAAGGGATTTGTAAACTCATATTTTCCAGGTTTTGGGAGATATCTTTTTAGGAATCTATCTAATAAGGTCTACTTGAGGGCAAGTAGAGTTCAAGTTGTGGGATATTTGATAACATCAAATAGTCCTGAATATTAAGTGTCAATTTCCCCTGATAATGCTCGTTATTTATATCATTTATATGGATTTACGCTTGTTTTCCATTGTTTTCCACTTTCAGGTAAATTACGAGCATTGGAGCTAAAGAGATGCGGATATGGAAACATTACTAAAGATTTATCAAAGTATGCCTATTTTGAAGAAGTTACGGCGTAACTCCTCTCTCACATTACGCCGTAACTATTGCGTGACCATGAATACCAACTTATCAAGAGGTTACGACATAACTCTTCCCAAAGGTTACGACGTAACTCCATTAGGTCAAAAGAGGTTCCATGCCGCTGTTATTTACGCCGTAACTACTGCATCACTTATGACGTAACCGAGTTTATTGAAAACTACGGCGTAACCACTTATAAGGTTAAGCCGTAACTAGCAGATCTAGTGCATTTACGAAGAAATAGAAGGTTACGGTGTAACTCCTCTATTGGTTACGCCGTAACCCAGACCTGGCCTATAAATACCCCACGAATTCTAGCATTTCAAAGCATCTCATTCCACACACAACACTCTGAGAACGTGGGAAAAAGCTCAAGGCAGGTCTAAGGGAGCATACGTTGTTGTTTCCAAGGGAGAAGTCACACCATTACGATAAGCTTTAGCGTTTTATATTTCTTTTACTTTCAATTCATGTATTTCGTACCTTTGAATATTGAATTGATTTGCATGATTAATATGAGCGGCTAAGCACCCTTTGGTGCTAGCCTAGTTATGATTCCTTAATTATTTTGTTTGCGTTTACCTTTACTCTCGTACAATTATTTCTAAGTGTATGCATGCATAGTTCTTTGGTAGTCACCCTTGGTTCGATAGTTTTGAATGGCGATAGAGGCCAATTGCCTAGGAGATATGACCAACTGACCCTAGGTGAGCAGACTGAGACGGGAAGGGTAAGATATGACCAGCTGACGACCCTTTCTACTTGTATGATTTGACCAACTGATCACCTATCGTTTGGATGAACTTAAGAATTGGGGGGTGTAGTGTCTAAGTTCCTAACGGTCGGGCACTCACTATTTAGAATCTAGCATGTAGCGGTACTTAATGACTCGGCTTAGGGGACCAGGAATAACAGGACTTATGACGGTGCGCTTGATTTCTCCTGTGGTGGCATCTTTGCTGATAGGTTAGGGCGAATTGACCAAATGTTGTCCTCTCGAATTTGACCCCACCTGAAGTAATTGGAAGTAGGTAGACGTAGACATAACTAGCTAGGAGGATTGACTAGGTTAGCACCACTATTCCTCTATTGATTTCCCTTTACCATTTATATGCTTTTATTTTATTCTGCATTAGTAGTTTAATTAATTAAATCCCTATCGAAACCATTATTATTCTGTGACAATTAGACTTAGTAATAATCCAACACAGATAGCTCTTGGGACGACCTCGACTTTACCATTTACTACACTACACACGACCGGGTACACTGCCCGTTAGGGCATTAGGGTAGACCATAGGTATAGCGAGACACTATAAATATTAAGACCTGGTCAGTAAAACCTGCATCAATACTGCAGATCTTATGCTCTTTCACCTGTCTATGAAACTGTCGTAGGTATGTTCGAAGAGGTCTCTGATCCAACCAATGGCAAATCTAATGATATGGACAACAAAGAAGTTATCCTTCCAGGTGTCAATCTTCTATTTGACGGATCTGAGCTGCGTCCGTTTGACATCGGTGCTTGCCTTCAGGCTTGACAACCAGTATCTTTAATTGTAGAGGCTTCACTCGCCCCTTATGCTTCTTCTGGTATCAAATAGGAGGCAGATGCAAAAGTGTATATACAGAGTTCTATGTAAACTAATCGGTACAAACAATCTTAGCTTTTGGCTTTAGTTATGCCATTTTGTTGATTCAGTGTTATAAAAGCTCTTAAATGCTGCTGAATGTTCAGGTATATAATTGCATTCTTTTAAAACATTATTTAGGAATGTTTGATTTTGTTCTTGAGCCTTTGATCATATTTGTCTTTTGTATATGTTGTTTAATATGCTTATTGTCTGTTTTCAAGTGTTAAGTTTTTTGTTAAAAAGTTTAGCATTAGCTTATTTTTAAGTTGCAAAAGAGAAAAAAAGCAAAAAAATAAAATAAAAACCAAATGTGACAGAACCCAGATTCGAAACTGGGTCTGCCACACCACACTGCCAAGCCTCAACACCACACTCCCCATACCATTGTGCCCGAAGGACTTGCATTTTATTTCTTACAAATTTAATAGATAACCAATATTTTCCTTTCTAAGCTGTTAAGCTATATTCTAGCTTATCAAAACCTGTTTTTTCCAAGTTAGTATTTTTTTATAAATTAGTATTAGTATAAAGTATTTTTCATAAAAATTTCATATTTTTCCAAAACGTTTTAGTATTTTTAATAATTAGTTTTTACGTTTTTTGTTTTTAATTCATAATAAATAAATTAAGAGTAAAAACTTTATTCCACTTTTTTCCAAAATTTTATTTTGTCAATCAGAACTTAGGAAAATTACTTTCGTGTTTCTAGGGTCGTTATTTCAAATAGTTTACATTTTAGGTTCGGGTTTTCCCGAGCGAGCGTGTTTTTAGGTTTTTAGTTCGTTTTAGGCTATAATTGTTCTGTTTTTTTGTTTTAGATGCCCTATGAGTTATTTTTAGTTTATCTTTATTATTCGTAGTGTAAAAACCCATTATTCTCCCTTATTTCCAATTCAAAAACCCGTAAAACGGGATGTGAGTTTATAACTCTATTCATCCTTCGTTTGTTAATATATATATATATATATATATATATATATATATATATATATATATATATATAACTCTATGTAAATATAAACAATACTCAACTAAATTACACTTGGAATTAAACAAGCAAGAAATCACATGTCGTGCCCGCCTTTGGGCGGGCTTAACCGGCTAGTATATATATATTGAATACTAAATAATGTTTTAACATAATTTAAATACTAATATAATACTACGTACTAATTATCGTATTAGTATTACATAAAAGTATTTAATTTTAATTATGTATTAAATAAAAGTATTTAATTTGAATTATATATTAAATAAATGTATTTAATTTTAAGGGAAAATGATAAGAATGCCCCAGTTGCCCTGAGGATAATTACTTTCCGGACCTTTTTTTTGGCTGTATGAAACTGGACCAAGGGCAACCTCTGTGATTGGGCAACTCATGCACAGTGTGACAAGTGTCCCGTATGTGTAAGGTATTGTTTTTTGGGCAACTAAAATGCGTTGGGCAACCGTATATTTTAAAAATGATTTTTATATCATTTTACATGACATAGAAAGTACACATTTGAATAGTGAAAGGACAATACAATTTTATTCAAAACCAATACCCACTCGTCTTCCTCACTCTCTATTTTTTCTTCTCGCACAAACCATTCTGAGTTACTGTTTTCACTAATCAAACCATCTTTTTCGTCAGTTCATCTCTTCCTCCTAACTTCAGTTATAGCCCCATCTACAAGAGACAGTTTTGATTGCAACCGAGTTTTACTGTGCACGACATCTTTTTTCAACAACCAAGACCACCTTCGATTGTTCATTTTTTTTCAATAATGTGGTATAATATGGTATGTAAATCTTTTTATGGATGTTTATTACATTTGATTTATTTTCAATTGGTTCTATGTTATAATAAATCGTTGTTGTTATTTGATTAATAACTATGTTAGATATGTGTTAATTCCATTTTATAATCCATTGCTCTTTTTATGTCTGTCTGATTCGTAATTGCAAATGTTTTGTTATTAAACTAATGATTACGTATTGTATAGTACCTTAAATCAGATGTCGTTAGTTAAGTATAGAATAATACTTGGTTCATTAAAAAAATTTGTGGCAGTTTGTAGACTAATAAAGAGTCATTGAAATGGGTCGAGTTACAGCCATTGAATCTGTTATATTATGGTAGATGGTTTATATGCATCACCGGATATGCTTATGCTATTGTTTACGACGTTGGTATAGATTCCTTCTATGGTCTGAGTTATTTTTTGTTTTTTGTTGACCCTTTTAGGAATATGAAGCTAAATTAATCATTACAAGTAAACTGAACTACTTTTGGTTGATAAAGCAAAAGTTAGACGCAAAATGCCGGATCTTGTTTAGGAGTACCTGCTTTGGAAGATGGCTTGATCTCTTGTTTTTTGAACATGAAACACACATCATAGATTATATGCTAAGGAAACAACATACAATGGACGATTCTCATTATGATATGCCCCTCATTTTTTACATTGAAGGACATGCTTTACATTTTGGTCGTCATGAGTTTTGTCTAATGACCGGGTTGCGGTTTGGAACTATAAGCTTTGGGTTGTATACATCTGGTTCTCTTAATTTTCGTAACAGGGTATTTCCTGACAAGCAAGGGTTGATTGTAACCAACTTATATGTTATTGGTGTTATCGCGGATGAAGAGCGGTTTCGATAGATATCTGATGAAGACGCTGTACGTCTTTCTCTTTTGTTAGCCTTAGAGGTGATCTTTATGGGTCGTTTGTTGACATGAGAGGTGGATGATACACTGATGAGGTTAGTTGATAATCTAGATGATTGGAATGCCTTTACATGGGGTGAGCATATTTGGACTCATTTATACGACCAACTTCATAATTCAATTGATAAGTACACGGATGGCCACCTTTTAAGATTGAAGAAAGATCCAAAGCATTGTCCAACATATACATTGTCTGGATTTGTGTCTGGTTTTCAGGTATCCATTTATGTGTATTAGTAGTAATCTGTTTAACATTTATATTTGTTAAATAATAAAAGAAATCATCCTCAACTATGACATCGGTGAGCAAAGTCCACTTAAACCTCCAGTTTCTCGCTAAACCAGAGGTGCTCACCGCTTCTTTTATTGGCAACCGATTCAAAATATACTGATCACTATATCTGACATGTTGCTAATATAATCTGCCATATTAGTGATAACATTAACTTCGAACGACATGGTTTTGTAGGAATTTTGGTTGGTTTTTTGAATTCTCGAAATGAGCTTTTAGATTTGGTTTTTTGATTTGCAATTGATAGTCTGGATGAGAGTGTGTTATTATGATTAGCAAAAGTAGTTGTTGGGTAGGTTTATTGGTTCGCGGGGCCAAAAGTACTAGCATTTCAAATTTGGTCCCTAAAGTATTACATAGCGGTATATTTAAGTAAGCCATGGTATACCACTGTCTATGAGCCTACTAGAGGAGATACTCCGAGATTATATGAAAACTTGATGATTTTGTAGGAAAAGACTCTCGTTTAGGGGAGGATTGTTGAGTCTTGAGAGTCTCACATCTTACTACTGCTTATTGGTAGAAGACTTCAAAGAAATGATGCCACAGTGGTTCATACTGTTGGGTATGCCCGTGTTACTACTGCCGGTGTAAAGTTACTGTTGTTACCATTCTGGACCTGATGAGGCTCATAGTGTTTTACTGCTGCTAGACTAATACTTACTGCTGCTAGTAATTTTTAGTACTGTTGAATGTTAAAGCTGTTTTTTATGTGTGAATACTTACTTGTCGGTAGTTATTCTTATCTTGTAGAATACGAATTGTACGCCTAGAAGGACTCCTTAGTCTATAAAAGGAGGCCATAGGGAAAAGAAGTTGCCTTTAAGTTCAATAATTAGTTGCCAAATTTATTTTTTGAAACAACTGCTAGTTGGCCAAATTAAATAAACATGGATAATGGGATTACAGAACTGAGCAAATAGTAAATATGTTGACATACAACGTTTCATACAGACAACCTACTGCATATTACGAATACTACATAATTCATAGTTTAATGGTTACATATTATATAACCACTTGATTTATAACATTCAACATGTACGAAAAAACTAACCACTCCATGCTTCCTTCCCATACAGACAACGTACTCAAACCACAATGCTTCCTTCCCATTGAGCATGATCCCTAACTTCAGGCAGCCAAACCTATTGACAATCATAAAAGGTATTAAAGTTCTGACATGGCCTGCATATATCATTAACCAAATAAACTGATAATGTTTAAAAGGCACATCAATAGAATGGTAAGTTAAAAATAAAACATACAATAGACAACACGGTCTGCATGATTTAACAAAAGAAGAGATTCTTTGTACAGGGTGATGTAGAAAGATCCTGCGTCTCTTAACATTCCCATGGTGACAAATAATTCAAGTTCATTGTTGTACGCAAATACCGAGTGACCAAAATGATTTGTCACATATTGGTTTTCATAAAAACATAAACACACAATAATATGGTCGACTAGAATGAGTTCTAGAGAGAGAAAGTGGAAGAGAGTTGGGAACTTTAGTGAGACAAAGAAAAATGTATTATAAAAGCTCCAACCATTTGCCTTGCTAGGCAAAGGGTATTTATAGGTTCATACATGACACGCCTCCTACGGGCTGTGGATCAGGCATACAGTGGGTAAAGACCCGTCCGTCCTCCACAGTGTTACTTAACAAATTACTTACTAACACTAAATGACTACGACTACGAGCTTTCTAACGAATACATATACTTGAGGTGACCGACTCTTTAACTACCAGATTTTCTAAATCCTAACAATCTCCCCCTAATGGAGGTCACCTCAATTACATCAATTACAAACAGATATTACATTTTGGTGTTCTTGGATTCTTGATTAAGTTCTTTGCTCTGTAGCCCGTAGTCTTTGATTCTTCATGTTCTACATGTTTGGTTATTTCAAGTGGAGGTCTTTAATTGATCCATGTGTTGGTGATTCTTTGAGCCAGCTTTGAGATCATCAGCCACATCAAATCTCTGACTCATTCTTTGTTGTATCGCCATTATGTGAGATTGTGACTTTTGGACCGACCTGCTCACATTTTGGATTATGATATCTTCTCATCAGAGTAGCGGAAGCTTCGTTGAATCATGATATTTGCAGCAGCGTAGCAGAAGCATGGATTGTAAATATCAGAGCCAGTTGATGAATATATGCACTTATCATGATTTCTTTAAATGTAAATGTGATGTGTGAGCATGCGGTTTTGGATTGACTACTCAATTCTGATCAGCTGCAACCGTCGGGTGTCCCTACAAACAACAGTTAGCAATAAAGTGCATGAAGGTGTCTTTGATCACTTTCGTTGAATGGGGTTACAAGAACCACGGTTCTCCATTGATCAGTACAAGTACTGCCTGTGATCATGTAGGATTTCGAAGAATCTCCTTGACAGGGTTTCGCAGCTAATCAAGGCGTTCTCAAACCGGAACGTCTCAAAGAAGATAGCACGGAGTGAGTGAACCAGTGAATTGAGATTCACTGATTGATGAAAAATGATTTGAAAAAAATCGTGTATTGTTTAATAGAGAGTGTTTTGCAATACATTGAAGGTTTTATGGAGAATCAATTATCAATCATAAATACCCTTTTATTTTGAAAACTTAATACACAGTCGATGTGCTAGAGAAAGAGTTTTTATGCACAACGACCGGTTTTTCAAAGGTATCCGTCAATCCATTTCCTGGACCAAGGTTGATTCAAGAGTGAATTGCCCCATTGTTTCTATCCAGTTGTCACAAGCTTGATCTTTTGGAAAGATCTCACATGTCACCCACCAAGAGCTTGTTTGATGTTGGCTCTAGAAGGATTCCATCTTCATCGTGAATATTTTTACATATCACTCAGATATTCTGGCAATACCACAAGGATAATGCGTATGACTCTTAAAATATATTCTCACATTCCACATTATGTGAAACTGTGAGTCTTCATTAATTGTGTTCTAATGAGATTTATTGATGATCTCTTGGCTCTAGACTCAATAATGCACTTTTGATTTCCTATGCTGGAGACTGGGGAGAGGGTCTCCTTCTTCAATATCAACAATCTCTAAGAGAAAGTCGATAGAGAATGTAGGTTCCCCGTGAGAATGAAACAAGTCCTTTTAAGAGGAACTTGAGTAGCTTGGAAAGTTTAGTGCAGTGCATCACTGGGTCCATGACGTCTTGTCTTCAATACCGGTGTTACCTTAGTAACCACCAGTAGCATATGAATTGAACCCGGTTTCTGCCCTAAGGTTGAATTAATGGAGGGCTATTTCTTTTCCCCCTTTTCACATTCAATTCTTTTTCATTCTTCAACCCCTTCAGTGCTTACCGAGATTTCATTACTAAAACCTTGTTGGGTTTATTCCAGTTCTAGCTCAATCTCAGTCGGCACTCTTCCCTTATTCTAATTTTTCTCCTGTTTTCATCATACCTAAGGACTTCTACACTATCTAATGGATTGTCCCTGGGTAGATCCCTCCGGCTCTGGCGGGATCATGGTAACGAATACCTAACCTAACCCTCCTTATATCTCCATGCATAAAATAAATTGGTCGGTCTTTTGGTATTGTTCATTCCGCCTTGAAACCAATTGAAAACCATTTGAAAATCAATCAAGGTACTTGTGATATTAAATCAAAGCATTTTGTACCTTAATTGTTTTTTGTATTTTAGAAATGCTCCCCCTCAACATGTGCTTCAAGTATTAGAGATCATTTTAGCACATGGAGGAAAGAGGACTTTTGAAACCTTAAATTGAGAATGAAAGATCCAATATTTGATTAACATATTCTAAAATGATCATCATCACTTCCCGGTCAAATATTGTATTTTAAGAACTTTGGATGAAATATTTTGGGAATGATGAGGTTTTCATTTGATTGCTCCCCCTCAATATGTGCATCGAGATTCGAAAGTATTTTACACATATTAGAGGAAACCTTCACTTTGAGATAAATCAATCACGTTTCAATTCTTTTTGGTTTAAGATAAATGCTCCACCTTAACATGTGCATGGAAATTTTGAAATCGTTTGGCACATGTAGGGAGGAGAGCTTGTTGTTATATTTCTAAAACCATTTATCAAATTATCAGTTTATATCCAATTTAAATCACAAATTCTCCCCCGATTATAATTTTCAAACCCTTTGAGATTTGTGATCTCTATTGATTTAAATTAATTTTGAAAGCGTTTTGAGGAGAAGTGTGACCTGATTTTGAAAAAAACATTTAACTGATAATGATCCGATTATGAAACTTTAATCTCCAATGATCAAACATGCTTAGGTATCTTATGAAAACACAACATTAGCCTTGGTCTGGATCCAATTGTTTAAAAAACATTGTTCCTTTTGATTATCCAAAAATAGACCTTGCTCGTTTACGTGCCAATTGTTTGAAAAATAACCTTTTTTGTTTTGATTGAAATCATTCTCCCCCTCAATCAATAACCAAAGTTGTTGATTGAGTGATAGAGATTTTGACAAATACGTCCAGATGATTTTCAAAATTAAGTCCGAGTTATTTATCAAAGCAATTTAGTTTTCATTAGATGACAAATATTTTTCAGAAGAATATTTAGAAGGAAAAAATATTTGTGAGGAAACATTTGTCTTTTTGACGACAAATTTTCCTTATGAAATTTTGTTTTTAGACTCAGAGTATGAGGATTCAAAACTAGATTAAGCATGGCTCTGTTCTTTCTTTTAAAAATGGGTTACTGCCTGAAATGACAATAAACCTACATTTTTCTCCATCTCATTTTTTTTAAACGAAATACATAAAAATTTATTACTACTATTCGAACTTCATCTAAAGACTCGTGCCATTCTTTGAATGACAAATCTAAGTCCGTAGATGTTATCAAAACCAGATGACATGATATGAAAAACAATATTTTTGGACTTTTTCAAAATTTTCTGATTTTTATGAATTTTGAAATTAAATATTTTTCTATTTTCTTGTTGTTGGTTTTATAATTTTTATTTTGCTTTTTGATAAAATATTTACAAAGAATAGATGAAGAGACACCTTTACTCCTCTTCTTCCTCTTGAAGACGTTTGAGTGTCCAGGTTGTAGGCTCTTCAAGCCAAGTCGTGGAAGGATAAACTCAAACAGTTCTCTAGGAAGAGCTTTAATGAAGATGTCCGCCAGCTGATACTCAGTCCTTACGAAGTATAGTTCAACCACACCTTTCTCCACTTGTTCCCAGATGAAGTGATGTCGAATGTCAATGTGCTTTGCTCTTGAATGTTGAACATTGTTGCAGCAGAGAGCAATGGCACTTTTATTATTACAATACAGAGGAACTTTGTTGAGTACAAAGCCATAGTCAGATAATTGGGATCTCATTCATAAGATTTGAGGACAATAAGATGACATGGCTATGTATTCAGCCTCTATAGAGGATATAGATGTACTCATTTGTTTCTTTGAAGACCAGCTTACTAACTTATCTCCCAAAAACTGAGCACCTCCTAACGTACTTCGACGTGTATCTTGATACCCTGCATGGTCTGCATCTGCATATGCTGTTAGTGACATATCAGTGTCCTTCGGATACCAAAGTCCCATGTTAATGGTTCCTTGGAGATACCGAAAGACAAGTTTAACCGCTTCAAGGTGCTTTTTGGTAGGCTTAGCCTGGTATCTAGCACACATGCTCACATGCATACAACGAACAGAATATCAGGTCTACTGGCTGTAAGGTACATCAGGGATCCAATCATACTTCGATATTTAGTTTGATCAACCATGATCCCTGAGTGGTCCTCATCCAGTTTTATGCGCTCCACCATGGGCGTGTCAACAAGGTCACAAAAATCAAATCCAAACTTCTTTAAAATTTCATTTTCATATTTAGATTGATTAATAAAAACGTGTGGAAAACTAGAAAGGGGGTTGAATAGTTTTACCAATTAAAACTTCGTTTTAAAATATTTAGATCGACTTATGTCAATCTATTTGGATGTGTATGTTGGACATTGATAGATAGATATATAAGCGTGTAATGAAAGATAAAGATTAAGAAGCACATAACTAAGACACGAGTATTTATAGTGGTTCGGCTATAAGGACACCTTCCTTGCCCTACTCCACTCCCCGAGTCGCCTACTCGAGAGTTCGTAATCACTACATGACACCAACTTCTTATGGCGGCGAAGCCTTCACAACGTCGCCTACTCTTTTTACGGTACTAGGATAGACACCGGGTTCTTCCACAAGGTAGAACCACACCTATCACAATGTCGCCTACCCTTTATCCGATACTAGGCTGAGTACCGAGTTCCATTACGATGGAGGAACTACTTCTCAACACTACACAACACCTAACCCCAAAGGAGACCAACTCCTTATTACAACACCATCAAGTATATCAATATCCTTGGATACAACCTATCTCTATTTGTATATTGATGCACCTCATCGAGTATACAACCTTGGCATCCTTCACTAATGCCACTTGACTTGACTTCTAGGCATCTTTCACTAATGCCCTTGACACGGACATTTGGCACCTTTCACTAATGCCTTCGTCTTGACTCCTTTAGCATTCTTCACTAATGCTTTTGACACGGACGTTAAGCACCTTTCACTAATGCTTTCGTCTTGACTCTTTTGGCATCCTTCACTAATTCCTTGGACACAACACTTCTATAGAGGAAGAAAGAAGTATCAACAAGAGAACCTCAGTAGTCTTGATGATGACAAAGTATGGCAACTCATGGACTTAAGCTTGCTCGACTTCAAGAGGTGGTGATCTCGCCTTTAAGAGGAACCTAGAGAATCACACAAAAACAAAAGACAAACTACATAGAGAGATCCTTAGGATCTGAGGTTAGAAGGTTACAATACTTGGGGAAAGTATGTGTGGGAGTGGCAACCCAAAATGAAGAAATGGCTCACTATTTATAGAGGATTTTTAGCTACTGTTCCACGGATCCCTCACTTGAGGGATCCATCCAATGTATTATTGGGGATCCGTGGGACGCTCTTCTTTGCCCATGGGTTTTGGGTCATGGGTCATGGGTTATGGATCATGGGTATCCAAGTAGATACAATGTAACTACAAGATGCAATGCATCTAGTCCATGGGTCATGGGTTAAGACCATGGGTCATGGATAATATCCATATATAACTTAAGCATGATGTCATGCAATGGGTTATGGGTCATGTCCCATGGGTCATGTACTTTGGGTTGTACCCAACTACATTCAATGTATTTGGTCAATGGGTCAAATACTTAAGTTTCTACCCATTTATATTACCCATTATAATACATACTAGTTATGTATATATTTACCCAATATGTAAACACTAGTTGTTGTACATATGTATTACTAAATTATAAAATCACTTATACTTGCTTTAGTGTTTTATGTGAAAACTTAAGTGTGTTAGTAAACTATTGGCTCAAACCATTTACGTATTTTATTTGTTTCGATAAAATGATTTTACGTTTGTTATCGATAAAACATTAGAAGATCGTAAAATATAAATAAACGTTTTTACAACTTATTTGTATTAACAATCTCCCCCTTTTTGTTGATGACAAAACATAAAATTATTTTAAGGAAAAACTAAAATTCGTTAAAGTTTGAATTGGAGTTTTTACTCTCTTCTTCCCCTTTTTGTCGAAACAAAAAGAGCGTCGAAAAGAAACTAACACATTGTTTTTAAGAAAAACATGTGATAAGAAAAGAAAATATAGAGAGCAAGTGACGGGAAGATTTCTCGTCTTAACTCCCCCTTGACGAGTCCATCCCTTTGTGAGGGCGTCAAGTAAGAAAAACTACTAAGCTAATGCATTGCAACTATGTTTGCAAATGGTTTCGTCTTTGTGACAATAATGCTCCCCTTTGATGATTGCAACTTCGCAAAGGGACGTATTGAAATGTAATCCATATGATGATTATATTGCAAATGGTTTTGCAATGTATTGTTTGACACAAAGCTCCCCCTAGCTTAGGGTGTCAAAGTCTTCATGTGTATTTTGAAAATCTACAAAACAAAGGTTAGAAAAACAAGTATATAATGCATAATTTCCTGCAAATGATACTCAAGTTAGTAGAAAAAGAGTCCTCTGTTGCACGGATCCCACGGTTCCCTCCTTGGAGGGATCCGTCTAGGCAAAACTCAGGGATCCGTCTGTCTGAAGACAGAATCCAGCTATGGTGATGTAACAAATCATGTTAACATCAAAGTGAGATATGTATTCAAGCAATAAACATATACTCAAAATAAAAGTGCATATAACATGTAACTTTATTCAATAAAACTACGAGAAATGATCTACAAATCTCTAAAACTAAAAGAATGATTAAACATGAAATATGATTCCTAAACGATCTACGTTAAGCTTAAGACTAGGACACCATTTTAATCCATAAGCTCATGGTTGTTTAGGTTTGTTGACCTCATCGAAATGTTCGAGGAGGTGATAAAACATGAAACGTTGCTCTTCACATAGTTCATGTATCAAGCCTTCAACGTGTTGACAATGATAGCAATCCTTGTCATGGTTTTGAAAAGGTGGTGGTAGAGATGGAGTGGCTTGATGTGGAGGTTCAAGTGAAGAAGGTTGGGGATCCTCAAATGAAGGAGGGATTGGTGGAGGCATATTTAATGGTGGCTCAACAAGGGTTGATGGTGTAGGTAGAGAAGTGTCAACTTCCATGTGGTCGGGTGGTTGACTTTGATGTCTCCTCATAATCCAAAATGGACCATTAGAGGGAAATGGAGAAATGGACATCGGTGCAAGTGTTGATTCAACACCTTGGTTTTGTTGCACAATCTTCTCTATTGAAGAGTGTGTCGGTAATGGTGGAGGATGAGATGGCCTAGGGGGTAAGTCCTCTAAGTTGTAGGAATGTGGAAATGATTGTGAAGTGGTAAATGATATGGCTCTAGGTACCAATGATGTTGGTTGGGTTGAAAAGGGTGTGTTTTGTTTAGTAGGAATTGTGGAGTTTGGTGATGATATTTTTATGGGAACTATCCTCTTGGGGATTAGTTTGATTGGTTGAGTTGGTGGAGGAGAAATCCTAGCATTTGTGGATTTAACGGGAGATGATTCGGTTGAGGAAATTTCATGTACAACACAAGCAAGTTTCTTGGGTGGTTCTTGGGTGGATGAGTTAGCACTAGGAGCTTTCCTCATGATGAGATGACTAAGGAGAAGGTTTCTAAATTCTGAGAATTATGTTGTGGTTGATGACTAAGAGATTCTAACAAGATGACTTATAAGGGGAAGGATTTGGCAAGTGCATTCAAGACTTAAGCCACTAAGATCCTTTGGAATGTGATAATTAGCATGCACAAGAGTCAACTTCAGAGTTGTACTGATCTAGGGACTTAACTAAGATGATATGGAGTGCTCAAGTTAGCAAGATGAGCTTGAAATGATTATTTTAGCTAGAGTTGACATGAATCTGTCACCCGGATCCCATGGTTCCCTCCAATGAGGGATCCGTCTAGGCTAATCCTAGGGATCCGGCTCTCAGCAGCTAGGAAAGGATAAAAATGATGTTTGTAAGGTCTAAAGCCTATACCTCCTTGAGTGTTTCAGTCTTCCTAAGTATCTTAAATGAAAGAGTACTTAAATGATCAAGGGTAATGAGTGATGTAGCTAATGATTGCCTTTTATGGAAGGAAAATGGGACTTTATGATCACCAATGGGTGTTCAAGGATGACACTAGGAATTTTGATGGTGTCAAGTCATATTAAATGATCCTAGAGATCAGATGTAAACTTGAGATAAAATTTGAAAAATCCTTAAAATTTACAAAAATTGAAAAACTAGTTTTTGACCCATTTTGAGGTAAGGATGACTAAAATCAATTTGCTAAAATTGATAAGAATATCAAACTAATTGTTTTGAGATGTGAGGAACAAGGTGTGAGTATTGGAGCGGAAATATGGTGAGTTTTGATGAGTTGATAAATCAAAAACACTTTGAATTTGATCCTAAGTTAGCTATGGGTGAGTGTGAAGCTTTCTAAGTTTGAAGAGGACTTAAGTGGTTCTAAGGCCTTATGTTTAGCTAGTGTGAAGTGATCTAGTGAGCTATTTTGATGTGAGGGATTCTGCATTGTTCATCTGTCATCACGGATCCCACGGTTCCCTCAAAGGAGGTATCCGTCAAGTGCATTCTTAGGGATCCGGCAACTGCAGATCAGAAGCATCACAGAAAGGGATGCAGTTTTTGCACCATACAATGTACACTAATTTCTAATAAACTCTACTCCAAAGAACAGCAAAACAAGCATGATATCACATAAATCATATCATAGATAAGAGTAGTAATGACAATATCCAAAACAAAACAAACTAGTGTGCTTCATAAACATAAGCATTCATAGATAAACCAAATGTCTAAAATCAACCATAATCCTAATGTCTCTTTTGTCAATCTTTTCTCTTCCTCTTTCCTGACTTCATGACGTAGTTAGCTAGGCATTGGAACATACCCTTTATTTGTTTGAATTCCACGGTCTCGTTTGGAAAAGTTGGAAGTTGTTGATAGTAGGCAATGGGGTCCAAGTCGACGTTGGCTTCGGGGTTGACATTTACTTCATCTTCTTTGCCCAAGGAGTCCGGGAGAGCCTTAGGTTTTCTTCCATTGACCATGAACTGTTTATAGGGTTGTTTGGTAAGAGGTACCATGACGTGATTGGAGAGGAAATTATCATCATTGATTGGAGATGGTTGCATTGCACTAACATACTCACGGAGTCGTGTTAGGAGCATACCATACGGAAGTACCATGTTGGATTGTTGGCAACTTTGAATACCCCGGCCATTCTCTTCACCATGTAATAGGCGAGATTAAATGGCCTTTGGTGAATAAGGCAATAAATCATTTGCACGAGACATGCATTTGGATGGTCTTTGTTTCCGACCAAGCTAATGACATTTTCCCTAAGAATTTCTTTCCATTTCCTAAAAATGGGGTGCATTTCAAAGAGTTCCATTTGAAAGGGATCACGATGAATGTAACACCCCCAAAATTATCGCAACGGAAGATTGTGTCACTGGTGTATTACTTCATAGTTCACATATCAAGTTACAGAAAATGACTCTAAATGAGACGTTTTGAAATAAATTATCATTCGATTAAAATATCAGAGTTTACAAACAGAGGTCTCACAAGTTTGTACAATCATAAAAAGTACAACTTAAAAGTTGTAATGTTTTTCGAATGATAATATATGCATTGCCTTCAAAATATTTTCCGTGCGCCTTCACATGCCATGCCAGCTAATTTCTTTCAAACCTGAGATAAACATGATAAAAAGTGTCAACACAAAGGTTGAGTGAGTTCATAGGTTTGTAAGCAAATCAGTTGATCACAAGATATCAAGTTTAGGAAAGCAGTGGGCTACGTTGTTATACGCCCATAGTGCGTTTGATTGCCTAACCGGTCAATACAAACGATAGAAACCGCATAGGATTGAAAACAGTAGTGGACAATATAGTTCGTAGTATAATTGCAATGTGTACAATTATCTTTTTGATAGTTATTATTGCTCTAAGCTCATGGCACTCACGAATGACTGTTGTATATATATCACCGGACGATATATACAGTAAATAACTTGCTCCGGGTAGGTATTTTTCCCTTTACCTAGATAACCTCAAATATAGTGCGCCTTGTTATTTCCGATAACCGAGACGGGTTCGTCAATTCCGATAGGCCTATCCACAATATTTGCGCTCACTCCCAGTGATTAGTGGTCCATGATGTTGGGGACTTTTGGCATAAACAACTTAGGCATGCAATAATACAGTCAAGGCATTCAGTTTGCAAGTAATTGTCCACAATAAAGCATCTTAGCTTGTAGTAAAAGCAGTAGCATGTATCTCCCCCAAAAGACTTTATAAAACAGTTAAACAAAAGTTGGGGCTATGAAACTCACTGTAATGATCAGTAGCGGAGTGTAATGATATAGCGTTTATCAATGGTAAAGTATGACAAGATCACGATCTTTAACGATCACCTACAAAATCATAGTATTCACGTTTTAGTATAGTGTACGGTATAAGTGTACAAGTATATGTAGTTTTTTGGCTTTCAATATGATGTTGTACATGAATCTTAAGTTGATGTATCCTTTAAGTGTTGTTTGGCTTATAGCCCTTTTATAAATAACCTCGTACCATCGTTCGGGCTATCAAAATCAAGAGGTCATGTAGTGAACGTATGAGGAGCCAGGACACTTTAATTCGTAAATCCACAACTCGTCAATACGACACTCCGAAGAGGCCTCTTATGATAATGAAATTCCTTACTATTATTGTACTTGTCATTTATAAGTGAAGTATTTGACGAGACAAATGTTGTATAAAACATGTGCCGTGTTTCGTCAAAGACTATTTATTGACTTATGTGATGATATGATGATATAAGTTGTGTGTCGTGAAGTAGTTTAACATGTCATATTGTCATTTACTTAGTTTGTCAAAGTCTAGCAAAGTCTAACCCAATGAACCAAGTTTTAAAAACAAGTTTTGGGTCATTAAACTTATATTAGCCGTGCGGCTAAGTCAAACAATAATCAAGGACATTCTTGAGGATGTATCTAAGTTAAAATATCTTGAAACAACACCTTGGCTTAACCTTGGCTTTGTTTTGGCCTCAAGGAATCAAGATATCACTTAAAGTTTCTTAGCAATGGTTGTTTTCCAGTATACAATAGGTCATTTTAGTTTTTATAGTTTTTAGCATTTTATGTTCACTTTCTGCTGATGTGCTCTAAAGTTTTTGTAGAAAAAGTCATTCTGAGCAACTTTCGTATTTTACACTTTTGCTGATTCGGACCAGAAAAGGGTCAAAACCTCGTTTTAAAATCGTATCAGCAACTTTTTGTTCCAACAACATATTCACCTCTAGTAACACTTAACTAGGCATAACTTTTTAACCACAAGTCTTTTTTAAGTGATTCAAAAGCTCAAGTTCTAGTTTTTACTTTCTCTAACAGCTTCTCAAGCTTAAACAAGTTCAAGTTCCAAAGTTTACTTATATCAATAGTCTAATTACAAGTATATACTTATATTTCATTGCAGAAAGTTTGGCTGCACATTCAGTCCTGCCAAAACGACCATAAGTTGAGTTCTACAATTTCTTTTGACATGCGGATTTCGCCAAACTTCAAGTTTAGGTCTTGGCTACATTTCATAAAACTGAGTTGACTTCCAGAAATAGTCAGAACCATGGGCTTTTCCCAAATGAAATCTGGTGTGCAGATTTTGACATGTTTTGCCATTTTGGCTCTCATTTACTCATCGGGATGAGTTATGAGGTGCGCCACCCGGAGAAACGACCGTAAGACATAGATCTATAAGCCTATATTATTAAATTAACCTCATAAAACCCACACAAGGCTTGTTTTAGCTTATTTTCATGATCACAACCTCATGTACAACATCAATCATGCCATTTTACATATACTATTTATATCAAATTACATCAAATAATAATAGAGATTATTACAACTATATTGAATGAATATGAAAATAAACTCAAATCTTACAAGGATTAGGATGAGTAGTTACGAGAATAATCAACCCTTAACCCTTCTAATCTCTAATCCTTGTCTTGAATTTTCAACCCAAGTCTTGTAAATTCTTATGTAAACCTTGTAAATACCTATTTATCTCAGCCCCTAAACACCTTACATAACTCTTGATTCACCAATTGATCACCAAGATAATACTTGTACTTTGTAGAGATCACCTAGGTCTTCATCTTCTTAGTATAACTTTTCTCTTGATTTGAAACTTAAGTGGTGATGGTGATTTATTGTTGTACGTATTAAGAGGAGAAAACCAAGAGATGTACTTCTTTCTTTTCTTTGCGATTACTTTGAAATGAAGATATGAAGAGGGGGAAATTTTATATATGGAGGTACATGAATTGGTGTCATGATATAAGACTATATGTCTTATGTTAAAACACATGGTCTTGTGACTAAGCATAGGACACGCCACCTCGAGCTTGAGGTGGTTAGGAGGGTGTGTGCTAGCTTATAAGGTAGCTTCAAAGTGGAGTTATCCTCCTACGAGTATAGTTTGGTCATGGTAATTACTAATGTTAAGCCCTTAAGTCACGAAACTTAAAAACGGGTAACGTGAAAATATAATACTTACAAAAATTTCTAAACTTATCAATATACTCCAACTAGGTATGTTAAAAGTGTGATAAGTCTAATAGGGTGTGTTTATGTGGTTAAAACCTAATAACGTAGGTTTGAGCACGCGTATTACGTAAAGAGTAAAATATTTACGTAAAACTAACAAAGTGGTAATAGTTTATATAAAATATGACTATTGATAACAGTAGAGTATTTTGAACACCTAGACTTATCGTAGTCTTGTGTTGACCACGAAGAAAGTTTACACGATTAAACTTTCGTAATTAATAAAGTAACAACTTTAAATAATTAATTATAGTCATAGGTGAACAAAAATGTTCAGAGTGTAATAATCCACAACATAGTGAATTATTTAATTTGGCAAATTACCAGTTACTGTATTTGCTTTTACGTTATGTAAAAGTCAAATAGTCAAAAGTCAGAGTCAAAGGGCAAAATAGTCATTTTTGCCTTAAGAAAATTTAAGAGTTGCTACAGTGAATGAGCTCTTTATTGCAGTTGAAACGAGATTGGTCGGCTCTAACTTTGAAAATAGTGTCTCGAACGGTTTCGGGGTCATCAACAGGAGTATGGTATGTTCGTTTGGAATCAAGAGCAAAAGATTGAGTAGATATTGCCCAATCTTGAGAGTACATACAAATTCCTTCACAAGGAATACGAAGGATTTGAGAAAATGTGTTGAGGGGTAGATTGAAGTTTTGTTTATTGATGATAAAGGCGATTGAAATGCTATCATCGGTGTTTCGAATGATCCTAACACTTTTGTAGAATTCAAAGATGAAAACCGGACAAATTTGTTCATCAATATCAAGAAGACAATCAAAGTTGATTGCCGAGAAGACTTAACAAATGTCGGTATTTTCAAGGAAACATTCCTTGAACACACGACCTTCGTGGATAAGTCGTTTTTCAAGTCTTTTGAAGACTTTTGAAGACTTTGCGATCGGTTTTAGACAAACCCTCTTTTCGATAGTATTGGGTGAGGTAGTGGACGGTATCATGGTGGTCTTGTTGAGTGGCTTTAGGCATGGTTGATCCTAGAGAAACAAATATTCCAATTAGGCAAGATTTGTTGAGATGGGTTTATGGTTTTGATTTGTATTAACAATGTTGTAAGCACAATGTAATCTTAGTTATGTGAAAACCTTTTCTAGTGATCAATTTTGGAAAACCTAATTTTATCAATTGATTAAGAAAAATTGAAAAACCATACACCCTAGGATGAAGATGATGAAGATTATAACATGTTAGTGTAATTACTTACAATGATGTTCTAGAGATGGATGCTTGAGGATATGGAGTCCTATAGAGATGAAAACAGCACTTAGGTCATTTTTGTGTTTTGTGAGGAGAGGGAAAAAGAGAAGAATTGATTTTGAAAGGCATATAGATGGTTTCTGTCACACGGTTCCCCCGGATCCCTTGTATTATGGATCCGGCTACCGTGGACAGAAAAAGGGTGTTTGGCATTATTTTTGTAATAAGTTATAAACTAGCTTATGGAACAAAAATAGTTTTGAGGTTTCTAATTGAAAAGATGTTTGGTCAACGGGATTTGATAAGTTAATTATCAAGGATCCAATTGTGACGAAGGCATTAGTTTGACGAGATCAAGAGGAATACTATTCCCGATGATGAATAAGTCAGGAAAGTGGCGAAAAGAGACTTTTAAGAGACTAGCAATTATTAACGTATATAATAAAAGATGGTATCAACATATTTATGTAGATGTAAGCTAGCTAAAGAAAAGTGAACATACCTTTATGCTCTTGGTATGGTTTAAGGAGACCATAAGACCGAAAATACTTCATGAGCTTTTAAAGTAATCAATTGTACTTAAAATAAGTAGATTGCGATTACTTTTAGGTTCTTCCTTGAAAGTTGACTTCATTATTCTTTGAATAGAAATGAAGACTTTGGAGAGATCCTAGCATGAAGATTTCTTGAAAAGTAAATGATAGAATAATCTACCAATATCCAACATAAAAGAAAAAAAATTGTTTTACAAGATTTCCTTCTTTGTAGTTTTCAAACATACACGGATCGTATCAAGTTTTTAAAGTACAACATACTCTAAGAAACTTGGTAACGAAGCTCTGATGCCAATTGTGGAAAACTAGAAGGGGGGTTGAATAGTTTTACCAATTAAAACTTTGTTTTAAAGTATTTAGATCGACTTATGTCAATCTATTTGGATGTGTATGCTGGACATTGATATATAGATATATAAATGTGTAATGAAAGATAAAAAGTAAGAAGCACATAACCACGACACGAGTATTTATAGTGGTTCGGCTACAAGGACACCTTCCTTGCCCTACTCCACTCCCCGAGTCACCTACTCGAGAGTTCGTAATCAATACACGACACCAACTCTTTATGGCGGAGAAGCCTTCACAACGTCGCCTACTCTTTTTCTGGTACTTGGCTAGACATCGGGTTCTTCCACAAGGTAGAACCACACCTATCACAACGTCGCCTACCCTTTATCCGGTACTAGGCTAAGTACCGAGTTCCATTACGATGGAGGAACTACTTCCCAACACTACACAACACCTAACCCCAAAGGAGACCAACTTCTTATTACAACACCATCAATGATATCAATATCCTTGGATACAACCTATCTCTATTTGTATATCGATGCACCTCATCGAGTATACAACCTTGGCATCCTTCACTAATGCTACTTGACTTGACTTCTAGGCATCTTTCACTAATGCCCTTGATACGGACGTTTGGCACCTTTCACTAATGCCTTCGTCTTGACTCCTTTAACATTCTTCACTAATGCTTTTGACACGGACGTTAAGCACCTTTCACTAATGCTTTCGTCTTGAATCTTTCGGCATCCTACACTAATGCCTTGGACACAACACTTCTATAGAGGAAGAAATAAGTATCAACGAGAGAACCTCAGTAGTCTTGATGATGACAAAGCATGGCAACTCATGGACTTGAGCTTGCTCGACTTCAAGAGGTGGTGATCTCGCCTTTAAGAGGAACCTAGAGAATCACACAAAAACAAAAGACAGACTACATAGAGAGATCCTTAGGATCTGAGGTTAGAAGGTTACAATACTTGGGGAAAGTATGTGTGGGATTGGCAACCCAAAATGAAGAAATGGCTCACTATTTATAGAGGATTTTTAGCTACTGTTCCACGGATCCCTCACTTGAGGGATCCGTCCAGTGTATTACTGGGGATCCGTGCGACGCTCCTCTTTGTCCATGGGTTTTGGGTCATGGGTTATGGATCATGGGTATCCAAGTAGATATAATGTATCTACAAGATACAATGCATCTAGTCCATGGGTCATGGGTTAAGACCATGGGTCATGGATAATATCCATATATGACTTAAGCATGATGTCATGCAATGGGTTATGGGTCATGTTCCATGGGTATGGGTCATGGACTTTGGGTTGTATCCAACTACATTCAATGTATTTGTTCAATGGGTCAAATACTTAAGTTTCTACCCATTTATATTACCCATTATAATACATACTAGTTATGTATATATTTACCCAATATGTAAACACTAGTTGTTGTACATATGTATTACTAAATCATAAAATCACTTATACTTGCTTTAGTGTTTTATGTGAAAACGTAAGTGTGTTAGTAAACTATTGGCTCAAACCATTTACGTATTTTATTTGTTTCGATAAAATAATTTTTTACGTTTGTTATCGACAAAACATTAGAAGATCGTAAAATATAAATAAACGTTTTTGCAGCTTATTTGTATTAACAAAATGCCTCCGGGACTTTGTGAAATTTGTAATCCCAAGAAAAATGATATTTGTCCCATCATTGACATTTGAAATTTGGAGCCCATCTCCTTTGAAAATCGGTCACATTCATTAGGGTCGGTCGAGGCAAAAATAATATCATCAACATAAATTTGAACGTGAATTAAGTGTTTGCCTGACTTTCTGGTGAACAATGTGGGATCAACTGCTCCTTTGCTGAATCCTTTTGTCAGGAGAAACTTTGACAGTGTATCATACCATGCCCTTGGAGCTTGCTTCAAACCGTAAAGGGTCTTCTTCAAGTGGTAGACATGGGTAGGATGCTCTGGATTCACGAAACCTTCGTGTTGACTGACATAAACCACTTCTTTGAGATCTCCATTAAGAAAAGCAGTCTTTACATCCATCTGATAAACCACCATGTTCTTGCTAGCAGCATTCGCCAGGAAGATTCTGATAGCCTCAATTCATGCAACCGTAGCAAATGATTCCTCAAAGTCAATACCCTCCTCCTGTCGGTATCCTTTAGCCATTAGCCTTGCCTTATTCTTCAGAACATCTTCGTGCTAGTCAAGCTTTACTTTGAAGATCCACTTAAGAGCAATAATCATAGCACAATCTGGAGCAGGTATTAATTCCCATACATCAAGGCGATCAAACTCGTGGATTTCTTCTTGCATAGCAATAACCAGTTGTCCTCAGACATTGCTGTTTTGACATCTTTAGGTTCGATCTTTGATAATACAGAATTGAAGAAGCACCATAAGGCATCAGTGGCAAGTTGTTTACGAGTGGATACTGGACGAGAAGGATTTCCAATGATGTTATCCAGCGGATGATCATGTGTCCATTTTCTGAGATATTCATGTGGTTGATGATGAGGAACTGATGTAGCAGAGTTTGGATCCCCTGATGCAGATGATTCATGTGTTGGTTCAGGGGAAAATATGTTTTCAAACGGGGCATCTTCGAGGGTAGCAAAAGGGTTATCTCCATCATAATTAGCAGCTACATTTCCATGATGTAATGTTGAAGATTGAGGATTCGAAGATGATGATTAGTGATCGACAACTGGAGCTTCTTGAGATAAAGTCATTGAAACGGATGGACCATCCATATTGGTTGGATTGGAAGCAGCTGCAGTTGGGGGTCCAGGATTGTCATTAGTCTGAGGTTCATAATATTCATCAAACATCGGATCAAACAATTTCTTCAAATCTTCTTCTGATGGAGGTACATATGGAGCTGTAAGGGAGTGATTATGTACAAGAGAAGAACTAATGGGACTAATTGATAAAGGTTGAGAAGCGGGTCCTGAACTGGATTGTCCTGGAGCCATATGCTCAGACAGCTCATCGAACGTGACGTGAATAGATTCCATAATGTCTCGGGTTCTTTTATTGTAGATTCAGTAACCCTTCCGGTTTGGTGCATAACCAACGAAAACTCCAATGTCCGCCTTAGGTTTCAATTTCCCCAAATCTTGACCTTCATTAGTAGGATAGCATAATGCACCGAACACACGTAGAAAAGAGAGATATGGTTTTCGGTTGTGGACAAGTTTGTAAGGAGTTTTTCCATGAGTTGTATGAATTAGGGAGCGGTTTTGGGTGTAGCATGCAGTGGCAATGGCTTCCGCCCAGAGAAACATTGGAACCTTTGAATAAATCAGCATAGTTCTTGCTGCTTCTACAAGAGTTCGATTTCGTCTTTCAACTACACCATTCTATTGAGGAGTACGTGGAACACTTATTTTACGCATGATTCCAATGCTTCCGTAAAACTGACTCAGTTCTTTGTTTACAAACTCAGTTCCATTTTCAGTTCGGACAATTCTGACTGTTTTATTAAGCCAAACCTACAGCTGTTTAATAAGTTTGATGATGACGTCTGGAGTTTCATCCTTTAACCTCAAAAACTTAACCCAAGTAAACCAAGAGTAGTCATCAACCACGACTAGCACATATTTCTTCCCGTTTATAGTTTGCACTCTCATGGGTCCGCACAAATCCATATGAAGAGTATGTAGAACTTCCATAATTAAGTTTCCAGGTTTGGGTTTATGGCCATATTTCTTGCTTTTTCCCAATTGGCATGCTGAACAAAGATGATCTTTTTCATATTTTAATCTGGGCAAGCCTCTTACGAGGTCTTTTCTAGAAAGATCATTAACGGTTCCGAATTTCAAGTGATTGAGACGACGATGCCATAACCATGACTTTGTTTTAGATGCCTTTGACAACAAGCAGATTGGAGACGACTTCATCATATCTTCAATGGAGATGGTGTATAGATTAGTGCCACGTGTTCCTTTTAAAAGTTCAACGCCATCTAGTTCTCTAACGAAGCAAGTGTGTTTTCTGAAGGCCACTTCAAGATCAGAGTCACAAAATTGACCAACCGAGAACAGATTATGACCAAGCCCTTCAACATAATATACCCGGGAGATCACACTTTCACCAAATACATAATCTCCATAACCCATAATTACCCTAAAGTGGTCGTTCCCAAATCTAACAGTCCCGATGAATTTATTCACAAAATTATTGAGCCGTGAGCGATCTCTAGTCATATGCTTTGAACATCCTGAGTCCAAATACCACATAACGATTTGTACGACCTGCAGTTGAACACAGACAAGTATGGATGACTGGATAATTTGGATCCCCATGCGAGAATGGGTTCCACTTGGTTAGTAAATGAGATTGGAACACACACATCAGAAATAGAAGCTATGACATCATTAGTAGTGGATGCAAGACTAGTAGAAGCACTTGGCCTATGTGTAGTATGACTACTTCTTAAGGGGATGATCCTACCAGTAGGTTTCCATTCCTTAGTGGGCATAGATCTATTCCTATTTGGACAAAATTCGTTAACTTTGAATGTTCGGCCAGTGGGTTTCCATTGATAACCCACTTTATTGAACTTTCTCCCTCTAGGTTTCCAATAATTACTAACCTTTTTCCATATTGGCCTTTTGGCATCCTTAACCTGTTTAGCAATTCTAACATTTTTGACTGGGATTTAACAACATTTTTCAACTCATTCACAGTACATTCATGATAAATACCAGAAACCAAACATTCATTACATGTTTTGCAAATAGTAGCAGAATTCGAATTAATTACAGTACGCTTATAGCTAATACTAGAATCAACATGATTCGTCTTATTCAACTCAAACTTATTATTCCTAAGGTGGTCTTCTACTTTCTTCCCTTGATCACTCTTGGCTTGCGAGGTCCTATCTTGCTTTGTATTGCCTGGAGGCTTTGACCCGCCTACCTTAGTGTCACTGATTACTCATGTAGAAGGAATGATGGGAACATTAGTTGGTTTCACTACTTTTTGCATTCCTGGTCTAGAAGTGTTGGGATTTAAGATTCTAGGAGGCACATCAAAGGTCACATGCTTGACTTTCGGCATAGAACACGGCATAACGATACTATCTTTCCTTGTACCATTTTTAGGACATATAGCTATTAAACATTCTAAAAGCTCATGAGATCGTTTGACATATAAGCATGCATCCCTAATCGCATTATCATTTGGTTTCTCTATCTTATCCTCTTCAACAATCTCACGGAGACATTGTAGACTATCCTTAAGGTACGAAGAATATGTTTGATATGCAAGTTCATTGTTTCTAAGATGAGGGGGAATATACTTCACAGTCATAGCATATTTAGTACAAGCAGGAACCTTTGGTGCAATATTCTCACCACTGTTGATTGGCATTTTCCCTTTTACTTGACTCTTTAGATTCTCAATTTCATTTTGCAGAGAGGTTATCTTTTCATTGTTCTTGTCACGAGTGACCTTAATTGATTCATATAACTCTTTGAAATGTAGTTTGACCTTTTCATTTTCTGCTAGAAAACACTCATTTTCATGTTGTAATACATTAATGATGTTTTGAAAATGAAAGTTTTGAGAACTCTGAGAATCTAAAGGAGGAGGCATATGGGAGCCAATCACTTCATTCTTTTCTCCCTTCAATTGAGAAATTTGGGCTTTCAACCTTTTGATCATGTTGCATTGAGCTTGAATCTGTTCATCTCGTTTGTTTATTTCAAAAACTGCATCAAACTCAGGAGCATCCGAGGATGTCTTGGCATTTGAGGTTTTAACATTTTCTTTGAGATGTTGATATTTTAATTGAGAAAGATATTCAACTTCCAATTTGGAAAATTGTTTGACCATGTTATCATGATCATCCCTTTCAATTTTATCATGCAATTTTGAATTCGTGGTCTCAAGCTCAATGACACGATCGTGTGAGACTTTCAAAGCAATAGATAATTTATGAAATTAAGAAGCAGTAATAGAATAATTTGTGACAGTGTAAAACACATCTTGAGCAATACATCTAGAAATCAAATTATCATTTAGGATGTGAAGATTCTTCCTTTCAATCTCATTACTTTTGAGCTCACATTCATAATCTCTGACCTCGTTTTCCATTTCATTAAACATTCTTTTCATATCTTTAACCTCAGTATATATGGCCTTTTGAAGAGATTCAAATTGTTCTTTTAGTTGTTTAAATAAGGGCATGGCCTCAGTTAGGTAACATTTTTTTGTTTGTTCAAAACCCATTTCCCCTTCAGTAATTTCCGTTGGAGTGATTCTCTTCTTACATGTTTTCTCAAAGTCAACAAATAGTTGGTAAACTACATAAAGGCTGACTAAGGTTTTGCTTTGAGTGGTAATAGTTCTAGGCACTAAATGCATAGGTGTATTTGGAGGATACACAGTAGCTGGAGGCAATTTCCTACAAGGGGGGTTCTTTTCAACAAGATCATCAGCTTTTTGCTTATCCATATCTTTCTTCCAAAACACTTGTTCAGGGGTCAACTGAGTCTGAGGTCTAAACTTATTGAAGGCAATCCAATTTTCCTTAGCATAATTAGGTGTTTTGAATGTGATATTATACGCTATGCACCAAGGATTCTTTAGTTTCTTCTCCATTTTCTCCCTAGAGGCATCTTCTAATTTCCTATCTTCTTTAGTGCTTTCTCACACGTAGGCTTTTGTTTAGCCTTAAGGATTTCATTTCCATCATAAATAACCTTTTAAGCAGCTTTTGCTTTCTTACCAACCTCAGGATTAGGTTCCTCTACAAGATTAGTATTGTGCTCATCGCTTAACACTCTATGCTTATTGATCAAGTGAGCAGTCTGAATGGTGTTCCCTTGTACGTACAACTTGTTTTCATGTTTGTTTTTCAAAGTTTTTAGGTTGGAAAAGTTATTTAAAAGTTTTGTTTCCTTAGCATTGAATTCCTGTTTAAGCACTTTTACATTTTCTTGCAGTTCTTGCTTTTGCTTAACAGTTTTATTAAGTTTTTCTTGTAAGGAATTTAACTCTTGTTTTAATATCTCTTCCTTAAAATTACTTTTTCTGATAAGTGTACGCATTTGGTTATCCATTTCCTGCTCACGGGTAGTCAACTCAAACTTAGAACGTTGTTCGTATACAGCAATTTGTTCCTTATAGGAATTTAGTTCAGTGGCTATAGAATCATCAGGGACATATGCAGTTGATTGACTTACCTTGACCTTGAGCCGCAATCCTTCCTCGATTCTGATTTCCACATAACCTGCACCTACTCCTGCATTCCCATATCTAGCTCCAACCCCAACATTTCCTTGCTCATTATGTGGTAGATAAGCATTCTGCCTTCCTTGCACGTTTTGCACTACTACCCTTCCATCTTTAACCGTAGCATGATTGTGTAGGTTAGATGCAGTTCTGAGATGATTGTCGGTGTGGGGAGTAAGGTTCAGGTTTTGCTTAACCATTAGAGCCAGTTGATTGACAAGATGTTCCATGAATGAGTCTAAAGGCTTATATTCTGGATCCGGAATAAGTTTGTGATTACCATCCCCGGTTGGTATGACTTGAGATGATTTGGTAGTGATTCCCACATTTGTGTAGAATGCAGTTGAATCATTTGAGGAAGTTGCAGCAGCAGCATCATTGGAATTAAACTTTCCCATGATCATTCATTCAAATGCAGCATGCTTCTCATGTTGAAGCAAATAAGCATACAATTGTTCATAATTGGTGTTCCTTAATCCTTTGTTTGGTTTGACTGTAGTGACAAATTTGTGACATTCGGGATTCATGTTGTTCAGAAACTTTGAATTGAGCTGCATATTTGGCATTGTCATCTTGATATTCCTCATATCATTCACAAGCTTGTGGAATCTCACATAATATTCAGTAACACTTTCTCCTGGATTCATTTTAAAGTTCTTAAAGTCATCATACAACTGAGATTCTCTATCTTCCTTAGTTAGTTCCGAACCAGAGAGAAGCATCTTGACATTATCCCAGACAACCTTGGCTTCAATTTTGTGATTGATCAGTTTGTAAATGTCTTTTGGTAAACCTTGAAGTATGATGTTTGAGGCTCTAATGTCAGCATCATACCTCTTATTTTCCTTATCATTAAGCTCATCATACATTCTTGGTCTATCCAACCCTAATGTAACATTTTCATCAGTTCCAGTTTCGAGAATGTCCCTAGTCGTTCCAATTTGAAATGGTCCTTCATCGATAGACTTAAGGATGTTAACCCCATTCTCTTTTCCTAAGCAATACATTCTGATTCTTTGAGCCCAAGAGTCATAATTGGTTCTATCAAGCATGGGAGAATGAGTATCGGATCCTGCAGCTTGAACGTCATCGGCAACAGAAGAAGTGATTGTAGACATGATTACTCATTCCACGAGATTTTACAACTCTTTGATTAAACCGGGAAATAGATTCTTTCACGGGATTTTACTAAATCAAGAGAAAACCATAAGACGTATCATGAAGCAATGACAAGTCTCAAAAGACAAATCGCACACCTGACAAACCGCTTCAGTCAAGTCGCACAGTTTGACAAATCGCTTCCTACCCAAATCGCTTACCTGTCAAATCGCTTAAGTGTCAAAATGCTTAGGTGTCAAACCACTTACTTGACAAATCGCTTAAGTGACAAATCGCTTAATTGACAAACCGCTTAAAGTGACAAACCGCTGAACAGACAAACCGCTTAACACACAAACCGCTTAAAGTGACAAACCGCTTACTACACAAACCGCAGGGGAACACAAGTACATCCACTACTTCCACTACTTTGTCCTTTCTTGTATTTTTGTCTCAACATACAAACCGCTTAGTTGACAACCCGCTTCACAAAATAGGACAAACTGCTTAAAAACTGAGACAAACCGCTTCAAAGAACTTTCACTCGAGAGACAAACCGCTTGATCTGCTTGTCAAACCGCTTCAAAGAAAACACTCTAAGGGACAAACCGCTTCGTAGGAACTTTCAAAAACTAAACTTTTCAATCCAAAAACAGTCCAACCACGATAATTCAAGCCTTCCAAACCAAAACTTAAACACTTAAGATGGTTCTAAACACAAAAGTACTATCAAAATTCAAACTTTAACACTAAAAATGATCCAAATGATGAAAACTACTCAAAACTCATTCAAACCCAAAAGCCTATGAAAACCACTAGAAATCCAAGAACATGAAAGATAGATGATCAAACCATGGCTCTTGATACCAATTGTCACATATTGGTTTTCATAAACACATAATAATATGGTCGACTAGAATGAGTTTGTAGGATCGTAATATTATTGTGTTTGATGATTCAGGTGGTCTTGGATGATCAAAATACATGTTAGACATTTTAGAGAGAGAAAGTAGATAGATGGGTGTTCTTGCTAGAGAGTTGCTTTGTAAATTATGGAATGTTAGATTGAAAGCCCCACCCCTTCCATGGATGGAAGGGGTATTTATAGTTACAGACATAACGACCTCCTATCGGCCTGTGGATCAGGTATACAGTGGGTAAAGACCCGTCCTTCCTCCACGGTGTTACACTACGCTAAACTAAACTAATAACTAACTAATAAAGTGATAAATAACGTAACTAACGACATGTCTACGAGCTAACATATGCTAGACCATAATTGGGGTGACCGACTCTTTAACATGGAATTTCCAATTCCTAACAATCTCCCCCTAAGGGAGGTCACCCCATGAAATATATTTTGCATCCTAGCATTATTTCTATGTCTTTAGTTCTTGAGCTCGTAGACTTTAATTCTTCAAGTTCCGCAATCTTGTGCTTTAGCAGTGATACTTCAAAGTCTGCATAGTTTTGTACTTTCAGTGGAGGCCTTTAACTAATCCACATCTTTGATGATCTTCGAGCTTTCATTGAGATCATCAGCCACAGTAAATCTCTGGATCACCCTTCGTAGTGTTGCCAACATGTGATGTTGTGACTTTTGGACCGACATGCTCACACTTTTGAATTATGACATCTTTCCATCATAGTAGCGGAAGCTTTACTGGTTCATGATATTTGCAGCAGCGTAGCAGAAGCATAGTATAAAAATATCAGAACCAGGTTATGTAGATATGCACCAGTCATGATTTCTTCAATTAAGTGTGGATGTTGTGAGCATGCGGCTTTGGATTGACTCCTCAATTCTGATCAGCTGCAACCGTCCAAATGTACCTGCAAACAACAGTTAGCAATAAAACACACGAAAGTGTCTTTGATCACTTTCGTTGAACTGAGGTACACGGCCCACGGTTCCCCGTTGATCAGTACAAGTACTTCCTGTGATCAGGTAGGATTCCTAAGAATCTCCTTGACAGGGTTTCGCAGCTGTTCTAGCTGTTCTCAAACCGGAACGTCTCAAAGAAGACAACACTGAGTGAGTGAACCAGTGAATTGAGATTCACTGATTGATGAAAAATTGATTTGAAAACAATCGCGTATTGCTTAGAAGAAAGAGTTTTGCAATACGATGAAGGTTTTATGAGAAAGATAAATTTTCAATCAAAAATACTTTTTGTATTTGAAAAGAGTACACATTCGATGTGCTAGATAAAAGAAGAGATTCGCACATCGAATGGTTTTTCCAAAAGTATTTTTTTCAATCAGAGATACTTTTTGAATTTGAAATATGAATACACATTCGATGTGCTAGAGAAAAGAAGATTTGCACATCGAACGGTTTTTCCAAAAGTATTCGTCAATTCATTTCCTGGACCAAGGTTGATTCATGAGTGAATCGCCACATTATTTCTATCCAGCTGTCACAAGCTTGATCTTACGAGAAGATCTCACATGTCACCCACCAAGAGCTTGTTTGATGTTGGCTCTAGAAGGATTTCCATCTTCATCGTGAATATTTTTACATATCACTCGGATGTTCTGGCAATACCACAAGGATAATGCGTAGGACTCATGAGATATAATCTCTCTTTCCACATTGTGTGAAACAGAGAGTCTTCATTGACAGTGTCCTAATGAGATATTGTGGATGATCTCTTGGCTCTAGACTCAATCGTGCATATTTGGTTCCTATGTCGGAGACTAGGGAGAGGGTATCCTTCTTCAATATCAACAATCTCTAAGAGAAAGTCAATAGATAATGTTGGTTCCCCGTGAGAATGAAACAAGCCCTTTTAAGAGGAACTTGAGTAGCTTGGGAAGTTTAGTGCAGTGCATCACTGGGTCCATGATGTCTTGTCTTCAATACCAGTGTTACCTTAGTAAACACCAGTAGCATATGTATTGAACCCGGTTTCTGCCCTAAGGTTGAATTATTGGAGGGCTATTTCTTTTCACCCTTTTTCACATTCATTTCTTTTTCATTCTTCAACCCCCTCAGTGCTTACCGAGACTTCATTACTAGAACCTTGTTGGGTTTATTCCAGTACTAGCTCAGACTCAGTCGGCACTCTTCCCATATTTCCCTTTTCTCCTTTTTTCATCATACCTAAGGACTCTACACTATCTAGTGGATTGTCCCTGGGTAGATCCCTCCGGTTCTGGCGGATCGTGGGAACTAATACCTAACCTCACGATCCTTATAACTCCATACATAAAGTAAAATGGTCGGTCTTTTGGTACAGTTCATTCTTCCTTGAAACCAATTGAAAAATCATTTGGAAAAACAATCAAGGTACTTGTGATACGAGATCAAAGCATTTTGTACCTTAATAGTTTTGATCATTTAGAAAACCTCCCCCTCAACATGTGCATATGATTTAGAAATTATTTAGCACATGGAGACAATAGGACTTTGAAATATTTTCTTTGATCACAATTTTCATGGAAAAAGCCATTTGATTTTCTTGGTAAAATTCTCCCCCTCAATATGTGCATAGGATATGTGAAATCATTTTATCACATAGAGGAAAGAGTTCTTTTGAAGCACATCCACGATCACAAAAGCCATTAAGAAAACCATTTAAAAACTCAATCAAGGTACTTTATGTTAAAACATAAAAGCTTTTGTACCATGATAGTTTATTTACTTTTGAAATGCTCCCCCTCAATATGTGCTTCGAGATTCGAAAGCGTTTAGCACTTATGAGAGAGCAGCCTGCACAATTGAATCAAAACGATCACCTTTTCTCAAATTTCATTATTAAATCACAAATTCTCCCCCGATCAAAAATATCAAACCCTTTGAGATTTTAGATCCCAAGTGATTTAATACGGTTTAGTAAACATGGGAGAATATGTGCCTGGTTTAAATACTCATCTTGTTTTTGGATAAATGCTCCCCCTCAACATGTGCATTATGTATATTGAAATCGTTTGGCACATGGAGGCAGGAGTGCCTTTGAAGGACTAAAACCAATTCCAATAAAACAGATTTGAGATTTAAATCACGATCTCTCCACCGATCAAATATTTCAAACCAATTGAGATTTGTGATCCCAATTGATTAAAATCATTTAGAAAAGTTTGGGGAAAGACGTGGCAAGATTTAATTTTGAAAAATGACAGATAAGGACCAATTAAAGACGTTAAAGATTGTTAGTGTCAGGTATGATTGTTTTAGAGATCTTTAAGTAAAATAAAACAATTTCACAATCAAACAAGAACAGAAAAAATTTCATTTTGACAGATCTTTGAGTTTTAAATAAAATCATACCATGACATAACATTAAATCTTTAGATCACCACATTTTAACGTACAAACCGGAACTTTTATGAAGAAATATCGTTTTAAAATATTTTATTTTAAATCACTCTCCCCCTCAATCGATGACCGTAGTCGATGATTGAGTGACTTAAGTTTTGATAAAATGAAGTCCGGTGATTTCTAAAATTAAGTCCAATTTATTTTCAAAACAATATTTTTCCATTTTCAAAACAACATTATTTAAAAATTGTTTTAAAAAAATGGTATCATCACAATTGTCCTGCACAAAGATACGTTAGGTGGTTGAGAAGCTTATGTTGTTGCTGTAGGGCTTGGAAGAAAAACCGTCTGCTGATGCAGTGAGACTTCTTATGTTGCATTTTAATGCCAACTGAGGTCAAATTAAGCTCCGTTTCTTCACTTGCTGAAGAAAACCATCTACTGATGCAGTGAGACCTCTTACGTTGCATTTCATGCCAACTCTCCATTGAAGTCAAATTAAGCTCCGTTTCTTCATTTGTCGACCCAAGATATAGTTGCCTTTTCCTTTCGGCATCCAATCATCATCAATAGTGGGATCCGGATCGGGAACATTCTTATATACCAATATACCTGCATACGTTAGTGAACACACATACAGATATATGGTGGTCGACATCACCCAAATAGCAATCGATTAATAAAAGTCAATTCAACATATCAATCAGTTCATATAAGGCATGGGAATAATGTGTTTCATCAAACTATAATCATCTAATCCTAACAATCATATCCTAAATTACCAGTCCTTCGACATAGGCACGTATCATTTTTAATTAAGCACGTAGGATAATTAAGAAAGCCCGTTAGATGATTTCGATTTGAAAATATTATCCCCCTCAATCAATGTCACACCCCCAAATTACCTGTTTTGCAGCGGAATGGAATTCCTGGGGATTGACTGTCATAGCATCACAATCACAGTTATATTGAACGACCTAAAGTGTCGTTTGGAAAATACATCGTTTGATTTAATAAAATAATCAGAGTTTACAAAGTATAGGTCCCAAATGAAAATCAACTTGTGCAGAAATAAGTTTGTTACAATTCAAACGATGTTTTTAAAGTGTATAAATCCCATGAGAGACGCGTCATCACCACGACTCTATAATAAGTCCACATGCATGCCATGAAGTGTATGCCTTAGATACCTGAGATAAAACATGCTTAAAACTGTCAACGCAAAGGTTGAGTGAAATTCATAGGTTTAATTAATTCGTTTGAACACAATATTCGTAGTGTGAGTTACATTATTCCACACTCATCGTTGAAAACAAAACAGCATTTATTTCACTAAGTTCATGACAACCAAAGTGTAAACCTCGTACCAATAGAAATTGGTAAAAATCGTTTTATCGCAGCCCTAATATGGTAAACTTGCCAATTTACCTTAATGATTCAAATATAGTGCGTTCAATTTCCCCTAACTGGGTCAATAAGAACGGGAGTGTTAATTCCAATAGGCCTATTCACAATATTCGCGCTCACTCGCAAGTGACTAATGGTGCATGATGTAGGGACTTCAAACATGGCAATTGATTACTTAGTGACAATAAAACATTTGGATATAGCATACAGTTCAAAGCATTTGTGTTCGATTAAAAATGTAGCATGTATCTCCCCCAAGAGTTTGTAAAACAATTAAGTAATAGAAAGTGGGGCTATGAACTCACTTGGTACAATGATGCGATGACAAAAGTGAATACACCGAAATGAGGCGCAATCTCTAACTGCGACCTATTATGAATGATATGATATATAATAAGTCATGATGTAATGTTATGCATGCAATTCGAATGATATTTATACCACTTATGAATTTTTGAAAATAATCCTTTTCGTCGAAAAATAACCTTTTAACGTCTTGACCATTTTTTAGATTATCTTACATGTATTTATGTTGAAATGATATCCGACGATAATCATTTAGTGATTTATTAAGAGATTATAACTTTTCGTCGTAAAATAATGTCGTTGAAATTTCCATGTAAGTGACTAAAACGGCCTCTAAAATCTAGTCGTAAAATGGTGCACGTCGAGCGTTAGGAAACAAACTCAACGGTTTTGGGAAGCTCGTAT
This sequence comes from Chrysanthemum seticuspe, assembly GCA_019973895.1. NCBI lineage: Eukaryota > Viridiplantae > Streptophyta > Magnoliopsida > Asterales > Asteraceae > Chrysanthemum > Chrysanthemum seticuspe. The sequence continues at coordinate 267,245,426 of BPTQ01000006.1, read as the reverse complement.
CATTATCTCAAAGTTTTAGTGTTTAAGTTTCCATCCTAGAGGTCTCGATCACAAAGAAAAATATAGATTAAGTATGGTACTTTAGTCCAAAATATCGTTTAAGAGTGGTTTTCGGCCAAGTTTGAGTGATCGTATTTAATTCATTACAACTCCGCTAGACAAACGGTCGGACATTTTGGAAAATATGCTTGGCGAACTTACTTTTACTAGAAGACATCACTTTATAAAAAGTCCTACATCAATGTTAAAAACGACCTTCAACATGGTTACTTGTTTGCCGTAATACTTGTCTATTAGAAATATAATAGTTTTTCTTATATAATAAAATTACGGCAACTTTATGTAAACGTGTATAATTTAATCGTTACAAATCCGTTTTCTACGTTTTATATGTTCTTAGCTTCGTATCAAAGTATACTAATATATTTTTGATAAGTCGAAATAATTTATAACGCCTAAGCCTCATTTTTGACTCGTACAAAGTAAACGTAACATGCTGAAATTTTCAGGATTTTATAGTTTTCGTCGCCTAACTTGAAAAATTCATAACTTCTTCGTTATAACTCCGTTTTAACCCGTTCAAGCGGCCACGTTTTCGTTTTAAAGTGTATTTTCTTAATATCTAGGCCAAAAATTTTTATCTACTGTCGAAAATTCCAGATTTCGAAAATAAGGACAGACCCTTTTTAAAACTTGTCGAAATGAGTTTTTCTCGAGCCAAACCTATTCTAACCCATTCAAAACAACTCCGAAGCTATTCTAATCCTACCATACACCTTCTTAGGGTGTCATGGTTTCCTAGACATCACCAAGAGGGATATATTACAAGGAATAATTATAGGATGACATTTTTATATATAACTCTTAAAAACAATGAAAAAGTGGTATAAACATCCATAAGACTTGCATGTTTTACTCAAATATGATGAAATGAATATGAAATAAATATGAAAGATGAAAAATGGACATGAGATGCTTACTAGTTAACTTGATGAGGTTTATGATCAATGGTTTTATCCTAATCACCCAAGGTTTTTATTTCACAACCTTAATCAAGAGTGATACTAGAGTATATAAAACTTGATTAGAGAAAAATTTATGATCTCCTTCTTGGTCTCTTGTGGTTGCCGGTTTTAGAGAGAAGAGAGGAAAGGAAATGGTTGATCTTTTACTTGTGAAAATAATGAATGAATGTGTTTGTGATATTTTAGTATAATACAATATACTTAGTAAGATATTTGGCAAGCCAAATGACTCACCCCCCTTGTGTCGACAAGGGGGTATTAGTCATGCTTATACATTTTTTTTTTTATATATTATGTATAAGTACAATTAAATGTAAGTTAATTGAAGTTAAGTGTTAAATTGTATACACATTTGAGTATTTAGGATAGCGTTAGATAAAAATAACTTTTAACGGGTCAAGATAAAATATATTGAGATCATAAAAATTATAAAAATACATTTCTTGCAAAATTTGAGTGAAATAATAATAATCGTGTAGTATTTAAGAAAACCGTCGTAATTATATAAATATAACAATTTATATACAAAATAAATTTAAAACACTGAGTAAACTCATAATATTATTTTTATAAACTTAATATAAGTATAAAAATATATCGGGATAATTTTTGGAAGTATCGGATCAATTGTTCAAAATAATTAATCACGCGATAACGTTTATTTAATAAGAAAATTATACGTTTAATGAAAAATGCAAAACCATGCATGAACTAATATGATGATAATGATGCTAATGATATGTAGACTAAACCTAGTCTATATGAAATGTCCCTGATGATTGTTCATGAATTCGCAGCTAAACCATTAAGGTTACGCGAATTTGATACTCGTAAACCTAGTTTACGAAAAATGATGAAATAGTGAAACTTGAATAGTGATTTTCTCCGGGAATGAATAGTATTTCGTGAATAGTAAATTTTGAAATACGTTCTTAGAAAATTACTTCGACTTCGAAAACGGTGAATAGTAAAATTTTGAATAGTAACTGGTGAATAGTAAATTCCCGAGATGAATAGTAAATTTGAGAAATGACCTGAAATTGCGAGTTGTCACAATCAATGACTCATTTTATGAAAAGATTAAAAGCGCGGAAGTCATTGATTGAGATTGCAAATTTATGAAAACTACGATACTGATTGATTTACAAGCAACACAATTTACCACCATTTTTGGAAAACAACAAATATTTTTCTGAAGAATTTTAGAAGGAAAAATATTTGAGTGGGAACATCTGTCCTTCGACATACTTTCCTCAATTTTTTTTAGGATAAGTGCACGAAATATTTGAAAATTGGTTTAGCGCAGCACTTTCCTTTCTTGAAGAGCGGGTTGCTATCTGAAATAATAGCAAACCATAGTTTTAAGCACGGGTTACAGTCTGAAATAACTGCAAGCCATATTTTGAAGTGCGGGTTACAGTCTGAAATAATTGTAAGCCATCATTTGAAGCCCGGGTTACAGTCTGAAATAACTGTAAGCCATTTGATTTATGACATGTTTTGAAAAATAATATTTACACCTTCTGCTCGAACTTCATCTATGGTCCCGTGCCATTATTGAATGACATTTCTAAGACCGCAGATGTTATCGATACCAGAAGACATGTCTTAGAAAAACAATATTTTTGGTCTTTTTCAAATTTTCTGATTTTTATGGGTTTTTGATGGTTTTATATTTTTCTATTTTCTTTTTGTTGGTTTTATATTTTTGTATTTTGTTTTTGATAAATATTTATAATGATAGAGTAGATGATATAGTTTAAGAAGATGATGATACGAGTACCGAGATAAGGATATCGAGCGGCCCCGTTGTAGAAGATAGAAGTCATCATCGCTAAAACTTTCACCACCAAAGCTTCCGAGGCTCTTGCATTGAAGAAAGAAATTGAACCATCTGAAAGTGAGACTTTGGCAGCTTCCCCCCAAACCGAAAATCCTTTAGCTGAGCAGATTCAAAGCTTTCTTTCAAGCTTCCCTTAGCCAGGTGCACAAAGATGCACACCATTATCATCGAACTTGCTGCTCCTTTTAAGAATAATCATCGTGATTCGTCGTTCGGGGTTATATCATCCAATAGAAGAATAGAAACGTTTCATCCCACGTTTAAATAACTCTTCTCAAATTCCTTTTCCACTGAAGTCTGAAGCAGTCCAAACCAAAAGGTGTCAAGAGACCACTTCCCCTGAGTAGTTGAATTGATGCAGCCCGTCTCTTTAGAATAGAGCTCAATAGCCCGAATACACAAATAGAGTTCCAAAGAATAAATGATTTAATCCCCACACTTGTGTGCCTCTGTTATCTTCAGAAACTGACTCCCTCTTACATCTCTTCCCCCACTTAGTTGGAATAAGAATACTAAACTCCATGAGTCAAACCTTGAGTATCTCTGCGGTAATGACAATAGTCTTCCCGGGATATCTTCAATCCCTTATAAGTATTAATTTCATCAAGTTTACTCGCGTTTAGATACGTGTCTCCTTCCCCTTTGCTGGTTTTGATACTTCAAAATCAGCAACTCTATGTAAGCCCGTATACATGAAATCTTTTGAGAAGAACACTTGTAATCTTGTGGGAATCAACATGCTGAAGTAGAATGTGAGCAAGTCTAATTGGGGATTAAATCAGACATTTCACCCTCCCCCAATTAGTGCTCTCCCCTAAACCGACAATCTGTTTGATAGATGCCCAGAATAAGAAGAAGTCTTTTGATAATCAAATGCAACTCCTCTTTTAGTCTTCTAACATGTAGCAGAGAATGTAGAACCGACTGTAGAGTCGACCTTCTTCAAGATTGTTCAATTGGGGATCAAAAAGTTAACATCTTCATCTCACCAAAAAGGCATCCCAATTAACTTACCTCTTGTAAATCCCCTTAACTGAAATCCCTCCCAATCAAACAAGAACATAAAGATGTTCATCAAGGAAATCAACAATCAGCCCGCAACGAACACACGAACTGGTAACACCAAGAAAACAAGAACAGAAGGTTGTTCGGAATCATCATGTTGATGTGCACGTGAAGCATTAACCGGAAGCACTTTGTCGTTAAACACATATCAGCTTGTGCAGATGTCAACCAACGGCTCTTAGAAGAAAACTCCATGTGAAGAAGACCCGATAAGAAGAAGATATGTTCTTACATGAGTTAGGAGCCGTATGACCATATATTCTCATATATCGATCAACCATGCATAATTATCATACTTCTTCTCCCCCTTAAGAATTGCATATGGAGTTGCCATTCTTGATTGAATAAGTGAAATCATCCAAATGTAGTCTATTCACACTTCTCCCCCGCAAAATTAGCACATGATGTCGCCATCGTCATTATAGTTGAACAAGTGGAATAAGAAAACAATCAACAGTAGCCCGGTTCACTTGATGTTTGAAAGCGCATGGAAAAAGCATGAAGCATGTTGATGAGAATGGTCATTAGTGAGAAGATTTCTCTTCTTCAGAAGATAAAGCGCACTGAAGCGTACACTTTTCTTTTCTTTAGAGTACGAGGCTTGAACTGTTGTGTTCAAACGTCATAATGTTGAAGTACGAGGCCTGAACTGATGTGAACAGACGTCATAATCTCTCCCTTTTCAGCTCTCTTGGCAAAACTTGTAATCAACCCCATTATCATTCAGTAGGCTCTTTGAAGTGACAGCTGATGGAGAAAACCCAATATGATGAATTTGACCCTGAAGTAAACTAACCCGGACTTGTGACTTAAACTTGCACATATGTAACAAAGAGCGGTGCTGAGACTTCATCCTCCATTGAATCTCTAAGTACTCTATACTCTTCATCCAACCAACCATCAAGTATAAGACGTACATCACCTCTTGAAAATCCACAATTGAATGTGACACTGAGCACTACAACGTAACTCCTTAAAGTGATAGTTATTTTGTGGTGGTATGAGCCCAATTCCCCCAAGTGGTAAAAGAAAAGGAAAAAGTCACCCAACAATAACTAGATTTCCAAGTCTTCATTTTTTGATAATAAGCTTGAACAAGGATCTTAAAGAATCTTCATCCATCCATCCCCGATACCTTTAGATACTAAGTACACTCGCCCGTGATATTTCACTTCAACCTCAAATAACTAATAGTGAATTAACGCCGTTGTCACATCTTCTGTTTAAAAGCTCAAATCTAGCCTTCTTTGACATTTAAATGAACTTTGATAATGGTTTCATCCCGACCATGGTAAAAGTACATAACCCCGTAAAACCATGTAATAACCAAACTGCCATGAAGAAAATCCAAGCAATCACCCAATTCATGAAGTACACCCTTTTATCCCTTCTTTGAAGTAGAAACCGTAGCACCCGCATCAAATAAGATCCCGAAACACTTTTTCTTTTCTCCAGGATGACTCCATCATCACGGGATTTTACAATTCTATGGTTTAAACCGAGAAATAGTTTCTTTCGCGGGATTTTACAAAACCAAGAATAAACCGTAAGATAGATCCGGAAATGCACTTTACAATTATCAGGATGTTTCCATTGTCACGGAATTTTACAAGTCTATAATTTAAACCAAGAAATAGATTCTTTCGCGGGATTTTACAAAATCAAGACAAAACCATAAACAATGTTAGCTTGAATGTGTTCAGACAACTTAGGTTTCGGTAAATATCTGTTTTAGCGGAACATGCATCGGTTCATCAACGATTCTTACTCAAACATCAACAATATCCTCAACCATCCAGTAAATACATTGGAATACACATCATTCACGCATTCAGTCGGCTATAGCAAGGATCACATGGAGAAATAAGCCCGATATACCAAACTTGATCATGAAGTAAAATTTCCCAGATTTGTTACTTAAACTTGTACTAATCCTTGTGAAGAAGAAACGGTGTACCCAATGTACAAAACCTCTTGACATTCTCAACTAAGTGAGACACCGAAGTGATAGTTACGTTGTGGGTTAAGCGAGAAACAATCACAACCGTAATTAAATAACCAAGTCTTTATCACCCTCTATAAACGACCAAACAAGTCATCTTCGCGGAAGGGTAGAAAGAAAGAAGACGAAATAAGTAAACGCACCCGGAAAACGTCACTTCAAATCCAAATAAGAAATACCGTCCAAACAACCCCGTAGTCAACTTTGTTCAACCATTAATTCAAGCCGTGACATATTATTCTAGAAAATGTGTATACCAAAGTACCACACCTCATAACCCACCGAATCACATCATTACCTTAACTCACATCATCAACTAATTTTCATCCTGTGAACAAGAAATTAACACCCGATCCACTATAGTGACTAAACCTGATCAATTTAAGCTTTAGAAAGCCCATGTCCAATTAAGCTTATGTTCCCGTCTAATTAATCAAGGTTTATATTGATCTTGTTTTAATATCTAAGTCCAACATTCAACATACTTCCAAAATTCCATGTCCAATCCAACGAAATCATTTAACACAAAAAATTGTAGTTAAACTCCCTTTATCAAATGAAGAAATATCATATGTCCAGACCATCGAAACCAATCAATCACGGAAAGAATTAGGCCCAAGAAGCACCATATATCCGATTTATGACCCTTGAAACACAACCCACGAGAAGCCCATGAACTAACTCAGTAATAACCCTAAGAATCCGGGTATTTAACATTCACCTCACACACATTGACCTAAATTTTTCATCTCTAACCAAACCCTAAAAGATATAACCTCCGCCCCCCTCTTATTTCACTACACAGCACAAAGAAATCATCACACATAACTCTTTTCGCAGAACTCCTCGTTTAGAACGAGTCTTCTCAAAGACTTTGCCACAGAGATGGCATAAGATGAATGGCAATTGAGTCGAGGGGCTTAGATACGCCACAGGGATGGCTTTAGCAAGTATGCATAGATCTCCAAGATTGAATTGATATTCCATTCTCCTCACGGGTAGGTTTTAATTGAATATATTTTCGTTTAATTGCAAATCAAAACCAAAAGAAAGATGGATTAACACACGAGTTGTGTTGATTCAATCTTTTTAGATTTGGATAGATAAGGAGTTGAGGTCGTTTTTTCAATTACTTGAAACCAAATCTGTGATGATTATTTTATTTCGTGAGTCAAACCTTGAATGGTTTTGATGTTACTTAGATTACCACGAAATGAAGGGACTGAGATCTAGAATTTGATATTAAATTTATGTGTGTTGGGGAGTCAGGCGGTAAAAATAGGCCATGGACCAATGATGGATTCCTGAGGTCAAGTCATGGTGGTTTTGGTTTGAGGTCATGATGGTCATGTAGATATGAATTTGATATTAAAGGTTTGGACTCATGATGGTGAAAACTGAGGTTCAATGATTTGGTATCTTGATTTTGGTATTTGTTGGTCTTATGTCATACACTTCTTACCCTTTCTGTCCAAAACAAGTCGCTAACCTTTTTTCAGTTTGACTCAAAAGTCAAACCAGTACAAGTCGCTACATTTTTCATAAGCAAGTCGCTAGCCATTTTGAGTCATAAGTCGCTATTTCAGATTTAGACACAAGTTGCAAACTTATAAATATAAGTCGCTACATCTGAATAGACACAAGTCTCTAGCAAAATTATGAGTCAAGTCGCTAAGATTTTTTTGACTCAAAAGTCAAAAACCACAACTCGCTATTATCAACTCGCTACACAGTGAAAACATTGAACCTAGACGACTTGTAAAGACAAGTCGCCACCAGTGATTGTAACAAGTCGCTAGGTAGAAATTGTGATTTTTCTGATGAGTTTTCCGACTAAGTTCCGACCATCATCATATTTTTCCAGAAAGCAGCATATTAGTATACAAGTTTGCCCAGTTTGACCATGTAATTTACCAGTTTGACCACATAAAAGACCAGATAAACAAAACAAAGAGTAGGCATTTGGACAAAGCTTACACAAACAGATTCAATACATACTTGGACAAAAATACTCACTTGGACACATGTTGAAACCAGTTAAGACCAAAGACCAACAGAAGAATACCAAAACAAGTTAAAGAACTGTTTACCCAAAGAACGTATTCCGACCACAAAAACGTATCAAAACCAGTTTCAAATAAGTATCAAAACCACAAAAAATCATCAAGACAAAACAACCTTGGCTCTGATACCAATTGTAGGATCGTAATATTATTGTGTTTGATGATTCGGGTGGTCTTGGATGATCAAAATACATGTTAGACATTTTAGAGAGAGAAAATAGAGAGATGGGTGTTCTTGCTAGAGAGTTGCTTTGTAAATTATGGAATGTTAGATTGAAAGCCCCACCCCTTCCATGGATGGAAGGGGTATTTATACTTACAAACATAACGACCTCCTATCGGCCTGTGGATCAGGTATACAGTGGGTAAAGACCCGTCCTTCCTCCACGGTGTTACACTACGCTAAACTAAACTAATAACTAACTAATAAACTGATAAATAACGTAACTAACGACATGTCTACGAGCTAACATATGCTAGACCATAATTGGGGTGACCGACTCTTTAACATGGAATTTCCAATTCCTAACAGAGTTCTAGAGAGAGAAAGTGAAAGAGAGTTGGGAACTTTAGTGAGACAAAGAAAAATGTATTATGAAAGCTCCAACCCTTTGCCTTGCTAGGCAAAGGGTATTTATAGGTTCATACATGACACGCCTCCTACGGGCTGTGGATCAGGCATACAGTAGGTAAATACCCATCCGTCCTCCACGGTGGTACTTAACAAATTACTTACTAACACTAAATGACTACGACTACGAGCTTTCTAACGAATACATATACTTGAGGTGACCGACTCTTTAACTACCGGATTTTCTAAATCCTAACATGATTGCCGCTGTACGCTTCTTCTATTGGAGTGCGATCCTTTGTAAACCCAAGCAAAGTAACCGAAACTAGGGTAGGGATGGCGAATAGGATTCTAAATTATCTTATGGAAGAACCATTCACCTCCAACACCCATGCACAAATCAATGACGTATCAAAACCAATGTTCATCCCATAAATCACAAGAGAGGTTCCAAGATCGGAAACATAGAATGGAACTGGTAGTTGTTTCTTAAACTCTGCGGTATGTCTATAACGTTAAATTGGCTGCTTATCAAATCAAAAGAAATCAACATATAACTCTTGTACGCAAGACCGTCCTCATTAATTAACGTTCCACTCCCAGCCCAATAGATAAAACGACCTACAACTGCCTGACTTTTATGTTTCAATTTGATTGTTTCACGTGGGGGTGGGTGGAAATTTTCAAGGCGTCTCTACCTTAACGAGTTCAAAGAAAAAACTGGCACATAACAGAAACCAGTTTCAAAAACAGGATAAGAGACCTTCACAATAGTCGGGTCAAGAGTGTCCGGACGGACGCCAAAACAAAAACAAATCTTTTGACATTCAATTTATTTGTGTAAAACGGGACAAATACTTCAAGTGATTTTTTGATTGCCGGGTTCCAAATAACAGCCTTTAGATTAGAACCATAAACAAAACACGAAAGACCATTAGAATTGCCAAATGCAATCATAGATGAAAGCTGTAAATCTGTATGAAGTACCCTAGTGGTTAGATTTTCATCTACAGCTAACATAAAACCTTGGAAAGCTTGATCAAATGTTAGTGTAAAAAAACACTCATCAGTAAGACGAATATACCGTATTTAAAGATGAATGTTCCACAATCTATGCTAGACTTCCATAACTTTTAAATAGTGCGTAGCTGGAGTATAGACTTAACATGTTGCCTACTGATGATATCTAGTTGAACATCCAGTGGTATATTGTCAAAAAATTTGTTAAACAAAAGAGGAAAGCTTGGGCTAAAGATATGAAGTGAATAAAATTTGTATTGAAGAAAGAAATAGGGAATAGAGAAATTTTAATGAGATGTACCTTGATGTACTTTAGGGCAACCTAATATTAAATTGTACTATATACCAAATATTAATATAATATACATAACATATAGAATTGGTTTGTAAACCAAAAGCTTTTATTCTGTAACCACACTTTCTGCATTACATTGTTGTACACTGTGCAATACACTTTGCGCCACATGGTGTTTTTTCATAAACAAAGCAATAGCCCTTAACAAATAATTGTGTATGTGCACGGGTATTTACAAACGAAATGCCGTTGAGTTATAAAAAATAAATAATCATCGAGTTTTATATAACACAAATAAAAATATTTATAGTCAAAGTTGAAAGAAAAATACTTCAAAAGTCAACAGTTGACAATAATTATGGGACGAAGGGACATTAAGGATCGTACCTTGAAAGACTGATGAGAATTTTTTTATTCAACCTTGTGCTTCCAGAAGTATTCAAGCATCCGTTCACGGTAAGCTAACGTTATTTGAAGAGGGTCGTCTACTTCCAGTGGCTGGTTACGGAGAAATCTGTACAAAATAATGCACACCCATACTCCGCAATCGCCACATTCGTCGGATTGTTGTGGGACTTCTGGACACCGGTATGTGATTATATAATCCTCAGGTGATATGCCCTTACTTTGCAGTACACCAGTCTGTGTTAGATACAATGTAAGTTGTTGTTGTAACTTTCTCCTCAAACCTCGGCACCACTGTGTAGCTCCACTGGCTAACCCGAGAGTGTCATAAAAGTAAACAACTTCAGTGCCGATATGGAGCACACCGAGACACCAGTGTTTTTCAGGTTCATTCACGGGAAAATACACCTAATGTATAAAACAATTGAAGAATATTATAAACTGTGTATAACAGTACTACTATATATACAATAAGAGTCTAGCAAACTGACGTTTTCGACATCTCGCCAAGCCACAAGGTATGTTGTGCCATTTGAATAAGTGTTAAACATAGTATCAGCTAGGATTTGAGTGCAGAAATTACACCCTGCCAAAGACCAATCTCCATTGGCTGGTCTAAACAACCACATCAAATCAACTCATACATCCAAGTGTTGCGGACATATAAAGCAAATAAAAACTGCTAATATTTAGTTTCTAACTAACAAAACGTAATAATAAACAAATTTAATAGACCAGATAGGCATCAGGGTTCCTTACTAAGTCATTAAGCCACCCACCGGTGCAATCTTCAATACATGCCAAGGCTACCCAAAAACGCCTAGTAGCAACAACGGCACCAGAGCCCCAAGGAAACCTATAAACTAATGGTTTTTTAAGCTTTAAATAGTTGCGAAGGTAATCAGGCACATTAACCTTGTTCTTGTTACATTTCGGGTGTCGTAAAAGTTCCTAAGAAAAACTATTGATTAACATAAACCCAATAATAATAATGTGAGTGGATTAACAAACAGAACCCACTTCTTCAAATGGTTCAATGGTGGGTGAATAAAAGTGACTAACTGGACGCGTTTTGGGGTTTCCAGATGTTTCCTGAAAACATACTTGAAAAATAAGCAGACAAACAAACAATATTTGTTTCAGTTACAATTTTACAAAGTGCTTTACATCTGAACCGACAGCCGGGAGAATAGCCTTGTTACTGACACCATACGCTCTTGTAATACGGCGGCATGGAGTAACTGATGGTTTTGGTTGCCCATTTGGTGATTTGACAGTCCCAGTCAACTTCATAAAATGTCTTAGAATGCGCTTTTGTTTACTGACGTTGTCGTTTAATTTTTGTCTCTTCTTTTTGTTCGTATTTTGAGCTGAGAAAAGTTCTTCCAACAGAGGTTTGTCATTAGGACCTACCACATTTGCAAATGCCACTTTGTTGGATTTAACCTGAGATTTAGCTGCGTCAGCATCTTTCTTGGTTGGTGTTTCTTTCTGGCTAACCACACCGACATCATTGTTACCGGGTTGAAGGCCAACAAACGATTTTTTGTCAACCACCTCCTCCTCTTGATTATCACAATCCATTACATCTAAAGACGGAAAATACAATGTTTTATTGTCGCTTTTGTTCAAATTCTCTTCGGAGGAAACATGTCCCAACTTAGGTCTGTCATATTGTCCTACCACATTTCCATATGGCAGGTTGTTGTCATTAAACTGAGATTTAAAAATATGGTATGTCAAAAACAACACATCAAATTTTTTTTATTATTCGCGTTGTTTTACTGATAATGTAGGTACCTCAACATCTTTGTTGGTTGGTGTTCCTTCTTCTGTATGCACACCAAGAATATTTTTAACGGCTTCAGGTTCCCCAGCAGATTGTTTCTGAACCACCTCTTGTTGTTGATTATCACAATCCATTGCATCTACAGAATTATTACCCGAAACTTTATCGTCGTTTATGTAAGATGACCAATCGTTACCACAATCCGGGTCCTGATAAATTTTAAATATATATACATAAGTAGGAAGATATGTAATAATTTATATTTAAACTGTAAGTGAAAGATAACATACATTAATGGGGTCACCGGGTGTTTTTCTTTTCCTCGTTAGATGCAACTGGTTCAAGTTGAGTACTACTTTGAACTTCATATTCCATAGGAGGACATTTTTTGGTCAAGGCACAAGCTTCTACAAGAATCCCAAGGTTCCATGGTTGCGATTCTTTAGGCCCATCATCATTTTCAATGTCCGTTGGATGGTCCGCATCGACGACCTTATCCTCGTTAGGGCCTAGAATATGAGAAGACGTGGCCTGTAGCGACCAAGGTTTGATATAAGTGTAGACATGAAAGATATTTGAGTTTGGTATAAACATTAGAGGTAAACTGAAAAGTAAATACAAACCTTGGAATCATCGGGATTCACGTTAGACTCGTTTGGATTGGCAGAACTTTTAGATTGATCAGGAACAACGACGGCATCATTATAAAGACCCAAAAGTTTCTGTACTTTTGAAAGTCTGCTTTTCACAGTCATAAACACATCAACAAACGCCGGTGTGTTTCTGACCGAATGTATGCCATTTTCTATCATCTCAAGTTTTTTTTATTCAAATCCACTAACTCACCAAATAGAGCCCCTGTTGAAAGAGTGGTCCCCGTTTGTGCAAGATTTAAAGAAGGTGGTTGTTCAATGTTGAAAGAAAGTGCGTTTTGAGATAACCCCTGGCGTTGAATTTCCATGCCCATTTGTAAATTGTAATTGTCTACGAATTCATTTGTATGCTCTGAAATATTCTCACCAGCGTTTGTATCTGGAACAGACAAACCATCTATAAATTGGGCGCTGGCAATACACCACGGTTGCTTCATTTCAGCTTGTGTTGCAGAAAGTTCAACAATGGGAGTTGAATCCTAACAACCAAAAAAATTACAATTACTGATATTGTGAACAAAATTAAGTACAAGTTAGTATGGTCTGCATTGTAAGATTGTGTGATGCCTACCGATCCAAAGAGATTACAACAGTCTACTTTTCGAAACTTTGAAAGTCGTGACCAAGCTAGACCACGTGGAATGACCTTATTGTATTTCGCCCACCAAAGTAAGCTTTTAGGATAACTCTCCAAATCCAAATCTGTAATACCCACTACTGTCATATTTTAAGTGTAGGTATGCAGTTGTCATTTTTCAAAATGTTTCAAGGTTTATCAAAGTAAAGGTCATCTGTATAGGATGAAACAATAACACAACAACATTATTTATAAGTACTTTGGAATGAATAAGTAATAACACAACAAAATACAATTAAAAGATTTTAATAACCTATTTTTGAAATTTTTGGTAATCAAAGTTAGACATACATACATTAGTACAAACTACTGAGAATTCTAACCTTGAAAGCCCAAGTGAACCCGTATAGATTGTATGTGGCACTGAACTTTGGGTTTTTTTCAATTTTAACAGATGATCTTTTCTGTGTATATGAACAATATTGACAGTCATTTGATAGAATTTATGCCACATATATTCACTCCAAGGTAAAACATTCCAATCATCAAAATCCTCAACCAAAGTCAATAAATGATTAGGGATGCAATTCTTGTCTTCTTTTCCCATAAACACCAGCTCTCCAACTATCAACAGACACACCCTAACAACATTCTCATCAGAAAGAGATAACCACCTTTTTCATCTTTAACAAGTTCCAAAAGATCAATGCCATATACATTTGTTATAAGACTAGTCTTTTTTTCAGGAAATATACGATCACAAAATGCGCTAGATCGTTTAATCGGTTTTGAAACTTTGCCAAATTGAAACCCTGTTATCAGACAAAATTCTTTCCGGCCAAACTATAACGAATGATCCCCAATATAGAATGTTAATGTAGGGGAATCAGACGAGATGTTAGAAACATATACCTGATGTTGTAAAACATAATGCATCAGAAGGCAGTCATTATCGCACGACTTTATATCCAACCATGGACCAAAAACTGTTTACCTAAACATCCTTTCGCGATTATCATTCTTGCATAAAATGAGTTTAATATCTGGAAGCAACTTCAATGTAGAACGAACTGCGATTTTACAATCGTACAACCTTAATTTAGTCATCCGGAATTATACAGTAAACTTAATTAGGGGTTAGAGGGTTCTATGAAATTAGATGTGTTGTAAATACTGTTTATTAATTTAAGAATTCTAGAAGTAGATGTTTGATTGTGTGTGCATGTGATGTTGTGTGAGTATGTGTCTCAGTTTTATTATTATTTTGTTTTTTGTAATAAAATCAGTGTAAAATGACCAGAATATCCTCATGTATAAATAGTAAATACAAGTTGCCCAATAATATATAGTTGCCCAAAAAACATTTTAGTTGCTCAAAAAATAATACCTTACAATACATGACAAATACTTTCAAAATATGTACTTGTGCCATAGCTTTGTCGGACACATGGCACCCCATGATTGGCTCCAAGAAAATCGCTGGGCAACTGGTCCAGTTTCATACAGCCAAAAAAAACGGTCCGAAAAGTAATTAGCCTTAGGGCAACTAAGGCATTCCTATCATTTTCCCTAATTTTAATTATATATTGAACAAATGTATTTAATTTTAATTATAAAAGTATACTTACCGACGACATGTAGTCAGGGAATTATTTGGTAATTACCCACCAAAAATTTCATTATCATGCTAAATCGCTAAACAACAAACGTGTGTATTAAGTCCCGACGTCGTCGAGGAAAATCGTAGGGTATATCAAAAAGCAGCAAAACCATATCTGAGTTTTATATTAACCACCGGCGATTTTTGACTCCACCACAGCTCCACCACCGGCTATTATCACAGCTCCACCACCACTATTATCACATCTCCACCACGCCACCACTACAACACCATAGCTCCACCAGTACACCACCACAACTCCACCTCTACACGAGCACCATTATGCACTTTTCCTCCTCCTCTTCTCATGTTTAATTCTTTCCTTAACCCCTCTATTGTTTAATTCTTCTTCTTCTTCCTGACTTTTTCTTCCACGAAGGTATATTCAATTTTTGTTCTTTTTAATTTATGTAATATGTTAGCAATTGATATTATGTGTTTTATGTTTTGTTTTATTATTTTTTTTATTTGTTTTAATTTTTTTGATACTAGGGACCACAGCCGAGAGCCGAGACAGCCAAGTACCACATTCATCTCCAAAAGGTATTATCATTTTCATTCTATTTATGTCTATAGCGAGGACATGGTGTCGTCAAAATTTTTAAGTGATTAATTTGTGTTTGTGTGACCACAGCCGAGACTAACCGGACCAGCCGAGACCACAGCTAGTATGTTTTTTTGTTTGTGTTTGTGTTTGGTTAATTACGTGTTTAGAATTGTAATATTTAGTTTGTGAATTTGATTTAGTATGTTAGTCATTTTGTATATAATTGTTATAATTTTGCAAATGATTTTAGGATTCTTGTCGTTTTGTGTATATGCGTTTGGTTAGTATGCGTATGGTTAGTATGGATGCGGATATAAACTTGTGAATATGCGAATATGATTATGTAAATATATATTTAGAATGGTATTTGATTGTAAGAATTTTATGAAGGTGATTTTATTTTGTTAGTCAATTTATGTATTATTGTTAGACTTTTGCAAATGATTTTAGGATATTAGTCGTTTTGTGCATATGTGTTTGGTTTGTATGCTGTTTTGTTAATATTTGAATGGTATTTGATTGTTAGACTTTTGTGAATGTGAATTCGCTAACAATTCTGATGATAAAGTTGAAGTTGAAGTTGCGACTAATGTTGTTTATGATAGTTATTATGATTTAGCAGATTGATCTTAAATTGTAACTTGTAAAACAACACTTATTTGAATGCAATTGTATGGATTGTTTAAACATATATATTTATTTGAATGTGTATGTATTTGAATGTGTGCATGCTTATATCAATTTGTTCATGGATTTCTATATGTTATTCAACTTGTACTTTTACAGATGGCAAAAGCAGTCCCACGTTGTCACAGTGGTGACGGTGCCGGTGACCCACCTTCCCCTACCTTTAAGATTGATAGTGGTTGTCGTGGTAAGAATTTCCGGATTATTTTAAAAGAAACTTAAACTTAATCATTTGAATTTGGTTACTTGTTATTTTATGACTTTTTCACTCATTCAATTTGTAGGATCACGACCCCGAAGAGGAATGGGCAGGGGTAGGGGAGGGAGGGATGACGGCAGGAAGGCTGTGCGTAAAGCCATGAAGAACATAGCCCTCAATAAAGTCGTGGGCAATATCAGCCCGTAGCCGATTGGCTTTGACTTTAATGATCAGGGGACGTTCACTCATGTCGGCAAAAACACTAAGTGGTTCAGTAACTACGTCGGCGAGCTGATTAGGGAGTTCCCGTTGTACTATCCCTCCTGGCACGAGATCGAAGAGGAGAAGAAGGTGCACGTCATGAGACGACTCGGCAAGCTGATTATATTGTTTTGTTATCGTGTTCATTTATTTAAATGTGTATAATTATTTATATCTTTATATTTAATTCAGTTATATTTGATTGCAGGAAATGTTTAACTTGGAGCGCCACATGTGTGGAGAACAGTGGGACACTATTAGGGATGGCATCGACGCATATCTCGCAAGCCGTACAAGGATAATAATCATGACATTAAGTGATATTACTGGACTGCTAGAGGTGGGGATGACGTTGTGGATGAGATACGAAGCAACCCTCCTACGAACATGAAGCCGTCTGTATGGGAGAAGCATATCAAGTTCTACCCCGACGAGGCAAACGTCAGATGAACCGATGTCAATGGCCAGAACATGACGAAGAACACAGTCTACAGCCGCCACGGATCCCGCTTATTGGTCGTATCTCGACATGAATACGTAAGACACATTATGATTATTTTAAACATATATTGTTCATTATATATATAGTGTTTGTTTTGTCGTTTTTAATTTGCTTCTTCTTATATGCATGTGTATATACAGTTTGAGAACAACGAGACCCATGAGTTCCCGTCCCTCCTACAAAGCTTCTACGACTCACATTGCAAGAAGCGGGTATGGTTGCAGGATTCGGCCCGACTTCAATACGTAAGTATCATTTTTTTTTTCAAATACGCACTTTAATGATTTATTGAAACATAATCTAGTAACCCGACTAATATATTAATTTCCTCATGTTTCTTTAACTACATGGGAAGAAATGATCCGGCTGCGGGATCTGGGAGCGAATATGCTATCGGGGTAGCTTACACCGAGGAGGATATACTTTCCCTGGTTATAAAGGGCAAGCAGCGGGGTCACATAGCTGGTAGGGGTAGGGTGTTAGCCGGAGAGGCAAGACAAAGTTACCTTACACGCCGCCTCCACCTCCAGGTTTGTTCACTGGGCCCCAGATTGACTTGATGATGGCCGACAAAGACAAGAAGAATGCTGAAGCTGCTGAAGAGGCCAAGGCTGTTCGGCGCCAGCTCACTCCGTTCATGTTTGTATTCCAGTGTAACCCCCAAGAGGATGATTTAATGAGTCAAATGCCTTCTCAAGGCGAGGTAGGCTCGGGGCAGGGGGAGTGGCGCGGACGGGAGTGGTGATCTCGAGGATGGCGGGGATGATGACGAGGGGCAGTAAAGTTATATGTTATTTTGTGTCACTTATCATTGAAACTATGTTTTTGGCGACCTGTATCTTATTATTGTATAGTTTAACATTTTGGCGACTTGAACATTGTGGATATTGCAACTTTTATGGCTATGGCAGCTAGGTTTAGAGATTATAACACCCTTTTTGTAGACTTTGCAATGTTTTAATGTATTTGAAGGTGTTTAGCGATTATATATAAGTGTTTTAGCCATTATAAGTTCTTTTTCGGATATTGGCACGTCGGTATTGGTTGTGTAAAGGTTTTCGTTATGTACAGGTTGTGGTAATCATTGAGAGATACATAAGATTATTATTTCAAGACACGTTACCTTTGACGAGACGGTATTTCCTTTTGGCTCTATGACTCCTACCTCACCTCCCTCATATACATTTTTTGATGAGCCGATAATGTTATTTCCCATATAATCCGCTCTCTGCCCACTACACCAAATACAAACCCAACTAATCATACAAACACCACTCCCTTAACTACTCCCAATGATTTACCTACTTATCCTCTTTCGCCTATTCAAACGGACCAACAACCCAATAGCCCACTACCAGTATCGGCCAACCAACACCACCCCATTCGACTTCACCTATCCAAAATATGCAACAACAAACCACTTCAATCCGGTTAGTTAACCCAAACCCGGTTTCCGTTAATCTCATGGTCACATGTTTTCATGTCGGTTTTAATCGTCCTCCTGAGCGTCTAAATCTCCATGTGTCTACCATTTCACCCTTACCAAAATCGTATGTTGATGCTTTTAATGACCCAAATTGGCAAAATGCTATGAATGATGAATATAATGCGCTTATCAAGAATAACACTTGGACTCTTGTGCCTCGACATGCGGATGCCAACATTGTTTGTTGTATGTGGTTATTTCGGCATAAGCATTTAACAGATGGCACACTTAGTCGCTACAAGGCTTGCCTTGTAACGTATGGCAGCACACAAGTATCGGGTATTAATGTTGATGAGACCTTTAGTTCGGTTTTCAAATCGGCTACTATTCAGATCATACTTAGTTTGGCTACTTCCCGACATTGGCCAGTTGATCAGCTAGATGTCAAGAATGCCTTCTTACATGGCGATTTATCTAAAACGTTTTATATGCATCAGCCTCCAGGATTTCGTTATTATGCACATCCTGACTATGTTTATTGCAACGGTCTCCATATGGTCTTAAGCAGGCCCCTAGGGCTTGGTTTCAGTGATTTGCGGCGTACATTACACGTATTGACTTTACTTATAGCCGTTGTGACTCTTCTTTATTTTTTTTTCAGACAGGGGCCTCACACAACTTATTTACTCTTATATGTTGATGACATTGTTCTGACTGCTTCTTCTGAGGTATTGTTACAGCAGCTTATTGGTTCTTTGCATTAGGAGTTCTCTATGACGAATCTTTGTTCACTTAATTATTTTCTGGGAATTTTCGTTGTACGTGATCCCTCGGGTATGTTTTTATCTCAGCATAAGTAAGCATTGAGATTCTTGAGAGGGCACATATGGCTAGTTGCACCCCGGTCGGACTCCAGTTGATACAAAGTCCAAACTGGGTGCTGATAATCGGACATCATATCATAGTCTTGCGGGTGCTCTTCAGTATCTTACTTTTACTCGCCAGATATTTATTATGCAGTGCAACAAGTTTGTCTTTATATGCATGATCATCGGGAGCCTCATTTTTCGGAACTTAAACAGATTTTGCGCTATGTTCGAGGTACTCTAGATCATGGGTTACAGTTATATTCTTCTTCTACAACATCTTTGGTTGCTTACTCGGATGCAGACTGGGCTGGTTGGCCTACTACTCGATGATCGACTAGTTATTTTATTTTTCTTGGCAACAACTTACTCTCTTGGTCTTCTAGGCGACAACTGACGCTTTCTCAGTCTAGTGTTGAGGCCGAGTATTGCGGTGTTGCCAATGTTGTTGCTGAGACTTATTAGTTGCGGAATTTGTTACGTGAGCTGAATACACTTTTGTCTTTCGCTACACTTGTTTATTGTGATAATGTTAGTGCAATTTATTTGTCTTCTAATCCGGTTCAGCACCAACGTACGAATCATATAGATATTGATATTCATTTTGTTCGTGATTTGGTTGCAGTTGGTCAGGTTCGAGTTCTTCATGTTCCCTCACGTTATCAGTATGCGAACATCTTCACCAAGGGCTTATCTTCCTCTTTATTTGATTGAATTTCGTACCAGCTTGAGCGTTCGGTGTCCTCCCGCTCAAATTGCGAGAGAGTGTTAGTCGACATATTATTATTTAGTTGGGCTCAAGCCCATTGTATTCTGTATATTGTACCAAACTCAGTATTATTATTCATTCGTATTCACAAAATAACATTTTTTTTACTCAAATTTACGCAATTTGCGTCATCAAAAGTTATGGAGTAGTAGAGTACCAGTTGTGAATGTTGCCATACATTTTTACTTTTTTAACCTTTGTAATTGTTGCTTCGCTGAATTTACTTCACTAAAAAGCTTGAGTTAGCTTCGATTGTTATGGACTACTTAGTACTCTGTATTAATTTCCATCAATACATAAAGTCTTGAACACTATTATGTGGTGCATTGCATTTGTGAGTTGTTATGGGCGTTTTGCTCAAAAAAGTTATGAGCGTTGTCAAGAACCATTAATAAAGTTGTTTATATAAAGCGTCTTTGAAATGTTATTTAAATCGGCAACTTTTACGATGCATTTTCATGATGTAGTGATTTACGTACGTTCTCATTCGCCTTTTATATTATAATTAATTGAAGCACAATCCTTTTCAATCCATTGATGATTTTATCCCATTCAACGTATATGTCAGCAAATATTTAAACTTGATAATTGGTCCAATTTTACTATTAAAAAAAGAGTAAATTACATTGTTTGTCTACGTGGTTTGGCCAAAATCACATCGCAAGTTCCTCAACTTTCATTTTTGCATAATGAATCCTTATAATTAAGTTTCGTAACACTATACACCTCTATCCCCTATCAGTCAAGGGACTTGCGATGTGATTTCGGCCAAACCACAAGAACGAATGGTGTTAGAGATAAGGACAAATGGTGTTCCGAAACTTCATTATAAAAATTCACCATACAAAAATGAAAGTCAAGGGACTTGCGATGTGATTCCGGCCAAACCACGAGGATGAATGGTGTAGTTATAGACAGATGCCAACGAATGATTTATAAAGTGGACTAAATGCCACTTTCTAAATAATAAAAATGTGTTCATTAATATTATAGTCATAAGCAAAATAACTTGCGTGCCTAAAACATGAACCTAAAGATTTGATTGGTACATTAATTTGTGTGTCTAAAACATGAACCTAAATTTAAACCTAAAGATTGGATTGGTGCATTTGTTGTAAAAGTGGTTGGTGTAAAATGTAAAACTATATTGTGTCCCACCCCTTTGAACCAGTTTGGTAAGGCTTAAATTTCTTTCTGTTCGTGTTTTCTAAATCGAACCTCATCTAATGTTTGAAGGGTAACAGATTCTTGGACTATCGGTTTCTTAAAGACACTCGCCTAGGAACTAAACTAAATAGGGCCATTGGCCAGTCTTCCGATTAAGTTCTTAAGTTGTGCCGGTCTAGATCATATTTACACACCCCTACTTTGATTTCAAATTACCTGAGAAACCATATCTTATCTTTGAACTAGCAGGTTTTGGAATTTTAAACATAAGAGAACTGCCGGGAATGACAGAACAATAGAACTATACTTGGAAAAAATATTTATATAAAATGAATTTGATACCTACTTGAAGAACATTAGAATAAGAATTTCATACGAACAATTTGAATGCTGGTAATTATATACTTGTTTTTAGAGTGATTCTTTTGGTTTCTCGGTGATTCTATGCAACGCATTTAGGCAGGACATCAGAATATACATCGACTACATCTCTTACCATTTGCTACCGAGAGTCTAGTGCACTTGACCTTTCACTCGCATCCTCGTCCAGACAGAATTTTCTGAACTCTGAAGTTCCACGAGTTATGATCCTCCTGGTAACAAGACATAAGAAGGAAACATAAAAGCCAGGTAGGTTAATGGGTCAAAATGGGAAGAGCAGGTGTATTTGTTAAAATTTGTAATATATTATATATTTATATATGATTCTAACATTACGGATTAGAATAAAAATATAAGTTATTTAAAAATAATAATAATTTTGGATGTTGTAAACATTTGAATGCTTGTACATGACTTTTGACCCTCATTATACGCTACTTTTTTATACCAAACGAAACGACACAAATTGGCTCGTAATTTCCACCCCTAATTTGATACTCCCTCCGTCCCAAATTATAAGTCCATTTTGATTTTTTCAAAGTCTTTTCTTTCCTACTTTGACCTTAATTATTTTTTTTAGTGTTATATAATACTTGATGAAAAGTATACCAATGAAAAGGCATTTAAAACACAAGTCCATTTATATATTTTGCGTCAAGTATTATATAACACTAAAAAAAATAATTAAGGTCAAAGTTGATATAAAAAGACTTTGAAAAAGTCAAAGTGGACTTAAAATTTGGGACGGGGGGAGCAATTTAGTTATGACAGTGCACATTAAAAAATATATATATATCAAACCTTAATGTGTATCAACCTCCTCTTGCTCGTGCTTTTGCTTATGCTTATGCTCTTTCTCTTGTTCTTGGTCTTTCTCATTCTTATGCTCTTGCTCTTGCTCTTGCTTTTGCTTTTGCTCTTGTTTCTGCTCTTGCTCTTGCTCTTGCTTTTGCTTATGCTCTTGCTCTTGATTTTGCTTATGCTCTTGCTTTTGCTTATGCACTTGCTCTTGATTTTGATTTTGAACTTGTTTTTGCTCTTGCTCTCGCTCTTGCTTTTGCTCTTCTTTTTGCTCTTGCTCATGTTCTTGATCTTGCTCTTGTTTTTGCTCAGATTTGGGTGGGAATATTCCATTGACTACAGACTGAAGGGAACTATATGATTTTGTGTCTTGACAACGGTTTACGATAACCTCTCCCTGATAAAGAAGACATAGCAATAACCGTCACTCAACAAAACTAAAACATTATTAGGGCTAAATGATTAAAGGTTAAAAGTACCTTAGGATTGATGATAAATATTTTTCCCTTTGATATTCCAACCTTGAGGTAGCTAAACTCATCTGTGTCTCTATTTCCGAAACCCGCATAGAAGGGGTTCCAATTGGGCGGGAAACACGCCCTAATTTCCTGGATATTTTATAACAGCGTGTGAAGATTATGACTTACAATTTGGTACATATTGGAGTGGGTGGGTCTCATAACAACTTTTCTATTTTCTTGTCTTGCATTTAACAAATAAGTGATGTATTATTTATGCTACAAAATGTTACGGAATATCTATACTACTTTATAATGCATTTAAGCCTTCTAAAATTAGAAGGCTTAAAAATTCAGACTTTTTTACTTGCTTATTATGGAAAGAGTTTTTCTAACCAAAAATTAAGATAAAGAGCTCCAATCATGAGATGACATGTGTCACTTCTTAACAAACTCCAAGCCTAACTTCTAACAAACTCCAAACCTAACTCCTAACCACTCAAAATTAAGATAAAAAGCTCCAATTATAAAATGACATGTGTCATTTCTCAACTAAAAATTCATCTTTATTTTTAAATTAAAATATCTTTTTATCTACTTATTTTTTTTATAATCTAATTTCACCATATTTTCTAAAATTTTATGCTCTTTAATTCAACATCCATTTTGATAAATTTTTATGAGTTTTTAGTTTTTATATTTTTAATGGGTTTATTTTATTTTAATTCAAATTTTTACAACTTTAACCTTTATTTCATTTATTTCAATCAATATAATCTTGATTCGTCAAAATCATATACTTTTGGGGTAGTGTTTGACGCGTAAGAGATTGCGAGGGTATTTCTATATGCGGGAATAATGATGTCGCGGGAAAGCTACGGGAAAGTTACGGGTAACCCAAACAACTAACACATATACATTCGAAGTGGTGTGAAACGAATTCACTAAACGGGTAAGCAAACACATATAACTATACTTATCGCCGCCGCTGTGCATGGGTACCCGGCTAGTATTATTAAAATGATAATCTAAAGTTTAAAATATATGTTTGAAGAATTTTTTACCCATTTTGAAAGCATAGTAGATGACTTTTAATTTGACACATTCAAACTTTTGCCAGTTTAATCAACTTTTGAACTTTACCCATTTGACCATTTTGGGGAAAAGTATAACCCAAAACGACCTGTTTATCCACAATCGCCACCTCTAATAAATAGTAATGGAGTAAGAACCAACCTCCAAGCAAGCAATTTTAAACTCGTGAGGAGCTCTTCGAATAACTACAAAAAAGTTGAGTAAACTATCAAAATTATGCAAACCTCAATATAGAAAAAGAGCCCATTTCTGAGTTTTAAGTCAAATCTTACATATTTGAAATCACAATCAACATTGTTTTAAGTTTTCTATCCCCATATTGTTTCTATCCCAATCAGTTCTTATATAGTCAGATGTAGTTATCAAAAGTTCAAACAAAATTTGGTTGCTACAAATATGATGTCAAAGAAGAGCTCATTTGACTCATCATTTGAATTTCAGTTGTTAACAGTTAACATTTGACTCTTTTTTTTTTTTTTGATTATTATTTATAATAAACCTTGTGAATTAGTTAACAGGAGACACCAAGTCTAAGAGTTTACCTTCACGAAATAATGAAGGAAAAAGTCCATCAGGAGAAATGACAACAGGCCCTTCAGGTAAAGTCTTTCCATCCTGCAATTTGGTTTGGGAAAGAGTGAAGCAAAGCTTGTTTAAAGTCAGGACATAATATTAGTGAAATCATTGACTTTAAGTCACGAGGACAGTGAGTCAGTATACCTGCTTAAGGTTGATTAAAAACTGTCGAGTGATATCGGCTTGAGAAATTGACCGAGCACTAAGAAAGATAAATTCATATCCGTTTTCCTATGACACAAAAAGAAAATAATGAGACCATCGTGTCACAAGAGCAATGATTCCCTTCATCCAAAAAAGATCACCGGGTTGGAATGAGCGGAAACGGGATGTGAAATATGTTACAAAAGTCACACTATTTCAATAATAATATAGATTTCGAATGATTTAGTAAGTTCTATGCATTATTAAAATGATATAGGTGAATTGCTACCTGCACAACCCATTTGACACATAATAATACCCATCTGACCAAAAATCAACCCAATTACACAAAGAATGTCAAAAGTACCCTCGTTAAATTAAAACAGGATAACATGCAAAAGATCAGGTGATAGTTAATTAGAATATATGTTTCTTATCATATTTGGCACACTGATTAATTTATATTAAATTCAGGAGAATAAGTGGTTTAGGTCCAACCCATCCTGACCTTTTTTTTAACTCACACAAAAAGTTGCCGTTGGAACCTGTTAACAAACCCGCCAGACCCACGCAATTTGATACCTCTATCATAGATATTATATATATATATATATATATATATATATATATATATATATATATATATATATATATATATATATATATATATATATATATATATATATATATAATCTAGAAGTGATTATGAGTCTTCCGAGGCACACGATGTGTGCAACAAACCTTGATAGCTGAAAAAAGATGTGTTACACCGATATGTGTCCAGTCTTTTCCAACCATAGGCATAAACTGTCCTAGAACATCAGATCTGTCAAACAAGATCAGAAGAATACAAAATAAGAACATGTTTAGATCCATTAATAATTTTTTTAAAAAGAGACCGTGTCCACCCATTCTACTCATATTTCAAGAAAGCACCACAGGAAACTAAGCATCACCTAAAAGTAACAATAACAAGTTAAGATACACCCTCCTCTAATTAATAAATTCTAATCTTACTTGGTAATTGTTCCATCAACATCCGAGATCACGATGTGTGTATCCCATTTCCACAAGAAAATTCTGGCTGAAACCTAAATATTATCAGCGTATCGTGAGCAACATGTCACATTAAACTAGAGGTGGTAAAATGGGCAGGTCAATAAAAAGGGTAATACTTGGACAGGTCAACGGGTCTTTATTTTTTCCGATGCTTCAATCTTTTTGTTGAAACTTAATATGATTACAAAAATTATATTATTTCAGTAATGATCTACTTATTTTTTAATGTATTGGACTTATGTGGTTTCATGCATCAAAAGAAAACTACAAACCTGTTGATTCCCGAGAACTGCAGTTGAAAATGTGAAGGTAACCGTGTTTTTACCCTCAGTAAGATTCAAAGACGTTAACTGTTCCGGTGACGGAGTAAGTTCTTTCTTTAACTTTATTGACTTCGGTACATGATCTTTTTCTGCATCCACTTCTGACCCACTATCACGATCAGAATCTTTTTTACCGGAGTGTTCTTTGTGAGACAACCTTTTACTTTTTGATTTTGTGAAGGGCCAAAGGCTCCAGCTTTTACCATTGTCATCACCTGATATAAGTATTCACATAGACATCAGCATTCTCACTAGATGTAACAAAATGGGCACAAGCTAAAATTGGGTTGGCTGACCCACCAACACTAATTTGTTCATTGTTTTTGTATTTTCTAATAATGTCTAAAACATGATAGCAAAAACCATATTTTCTGAATTAAAAAATGTATGTTCTTTATAATAGAAAATGGTTTAGGACATAGACACATAGTAAAGCATTTATATACACCGTAGGCGACTGTTATCCTGCTTATCCCACTCGACCCGTGTTATTTTTAGCTAATTGTTGATGCTTCAAAATATTAAAAGTTCATTATTAGTAGAATACACCAGAACTGACCTGTTTCCATATTAATGAGTTTCGAGGTCAATGTGAATAATATCCGACTTCATAAACAGTACAATATTTCAAAACCTCATACTAAAACTTAATGGGTCAGTAAGTGTTTGTGTCTTACCATTCTTTGACTTGGTATTTGCAGCCAGTTGTTTATCGCCTTCTTTTATGATCCATGCAGCATCTTTTCTAAGCATGTCCTGCCTAGGATCATCATCATCCAAATGAGACCATAAATTTGGTAGAGACTTTGTCCTTCCTCCATCTTGACTTTCCGAAAGTTTATGAAGCTTCGGTAAATCACCATCACTTGGATACCTTTTAAAATGCCCCTTCACCACTTCCATACCATCTTTTAAAATCTCATGATAATATGTAAGTGGATACGAATCCAGCCCATGATTGTCGACCCGTGTGTATTTATCATCATGGTCACTTAACGTATAATGTTCTTCCTTAGTCATAACTGAACCATCTTGAAGTTGACTATTTGACTTTATGTCTAATCTGGTTTCATCCGAACCCTTCGTACACTTAACATCCTGAACTACTTTCAGATCATTTTCTTTCCGAACATATTCAACTTCCGTTTGACTTTCCTCCACAACTTTCATACTCTCGTCTTTCGGAAGACTATTTTCCATATCACCCCCAATTTTTTCATAAATCTCTACATTGCCGTCACTATCAACATTTGTTATAGTGACTCTATCCACATCCTTAGCAACTTCATCCATTTTCCCATTATCATCCCCTTTATGTACAAAATGCTCTTCATGCAAAACCAAACTCGCCTCCAGTTTTTCGTTCATAATCTCTCCATCATCTTTCTTACATTCCTCGTGCGCCTTTTTATTAATTTCACTAGCAAGATTAGTAGACCACTTCCTTTCCAAAAGATCAGCCGCAATCTCAGCCGACTTCCTACCAACAATCGTATCACCATCTTCATCCAAAAACTTATCATCAACATTCATATTCTTCCTATCCATGACAAACCCTAAAGTCCTAGAAAATGACTGACCATTATTAGCATCTATAAGCGAATTACACTTACTAAAGTCCATATTCTTAGTCTCCGCCGACTCCACAGTTTCCCTAAGAAAATAAGCCTCCCCTTTCGGGTTCAAATACATATGAAAATCTGCTTCCACCCCATTCACACTTATATCAACAACTCTTTCCCGCGCTTTCAACACTCCTTGAAACTTACCAAACCTAACATACCAAGGAGACGACCTTAAACTACCATCTTGTTGTTGCACCACAACGATATCTACGGCCCCACCAAACGGGTGAAACGGGCCGGAAACCGTCGACACACCACGTGTTATATAACTACTTAACCTACCTACAGCATACATCTTTAAAAAAGGCCTAACTTGACACATTTACACCAAAAACACATACTTGCATATAAAATTAATCACTAAATCATATATATTACACCAAGATTCAAAATACCCAATTCATAAAACCCTTAAATAAACAATACCCATGATTCAATATTTCAATTTTATCGCATGCATATAACCTGTTCGATGAAAAGCCTCAATGAAAAAAAAAATTAACAATTTATAAAATTTGAATTGGTATAGAGTTGGGTATTACGGGAATTGTGTAAATTTGATTATATGATTTGAATGTGATGTAAATCAATTATCAAATTTACATATATTATGACCCCCAAAATACCCTGTTTTTTTTCTTGAGATTATAATTGGAATAATGAGGAGACAATGTAAATAATGAAGGAAAACAAAG
Organism: Chrysanthemum seticuspe; assembly: GCA_019973895.1. Classification (NCBI taxonomy): domain Eukaryota; kingdom Viridiplantae; phylum Streptophyta; class Magnoliopsida; order Asterales; family Asteraceae; genus Chrysanthemum; species Chrysanthemum seticuspe. The sequence goes on along the minus strand of BPTQ01000006.1, from coordinate 267,216,877 downwards.
AGATTAAAGGGTGTTTATTTGGGTTTCTTTATGTTTATCATACATATATTTTGATGGATTTTGTAATTTTGAATGATAATTTGAGATTTGTAAAGGATGTTCATGGAGGTTCGAGTACATGTGTTGGAGGGGTGGGGTGGTGGGAAGGGAGGTTGCATGGGGGCATAATTGTCATATGATAACTTTTTTTTTTTTCCTAACTTAAACCTGCTCGAGCTCGACCAATGGCGGAGCTAGAAAAATTTTCGGGGAGGGCCGAAATAAATTTTTTCAGGAAATACATTAAATGGGAGGGCCGAAATAAATTTTTTTTCTAAAAATACACATAAAATCACGAAAAAAATACACTGACGGGCTTAGACCTAGGAGATCGAGACCCTTCCTGATCCCTTAATAGCTCCGCCCTTGTGCTCTACACTAGTATTTGTTTATGAAGTTAAGAAAAAAACACACTATTTGTTTCTTTTTCATTATTTTAGTTTCGGGTTAATATACAAGTTCATTAATGTATACGTATATTGTCATAAGTTTAGTTATCTCAAAAATATCATGTTTTACAAGTTCATTAACCCAATTAAACAAAATGAAAGTTCGATGTGTTTGATATTTTTTTTTAAAAAGTTTAGTAACATACTTGTTGAAAGGGATTAGGTGAGAAAAAAAAACTAAAATAAGAAAAACAATAAGTATTTTTAGCCACATATTTCAAATAACAGAAAGAATTTTAAAAGAATATGCATATATTATAGTCGATACATCTGAAATATATGATTGTGGTTTCTTCTCACTCTTTTTTAAAAATTTTTCTTCTTATTTGATCTTAACTCACATATGTGTATATAACCTTTTAGTTTTCTATGTTTGAAAAAACCACAAAGTATCTTCGTTGACACATGACAAAACCCAAATTTATTTTGTTTCTTAAAGCACTCGGTGTGTTAACTTGCTCCCCGAGTTAAGGCTTAACTTTTGTGCTTTAACCACGCCGTCTTCGAAAGTTAAGAGTGCGTTAAAGCGTTGCGTTAGCCACTTAATGCTGCGTTAAGGGTGCTTTTTTTTTAGTTAAGGTGAGTTAAAGTGTGTTAAGGGTGCATTAAAACGTTGCGTTAAAGTGAGTTAAGGTTAAGTTATGATAAAGAGTTTTTTTTTTTTTTTTTTTTTTTTTTTTTTTTTTTTTTTTTTGTTAAGGTGAAAAAGTTAGAGCTGATGTGACGCTGACGTGACATTAAGTTAAGGTTTTAACTCAATGTTAATACACCTTATGCTCTTATATCTTAACTCGTGTTTTTTATTTAGGGAAAATTGACTGTATTAGTACCGTACTTTCACACTTTTCCTACTTTAAGTCTTGTGCATTATTTTACCATAAATAAGTCACCATAGTATTACAAAATTCATAGGTGCGTCACTTAACTTTAGCAGTTGGTTTAAATCATGTATCAAGGTGACTTGCAACCGGTTAAGAAAAGGTTATAGTGCCACGTAAGCATCCACGTCAGAAAAGAAATGCAAGGTCAAGGCGTCAAACTCTTTTATCTCATGAATATTTGCTCTCCCTCTGTTTCTTCTCCGGAACATAACACTATGAACTGGGTTTTTTTAATTGGGTCTTAATTATTGGGTTGATTGATGTGGAGGTTATATAATCTTTAAAAAAGCAATGGCATGAAGAACATACACTTGCAACAACATAACCAAACACACGAATTAAAAGAAAGTCACTGCAGTTGACATTTTATAGGATCATACAACCTTGTATCAAGATCACAAAATCTGGGTCATATAAAAAATTCCATCAAAAATGTAACAACAACTATAATAATTAAACTGCAATTATATATAAGTGACCATCCAAACTGCAAACTAGGTTTGGTTATAAAAGATCCAAATTGTGGGAGTAACTATGAAAGATGCCAAATGTACCATACGTGGAAGCAATAAAAAAAAGAAATCCAACAACATTGTCTATCACAATTAAATAAACCTAGTGGATCATCTCATATGTTTTCTTTCTTTTTATGGGCAGCTTTAGCTGTTGTATGCGAGTAATACTCATGTCTTCTGTAACAGCTACATTTTTTCCATTTTTTGCATTAACAAGTGGTTGTGACTCAATTGGTACATCTCCAAACAAATCATCAACATCAAACACACTATCATCTTGATAAACAGGTGGTTGCACTTCAGTTGGTTGTGATTTTGTCATTGGTGCATCATCTACCTCAACTTGGGTAACAGGTGGTTGTGTCCTCAAGTTACTAGACGTTATACCATTTGGCCATGCTGGCAATGGGACTCCACGTGTGGACTACAATTATAACATCACTATGAATTCCATTACCAAAATTATGTACGTAAAACAAACATAATAAAATTAAATCATACCCCTAACATAGCATCTCCAGTTGTGGGATCCACTTGTACTCCCATTCCAATGTGTAATCCTCCTCTTATGCTTGATCTTCCACCTCTATTGATTGATCTTCCACCTCTATTGGTTGACCTGCCACCTCTATTGATTTATCTTCCACCTCTATTGGTTGATATGCCACCTCTATTGCTTGACCTGCCACCTCTATTGGTTGATATGCCACCTCTTTGAACACTTGGACTAGCATTAGTCACCCCTTCCTGCCATGGTTTTTGTTTCCCTTTAGGTCTCACTTCCTTTGGTGGTGGGTCTCTTATTTTATTGGTGCAACCTCTTTTGTTGTGTCCTGTTTCATAACAGCGTGTACAAGTCATCATCCTGCTATGACGACCTACCCGGGTTGATGAACCATTACTTTCGGATGCATCTCGTCTTCTATTCTTTCTCGGCCTACCAGGCATTCTTCTAGCTTTTGGAGGCAATTGTGGAATGTAATTTGTTTCAGGCCATTGATCAGATCCATGTAAAGGATAAATGTAATGATTATAGGCTTTTTTGACGGCAGGTGTTTTTAACCAATCAGATATATATCTATCTGGATTTACGTTAAGGTAGTAAATAGCAGCAGTAGCATGTTCACAAGGAATTCCAGAGAGTTGCCATAACCTACAACTACAAGTCCTGTTTATCTCATCTACTATATAACCCTCTGACCCATGTTTCACTTCAAACTTCATTTCACCACTTGGAATTACATGCCAGAATCTACAATATCAAAAGGAGTAAAGTCAATTAAAGTATAGTTATGTTAAAAAAAATAATTAAAGTATAGTTTAGGAGTTTTAAGTACAAATCGCTAAATAGACATACCGGTGTAGATCTTTAATATGTTCAAATTTCTTCCTTATATTAGGACACACTGAATCATGCCACTTTGCATGTGTCTTTCTCATTGTTTGCATTCTCTCCATCATGCATGATCTAATATCTTCCAACATGTTGATAATTGGCTTTCCTCTTGCTTCGAGTATTAGTGAATTAAAGCATTCACTAATTCCATTTTCAACTGCGTCACACGCTTTATCAGTACTTAAAAATGCCCTACTCCATGAATTTGGATTTCTGTCCATTAAATGTTGATATGCTGAATAGTTTACACACTTTAATTCATTCATCACTTCCTTAAACTTTGCAGGGTATGTTGCTTTAGACGCCTTCCAAAATAGATTTCTAAAATGTACACCAGTGAACTTTTTCCTAAAATTTGCATATATGTGCCTAGCACATTGCCTGTGTTCCGCTAATGGCATAACTTTTTTTGCAGCTTCAACGATACCCTATATCATAAACATTCAATATTTACCATATGTCCAAGTATAACATTGATGCAATAAGTATGGGAAACAAACATTTATGTCAATTATTATATAAATTCAATTTAATGAACATGTAAAGTAAACATTTACCTTATGTTGATCCGATATTATAGTAAGACCATGCCCATCCACAAGCTCTAAGTCATCTATCAATAATTTCATAAACCACTCCCAATTTTCTTTATTTTCAACATTAACCACTGCCCATGCTATTGGGTATATTTGGTTATTTCCATCTCTTCCTACGGCTGATAATAACTCCCCTTTACATATCGTTTTTAGGAAACACCCATCTAGTCCAATAACCCTTCTACAACCTTCCAACCATCCATCTTTCAGCCCCTTGAAACATACATAAAATTTTTCAAAGTAATTATTCCCATCAGGCATAGAATTAACTCTGAGCTTAACAGTGCTACCTGGATTAGTATCCAAAATTTCTTTAGCATATGACCATAGCTTCGCATAGTGTTCATTTAAGCATATCTCAAGTCCACCTAATGCTTTTTGCTTAGCCCTTTCACACTGCCCTTTTGTAACCTTGCATTTGTACTTCTTCAACATTTTTTCCTTAATTTCTCGTAACTTAATATTAGGATTTCTAATGATCTTCTTCCCATAAGTACTAGCAATCCAGTTGCAATTGATAAGAGTGCCAAAATCAAAAGATCTAGAACATCTATGATCTTCAATAAGAGTCTTTATTTGGAATGATTTTTCGTTTTGCATCCATGAAGCCCATAAGTGAAAAGGGCAACTTTCATCCTTACTTGCCCCTTTACAACATTCCACACAAATCCTCTTGTAATCATTCCTCTTAAACCATAATTTATAGCCATTTGCAAGAGCATAGAATATGATACATCTTTTGAGTTGCTGTGGGCTTTCGTACCTTTCCCCTATCACTGGGTGCATGTAATTCCATTTAGTATTAGGATCATGCCTAGGCAAATGATCCCCAACTATGTCTTCATCTTCGGGATTCAATTGTTCGTCTTCAGTTGGTACTTCATTTTCAACATATTTATCCCTATCATAGCTATCACATAGTTCAGTCAAAAATGGATCATTAACTGTAGGAGTCGCGACTGCCTTTTTTCTTCTAGCATCAACTACTTCATCCTCACCCTCAGACAGATGATCAAGTGAGGCTGTGTCAGACTCATCATCAGAGTAGTATGATATCTCATAATTATCATCACTTGAAACATCATTATCATCCCTAACCTCGCTAGCACTTTCCTCATCAGTACTTTCCTCATCATCATTTAAATCATCCCCAATATCCCCAACATAATGACTTATTTCAGAATTAAAATGGTCCAAATACAAGTCAATTTAACTCTTAAACCTTATTGCATATTTACTACATATTAGCTTATCAGAATCAGATTTCAGAGCCCTAAAACCATCATGCAATTCTTTCCCAGGAACAACATAATACACTCCTGTAACTACATGTTGACATTCCTTTTCTAAATAAACCATAAAATCTGAGAAATCCATAGACGTCATGTCAAAATTCTGCAAATGCTTTACCTTAGCACCCGCGTATATGAGAGGAGTTCCCATAAACACTCCACTGTGATATACGTTTAGTTGTATGGGAGTAGATGAAGATGCCATCCTAAAATTTTATTTTATTTGCATGATCGATGTCAGTTTTAATTGAATAAAAATGAAACAAAATAACAATTATAACAATATACAAAACACAACAAACCTGTTAAATGATGAAGTCCACCAACGAGATTGGCGGTCAGAATTGCATTTTGATCATTTGAATAGGAAGCAAAGAGTGATAGTTAGGGTTTATGTTAGTTTACATGAAGATATGCAAATCATACGTGAAAACTGATTTCTAGGGATTTTATTTTTAATTTTAATGTTTCATCTAATTTCCAGCAAATCAAATTACCTCCACGTCAGCTTCCCTAACCGGTTAAATAAGTAAGCCAATTTAAAAGATCCTAAAACAGCCAGTCACAAATAGTAGAGTGGTCTATCATTAGCAAAATATTGTTGAGTACTTAAAGTGGGAAATTTGTGAAAGTACAGAACTATAACAGTCATTTTTCCCTTTTATTTAACACAACTCAATCACTCGTGTATAAAACAACACCGTCTTTTATAACTCAACTTAAGTTGTTCCTTTCGACATCCACAATTATCTTTTATTTTCTATCCTTTTAACCAACTAGCTTCTCATTAACTAAAAACAAAATTACAAATTACATAAAAATAATATAAATAAAAATACGTAGAATTTTAAAAACTATGTAAAAAAAATTACATAAAATTAAAATTAAACTAATATTGTGTTTTGTCATAGATGCTCCATAATATTTATGTGAAGGCTTTTATGTGTACGTTTATCACGTAATTCCTTAGTTTTTCTTCATTATGTTGCGCATCTCTGGATCCAAGCATTATATTTGAGTATTTTTTTTATCACCTCTTGAGTGTTGCCCTTGTAAGGCATTCGAACAATTTTTTTATTTTCGATGCATGCAATCAATGCTAACAATCACTATCGGTAACTGATGCATCATCTCATGTTTAGCATATAAATTTCGGATGTCTTTACAATCTAGTTTCTTTAAGTACTTAGGCATGTACAAATCAATTATGCACATAGCTTAAAAAATAAAATAATAAAATAAAATAAAACATAAAAACTTGTGCAAGATGTTCACTGATTTATAAATATTTATTGTAACACCCCAACTCGACAAGGGTCTGAATGTCACATTATAGAGTCATATCAGAACATACTAATAACAATGCAAGCGGAAGTCTTATTAAATAATGTACCAAGTCATATAAACGAATGACTTACAAAGGAAAAAAAAATACATAATCCAACATGTCTAAAAGATACGAAATATCAAAACAAATGTTCTTCCAAATGAGTCCAAACTAATAAGGGAAACTAGGGTCGGTTCACTCAAAAGCTCCTACTCTCAGCCCATCAAAGCCCAACATCCCACTTGGTACCTGTCGCACGGAAAATAAATGCGGCTGAGCTTAAAAAGCCCAATGAACAGATATAACAAAACAAAAGCTAAACATAATCAAAATTCAAAAATGAATCAAAGGAGGCTGATAACAAAATCGTAACGAATGAGCACAATGAGCCTATGAGTCAATGAGGACCTGCAGAACACAATATTAACAGATATCCAAAAGGAACATAAATCAAAAGACCAAAGTAAAGCAAAGCAGCGAATCATTTAACAAATATAAGCTCATATCAATAACCAAACCTACAAGTCTCGAAACATAATCATATAGGAGTTCATGAAAAGTATCATAATCAAACAACCAACCAAACAGTGTATAAGCATATCAGTCAACGGATCAACTAAACATGAATACGGCAAACAAACAAATCAGATAATCAAATATACCTAAGCTAAGCAGAATTCTATAATCAGGCGAAATCAACTGAATAGAATGTAAGCATAGGAATCACACAAGTCAGAAAATCAACAATTAATAAACACAATGAATATCATAACAAGCTGAGACACAAATAGAGTATAAGCATGTCAGTCACAAGTATAGGTAGAAAATACTGAGCGAACATCATAACTAAATGAAGTAGCTGAACAAGAATACAGCATGGCAAACTAAACAAATCAACTAGACTAATAACATAAGTTGTACCATATTCCTTCATCAACCAGTAACATGAACAAAAGTGTAAACATGGCGGATCAACAAGTCAGGTAAACATTAATTACTATGCTAAACCGATAACATAAGTATCAGAAAATATCAGACAGAAGTACAAACATGGAAGTCACAAATAGCAGGTAGATTACTAAATGATAGTCATAGCCCTCAACATAACTGAATGAAGTATAACACGATAAACAGTTAAATCAAATGATTACATACTAGCATGGCAACCAGACGAATCAAATATCACATAATAGCATGGTAAACGGATAATCATATATTAGCATGGTAACAGATGAATCAGGTAACCACACACTAACATAGTAGACAGAGAAATCATGTAATCATAATCAGCATGGTAAACAGATGGACCAAATAATCATATAATAGCATATTCAACACTTGAATCCAATAATCATATAATAGCTCGGTAAACGGGTGAAGTGGTAATCTGAAGTATAAACTTGACGACCACCGAAATAGAGTAAAAGCATAGTAAATCAAATGAACTGAAGACTGAGTATAATAACCAACTAGACTGAAGCATGAGTCCGATAATCAAACGAATCATATAAGTATATTGAGTGAATAAGTAGTCAACCGAATGACTGAATAGGCATATTAAACGAATGAAACAGAATATCAGATAGTCACATAATAACCAAAATCAGAATGTTGCCACGAGCACCTAATACTAAAGGAGATACTCCAATAGCCAAATCTAACAAATCACATATCATAACCCATATCTGCCAAATCATATCAAATCATAAGCGCACAAGGAGGGGAGACCTCTCAAGTACCAAATGGAGTAGCTAGCTCCCAAATGTGAGGGGGTGTATTGCACACACGCACCACATCACCAAAACTGAACTGAGTACCTAGGATGCATCCATACGCTCCCTGCAAAACAAAACAAATATACATATGCCAGTACAAGACTGTACATACGTATTCATAATGGCCAAGTGCACACATATCAAATCATATCAAAAGGGAACACCGGGGACTAATCAAACCGCCCCAGATAGTGTCATGCCATTGGTGCATCAATGACATGGCCATGGTACCTCCATGGCTAGTTAGCTCGGGCAACCAAACACAACAAATCATATCATATCAAACTGATCATATAATGGAATCATATCAATAAGGGATCTCAAACGGAAAACATATCGAACGAATAACTAATCGAATATCAAATCAGAGGATCATACCAAAATGAATCATATCAAAAGGATCATATCAAATCAAAGCAAGGAGAATATGAATCGAATAACAAAATGGGAAATAGTCATGAGAGAAAAGAAGTGTCATTACTAAAATGACGGAATATTTGTACCTCAAATATGTGTGCGTAAGAGTAAAGCCCACAAGCAAATCTCAACGTTCCCGCTTCACTAAATCTACATTAGGACATATCATAAATCACATATGTGTTCCATTTATAAATCATGTTTAACTTATCTCCCATTTATACTTAGTTTCAAGTTCATAAATTTCTGTCTTTTAGTATTTCAAATCTGTATCAGACTTTAGCGATTTTTATAAAATACTTACTTAGCTAAAATAAATTCAAGGAAATTCCCAGGGGTTCCCATATGAGTTAAGAGACTCTCGAAAAATTGGGGAATTTTATTTCCAGGTCAAATGGCCTATGGAAAATCATAAGTCCAGACCTGTCCAGAAAGTGTTCAGGAAATACACCTCAAAAGTTTACGCTTATTAAACCTGTTTAGACACCTTGGAAAAATTCCCAAAATTTCTAGAAATTCATTTATATCCTAAATATCACTCCTGTAAAAGGAGAGCTCTTAATTCCTTATGGTTTGAAAATTAAAAATCAAACAATCCAACTAAATTTCAGACCCGTTTTCTCAGCTTTGACACTTGATCTTGTAAAATTCAAAAATACGACTTAGACAACTCCAAATATGACAAAACCACTTGGAAAACTTAACTAAGACATAAAATAAGCTTTTCCATTAAAAACCCAGAATATTGCTCTTATACAATTCGATCTATAACACACACAAATTCGATTACAAAACTGTCCCGATCCAACAACAACACCTAAACCCTAATCAACGCAAGATAAAACCTCTAACACATCCCTAATTATGTTTTAATGATCAAACATACTTAATTACTATGATTTTGATAAACCCTAATCATATCCATCATTTGTAGTTACAAAAAAAATTAAAATCAAAAGATGTTAAAGAAAATAGGCGATTAATCATACCAAACCTTCGCGGAGTTACTACAAATCTTGATCTTGAGTTCTTGATGACAATAATTATGGAGGCTAGGGCTTCTTTTCATTTTTTTTTTCTGTAAAACGTTTTTGGAGGGGAGGGATGGACCGATTTTTTTTCTTTTTGTTTAATATGGGTTTACAAAATTTGGGTTGGGCTTGGGTTTGTTTGGATTTTAATTTTTCTATTTTATTTCTTAACATATAGTTTTCATATTACTTATTTATTTATTCAACTTAGGATATAATTCAAAATCTTAATTAAATTTTATTCCAATTTTTAGGGTGTTATAATTCTTCCCCTCTAAAAAGAAAATTTCGTCCTCGAAATTGAAGTCACAAAAGTAGACGGAGACGTACTATTTACGGCAGACGTAGAAATCCATAGTTCACACAAATCATAACAATTTCTGGTCCAACGAGTACAAAACTTATACGTAACAGATGTCAGTAAGAATCTCGCAAAGAGGTACATAATTCCAAACGAATATGAAAACTGACAAATAACGGATATGAGTCCTAGTCCATCCAACGTACCAACCACAGGCATTTCCCAAGACGTCGTATGTTCCCAATAAGTTCAAATTATATGATCTCGGTATTATCACGTTGATCAGGCGTCATAATACTTGGATCACATAACAAGTCCTTATTGCCATCATATTCTATCTCGGGTCATGACGAACCACATAACCAACATCATGTCAAAACAGATACACATCCAGGTAGTAAGTAACATACCAAATCAAACCAGATTCACATATAGGCAGCACGTAATGTATCCAATCAACTTTTCCACAAAGAAAGAAGGCTACTGTCTTGCTCGAGAAGGTTCCTCATAACTCATTACTGACGATCCAAAAATAGCCTTAGGTTCACAAAAATGACAAAGTGCCGCAAAGTATAACCTTACTGATACAAATCATATAAACATAATGGATGAAAATTGCGATTTCTAAAAGAGATATAAAACTGTTAGGAATTGGAAATTCTATTGTGAAGCATCGGTCATCCCATGTATAATCTAGCTTAAGTTAGCTCGTAGACATATCGTTCATTATGTTATTTGTTAGTCAGTTATTAGCTTAGTTTAGTCTAGTGCAACACCGTGAAGGAATGATGGGTCTTTACCCATTGTATGCCTGATCCACAGCCCGTAGGAGGGCGTATTAGTTTGTATAAATAGCCCTCTCCCCACAAGGGAGAGGGTTGGATGTTCATTTGGAATCTAACCTTCCATGAGTTTCTTTTTCTAGAATATCTCACTTTCTCTCTCTAAAACCATCTAATCATACGCCTTATTTGTGATTGATTGTGTGTTTGTGAAATCCAATATGTTACAAATGGTATCAAGAGCCATGGTTTGATCATCTCTCTCACATATCCTTGGATTTCTAGTGGTTTTAGATGGTTTTTGAGTTTGAAAAAGTTTTGTGGTTTTTGCATCATTTGGATCATTTCTTGTGTTAAAGTTTGAATTTTGGGTGTACTTTTGTGTTTAGAATAATTTTAAGTGCTTGGGGTTTGATTTGGAAAGCTTGAATCACTGTGGTTGGGCTTGTTTTGGATTGAAAAGTGTGTTTTTAAAGTTTTTCTTGCTAGCGACTTGACACTCGTAGTGTTTTTCTTCGTAGCGACTTGCTTCAGTAATTGTTAGCGAGTTGTAGTGTTAATTGTTAGCGACTTGAGCCTAGCGACTTGTCTATTGAGACAAGCCGACAAACAGTACAAGTTAGTGGATTCTCCACTACGGCTAGCGACTTGGTTAGGTTAGCGACTTGCTTTCAATTTTGTTAGCGACTTGTACTTTGTATTCTCAGCGACTTAGTGTTAGCGACTTGGATCTTAGCGAGTTGTTCTTTAGCAACTTGACTGTGTCTTAGCGACTTGGCATTATAGCGAATTGTGTCTAGCGACTTGGTGCTTAGAGACTTGTCTTCATAATTCCTAGCGACTTGGTGTTATGGTTCTTGGCGAGTTGTTTTGTTAGCGACTTGTCTTTATATCAATTTGGTGAATTGATGCAAGTTACTCATATCTAATATCCATCAACACAATGTCTTACTTCACTGACCCTTTAATCTCCAAAGTACTTGAACTCTATGATACCTCACAAAACAATGAAACTGTCTGCTATTCAGAATGTTTAAATATGACTGATTCAGCAAATTATGATCAAAACCCTTCACATTTTGAGTCAAATTTCACTGAATCACACTTATTAATGACACATGATGTAAGGCAAATGGAATGCAACATTGAGTCCTTTCAATTATTTCATCAACATCTCACACCATTGTTATCCACTACTAGGGATCGAACATGCAGTGCTCTTTTCCGTCAGGACTTATCCACATTGACAAGAACTGTGTTGCTGAACTTAGAACAACTGAAGCTTCAAATTACCAAAAAGAAGGTATTAATGGATTACTCGAATGCTGCACTTCAAGTAATCTACAACCAATTTCAGCCATTTATCAATGGGGAATATTCCGCAGACTTTGATCAACATGTGACTGGAATTTCATTCAAGAAACATACTAGAATGGAAATTCATGAGTACATCAACACATTTATTCAACTTATGGATAATATGGAAATGTACATTAGGGAAGTTGCTCAAGAGAATGTTCAGTTGAATGTGTTGAATGGGTGTCAGATAAAATCAAGTGAAAGTTGTGCTAAATCGGGTAATGGATCAGTTGAAAGAACAGATGATGATGAATGTAGTATATCAGATACAACAAAGGATGATGAAACCGACTGTACTGAATACAAAGGCTCAGAGTCAGAAAATCTTGAAACAAATTGCATTTCAGTACCTCCTGTTATGCATGAGGAGAATACAGATGCCATCCCAACAAATGATCCGGGGAGTTATGTGATGAGGTACCCTTAACTTATCAACATAATGCATCCACTAATGTGCCTGATCATTTTTATCCTAACTCTGATCACGATATTGATAAATGTTTCTTGGTTAAGTCTGAATCTAAAATCTTCAAAACAAATGACTTGGTTGAAAAAGGGGTTTATGATGAACTTTCAAATAAATACTCAATTCTTAAAAAACATTGCATTTCCTTGGAAATTGCAATACAACTAAGAGAAGAAAGTTTTCTTACTAAAAACACCAGCATAAATCCGAAATTCCCAGAATTTCAAGAATTTTTTGAAATTAACCACTTAAAAACCCAGATTCAGGACAAAGATTCAACAATATGCAATCTGAAATTAGAACTCTCAGATCTGCATAAGAAATGTAATATAAGGATGAGCAATCCTAACCATGAGGTGAGTGATACGCTTAAATCTAAGAATGATGAACTGGCTTTATGTGTGTCTAATCTATTAAGGGAAAATGAGTCCTTAAGAAAGAACTTAGTAGAGACCAATTCCAAGTTGATTGATCAAACTAACTCCTTGTTGACAAACATTGATGCCCTCAAAGCCCAAATTCAGGATAAAAGCTTCACTATTGTTGCATTAAAAAATGAGCTTAGGAAATCTATTGGAAATAGGGTGAACACTAAGTTTGCAAAACCATCAACCTTGGGAAAGCCAATTGTTCAGAACAACTCTAAACATACTATTGTTAGGCAGCCAAATGCTTTTAGAACTGAAAGATTTAAATCATCAAAATCTAAGCTTGCCTCCCAAGTTGATGCGAATACTGTTTTGTCAAAACCAGACACTTCACTATTTCATTCCGATAAGATGAATAACAAACCCCAGGTTAATGTTCAAAGTCCTAAGATCATGAATACTAGGAATTCATCTAGTTCTCATAAGAAGCATCAAATGGCTGATCAATCTCCTAAGAAACAAACTAATCATAGAAGGACCAATATTCAAAACAGGGAAGTGCCCACATCCAAATCTACTAGCAGTTGTTTCAAATGGATTCCCACTGGTATATTATTTAAGTTTTCAGGATCCAAACGGACTTACATACCTAGATCTTACCTTAAGTGGATACCCACAGGAAAAATCCTCATGAATATTGAACCTAAAGGGATTTCTAGTAATGACATTCCTAGATCACACTTTGCAACATCCAATAGTGAGGTCACTCAGGTCACTACCTCATCTATCTGCAATACTACATGTGTCTCTAGTGCAAAGTGTTCTCAGTCTTTTTCAGGTACAATGCTCAATTCAATCAGGAACATCATGACTTGGTTTCCATCAGAAATGAATATTGCTCACTCAGGAATTGTTGCTTGTCAGAATTGATGTACCCCATACTTTGACTCCTATTCATCTTGAATCAGGACTCGCTCTTATAAATCTGTGTACAAACTAGTTTTTTATATAACAAAATAAATAAATAAATAAAATAAAATAAATTTTCTCTTGTTACAAATTAGTTTTTAAATTCAAAAATCAAAATCATTTTTTTAAATTCATAATTTAATTGTTTCCCACAATCTGATAAAAGATATATCTCTTGTTATCGATAACATCTACGGTCCTAGAAATGTCATTCAATAATGACACGGGATCATAGATGAAGTTCGAACAAAAGATATACTCTTGTTTTATAACGGGAGGGTTGAATTTAATCAATGTTCATTGGTGACATTGATTGAGGGGGAGAATTTTACAAGTTATCTCGTTTATCTCTGTTTCACTCTGCACCATTGTTGGATATGTATTGTGTTCAGATGCATGTCTTTGTTTGTCTTGTTTCGTGGTGTCCTCTGTGTTGATTGCTTATCTGTTTCATGGTGTCCTCTGTGTTAGTTTGCTTATCTATGTTATGTCAATTTTGGTACTTCTAATATTATTTAACATGTGATTAATTACTGTATTTGCATGCAATCTGATAAGTTCATGGACTGATAGTGTCAATAATACATAATATGATAGATAGCGACTTGCTTTTATCTGGGTTAGTAACTTAAGACGTAGCGACTTGACAAGTGCAGGGACTGAATATGTAAACTTTGCATACTTGTGAAAAACCCTTCATCACCCCCTAGCGATTTGACACATTCTCATTTTTTTCTTTCTTTTCTTAAAAAGAATTTTTCTTTCTTTCTCTCTCTCGTATACAATTCATCCTAGCGACTTAACTGTGGTATGTTTAGTATCAATCATTGTCCGTTTTTCAAACATATGATTTAGATGCTATCCTAACTCTGTTCCCTTTACAGATTCCCATTGTGCATTTGATACTCATCACTTGATCCCCTCACTTAGGTTTGTAAATGGATTCGCTTTAATGGGATCATTTGACTTATATTTGATGGATGTGTTGGCGTTATAGGATAGATTTGTTTGTAAATATATTGAGTTAAAAGGTTGTCGTTGCACATAATATTGTATTTGTGATTGAATGTATTGCGATAGGGTATTGTGTATTTGTTTGTGTTTGTGGTTGATTGCAACTGTTCTATGTAGCGATTTGATTGAGTTAGTGTAATGGTGATAGATGATTGATTGGATTGTGGTGTTTTGCGCATGGTTTGTTATGTTTCTTGATAGCGACTTACCAGTGTTCTTCGTAGCGAGTTGGTTTGTTAGATACAACTTGTTCTTGGTAGCGACTTACCAGTGTTCTTCGTAGCGAGTTGGTTAGTTAATTGATGTGTAGCGACTTGGCCTTATTACTTTTGATAGCAACTTGTCTTTACAAGTTAGCAACTTAGTGATTTATTAACGCAGCGACTTGGTCTTGTTTCTATTGGCGACTCTTGTTTTGACAAGGTAGCGACTTGCTGGTTCAATTTTCAAGTGGCGTCTTGTTTTATTAAATTATTTAAGGCGACTTGCTATAATAATCTCATGCTAGCGACTTGATTCAGGATTTCCTGTAGCAATTTGTATTGACAAATTACTCTTAGCGACTTGCTATAACATTATTGTTTAAGCAATTTGTATCTGGTTTCTCTTGTAGCAACTTGATATGACAACTTGTCTTAGCAACCTGTTATAACATTTCAATAATAGCATCTTGTCTCATGAAATTATTTCATAGCAACTTTGTTTTTAACTAATTTGATTCAAAAACAACTTGTCTCTCGATAACTTTCACAAAAGGAGTTGTTATTTTTGAAAATGTACTAATGCTACTTAATCTATTTTCTAAGCATTTCAATCTGTTTATGGTAACTCTGTCAAATTTGCTAATTGTTGTGTCTTTGTCATGAGGTTGTATTCAATGTTGTTTAACTAACCACATCTAAACTAACGTGCTCTCAATCATTGTTGTTGTATGTGTGTATCATTAGATCTTCAATGGCAAACACAACCTCATCTGAGAACCCTGCTACCTCTGCTCTATCCAAAGTTCTTACAGACAACGAAATCTTCCCAGAAGACAAATGGGTAGAGATAGGAAAAAGCAACTGCAATGTAGACATGGAAAAGTTGCAACAAAATCCAATCCTCAAAGTGTCAATTGATATCCTCAAAAACACAAACTTCTTCAGTGCCCTAACCAAGCAATGCACAATTCCTACCATTTACCTACAACAATTTTGGAACACCATTGAATGGGACAAAATCACGGCTTATTATACCTGCAAGCTGGATGATAAGGAATTTGTGATCAATTCTGACATACTCAGTAAGGCACTAGGAATCACTCCATGTGACCCCTCTATACAATCCGTCCCTCCACCTGGTGCGGAAGAGCTAATAGTCTTTCTAATTGGTTTGGGCTATCAAGTTGGCATAACGAGGGCTTTAGATATCATCACTGGACACATGTATCAACCCTGGAAAGCCATGACAACTGTTCTCAACTTATGCTTATCAGGCAAAACCTCAGGGTTCGATAAAGTAAGGATACCCATTTTGCAAATCATATGGGGTCTCGTCAATGGGGTGAATATTAATGTCTCGAAACGTATCTGGGAAGAATTCTCGCTGTCAATGAACACATTCATCACCGATAGAACAAATATCCAGAAACAAACTCAGGGAAGAAAGAAAGTAAACAAACTTGTGATTCCTAGCATCAGATTCTCGAAGCTTGTTATCCAGTACTTGCAACAGACTCATAACTTCAATCCCAGGAGTGAATCAATCCTCCATAATGCTAAGGATGAATTTGTTCTGGGTAATCTCAAATACATTGCGAGAGGTGTCAATAAGGAAGTCTTTGGATTGCCCATTCCTGATATTCTTCTCACTGACGATATTAAGAAGACTGATCACTTCAAATTATACAAGAAAAGGGCATCCAGACCCAATGTTGAGGACTCTCCCATTACATCCCAACCCAAAGCTACAAAGCCCACTTCCAGTACAAAGTCCTCATATGCTGCCCTTCCCAAGAAGAGACGTGACAGATCACATCCTACTGACACTTCTTCAAAGAAGCAGAAAAAGAGAAAGAATGATGCTGAAAAGGAGATTGTTGGGGGAACTGAGACACCAAAGGGTGACAGTCAATTGGTTGATGAAGACGAGGCTAATTTGCAGCAAGGAATTCAACAAAGCCTGGAAAGCCTGAACATGAGACCACCAGTTGGAGATGTCGTGTTAAGAGAACATGAACCAGAGCCACGCCAAACAACACCAATCACACAAGACAAAGGGAAATGGATTGTTGGCGTAGATGCCGAACAAGCCGATCACATGCTTCTGACCTTCTCCTCTTCACCATCAAGAACTACCACTTAATTTGAGCTGAAGAAAAGAAGTGTTGAATCATCTTCAGCTCAAGAACAATCTGGATTGGAAAAGGAGGTATCCGAAGTACAAGAAGAAACTCCTGCATCAAGTGATACCCAATCTGATCATAATGATGATGAAGAGTTGCAGAAAGACTTACAGGAGAACCTTGAGTCGAGATCTGATGAAACTAGGCATATGGAGGAACCTATCATGTCTACTGGTTCTCTATCCTCATTGAAGAATCTAGATACAGATCTCTCTTTCGGTGATCAGTTTATAAATGACAAACCCTCAGACACTGAGACTCTTAAGCAAGGTAATGAGAAAGAGGAAGTAGAGTCCATGTTTACCGTCGACATACAGCAAGACACTTCAACCATCCCTCCTATGTCAGCACCGTCTCATACAACCGTACTTCCACCTCCTAAACCCGCTAATGATCCATCAACAGTTGTCACCATCAGTGAAACCATCACTCCTCCTGCCTCACCACCTCCTGCCTCATCTCCTCCTGTTAAAACAACTGAGCAATTACTCGAAGAGGATATGACACGTATTGCGACTATTGAGAAGCACTTTCCTATTGCCGTCAATAATCTTGATAGTCATATCAAAAAGCTGGAGAATCTTAACCTCAATGAGATTGTAACAAAGGCAATAGAAGCAGATATTAAAGATGCGGTTGAATGGGCAATGAAGGCTCCATTACTTCAGCGATTCAAAGACTTGCCGATCTCTGACATGAGATCAGTTCTCTCAGAAAGAATGTATAAAGCAGGAGAGCATCTGGACAATATGCATAAGAAATTATACGAAGCACTCGAGGAATCGATGAGGCTTGATAACTATCATCAGTTTGTAGAGGATGTACGTGAAAGGGAAGATAAGAAGAAAAGAAAGACTGTTCCAATGAAATCAAAGGATAAGTCTGGAGGTCCCAAGCCACCACCACCTCCTCCACCTCCAACTGGAGGAGCTGGAACTTCTGGGGCTGGTGGATCGTCTAATACAACCTCTACACCTCCACCACAAACACCATCATCACCATCAAAACCTTCCAATCAATCTAGTCCATCCGGAGATCAGGGAACTCATAAGAAATCTGCAGCTTGGACCACGGTTGATTCAAGGTTCACACCCACAGTCTCTTCTATTCCTGAAGATCAAGTGCTTCATGAAGAATCGTATGTCATGGCAGAGTCAAAATCCGATGACGATGATGCATCCACAAAACACATCCCCAAGCCATCTGAAGATGACTGGTTTGATGCATATGTTTCGGGTGAACACTCTAAAACCACTAGAGTTGCACCCTCTAAAGACATGACTCAAAGCTGGCTCACTGAAGAGAGACCTCAAACTCCAGAACCTTCATGGTTCATCCCAGAGTCTGACTCGATGATTCCTGACAACAACTGGGCCTCAACAATCACTACCAACTATGAAGCCCTAGCTGAAGACTCACTTCTTCACATTACAGGAGATATAGGCAGCTTTATGAAGTGGTTTTGTGATCAGAAGGGAATCTCGTACATCACTCCAAAGGATCTTGAAGGACAAGCATTCGAAATTGTCAAGGTTTTTCACTCAGATGCCAATCAGCTCCAATACCAGATGGAAGAATGTCATAAGATGCTGAGTGATCAAGTCAGTGAGCAGATCAATCATTTCAATGTGAACATGCCTCTTCCTCTCGGTGGTGAACTTGGACAAATGACCATTCAATCAGAGTTCTTTTTCAACCATGACCTGGAATATCTATGTGCTCAAACTTCTGAAAGAAGACCAGCCTTATCGATTTCAAAGATGAAAGCTGCCACCTACACTGATCAGGGTCTTGAACAGACGGTACCGGATCAATTCTGGACTGACAATGAACAAAAGTATGACATTGCTGCCTCATATGGCATTTCTCATTGGTGGTTCAAGAAGAAAAAATTCTACATTGACCGACATAGTGCTAACAAGAGTCGTAAAGCTGTTCGATCCAAGCTTCGCATTCTAAGTGTCATCAATATAGAGATCTTCTCAATCTATGGCTATGATTACTTGAAGAAGATTGTTCTTCGAAGAGCATATTTGAAAGAGTATGTTATTGAAGAGAACGACTTCAAACACTTGATGCCAAATGACTTTGAAGATCTCTACCTTCTGAACCTACAAGGACACCTTGACCACCTTCCGGTTCGTGAGAAGAAGGCTCTCTCGGCTTCTGTCAATCTCTGGATCAGAGGCTTAGTCATTCGAAAAAGAGTTGAGGATTTTCAGCTAGGAATGGAAAGCTACCAGACCCGCTTCAACCTTACAAGACCGCAATGGGAATCCTCAGGACATGAATTTCATCACGAATATAAAGTGATTGACACTCCTAGAGCCATCATCTTTACTGACAGATACGGGTCAAGAATGCTAATGAGGCTTTGCGAGCTATACAAGTTTAGTGATGGTACGATCAGGATGGTTGAACAAGAATTGAACTCAAGAGTGAAGGAAATCAAGATTGACATGAAGCCGTGGAACAAAACTAAATTCTGGTCTGAACAGGACCTGAAGATGTGTGAAGATTTCGTTGCTGCAATCGGACGAATATTAAAGACTAGAATGATATATCGCAGCCTTGAAAGTTTTGTGCTTGGTATACTTCGTGAAGGTCATTACAAACTGCTTCAAAGAACTGAATGAAGACATCTTCCGGAAGTTGTTTCTGTTTTGAATTTTTGATGTGTAAAATGTGGTGTATGTACTATGAACAACTATAATGTATGTAATAGTGTTAGGGTATGTATTGTGGTTTCCCTTTTTTTATCTAAAAAGGGAACTTCAGTGTTGTCCACTTCAGATCATATAAAACCGGACACATTTTTCTCCAACAAATGTTCGTTTCATACATATTTAAATCAATTGAGATCCAAAATATCAAAGGATTTGAAATTTTTGATCGGGGGAGAAAATGTGATATAAATATGAAAGATGATAAAAGATGACCATTTTTGTCTCAAAGTGCATACTGCTCTCTAATATGTGCTAAACTCTTTTCGAATCTCGAAGCATATATTAAGGGGGAGCATTTCAAAACTAATACAAATCTTCAAGGTACAAAGATTTCCATGCTTTAACATAAGGTACCTTGATTGTGTGTTAAATGGTTTCTAAATATTTGGCAATCGTGGTTGTACTTCAAAAGAACTCTTTCCTCTATATGATAAAAATGATTTCAAAAATCCTATGCACATATTGAGGGGGAGAATTTACCAAAAGAAATTCAAATGGCTCTTTCTACGGAAATTGTGATGAAGAAATTATTTCAAAGAACTCTTGCCTCCATGTGCTAAACAATTTCAAAATCATACGCACATGTTGAGGGGGAGCATTTCTAAATGATCAAAAACAATTAAGGTACAAAATGTTTTGATTTTATATCACAAGTATCTTGATTGGATTTTCCAAATGATTTTTCAATTGGTTTCGAGAAGGAATGAACTGTACCAAAAGACCGACCATTTTACTTTATGTATGGAGTTATAAGGATGGAGTGGTTAGGTATTAGTTCCCACGATCCGCCAGAACCGGAGGGATCTACCCATGGACAATCCACTAGATAGTGTAGAGTCCTTAGGTATGATGAAAAAAGGAGAAAAATGAGAAATGGGAAGAGTGTGGACTGAGACAGAACTAGTACTGGAATAAACCCAACAAGGTTCTAGTTATGAAGTCTCGGTAAGCACTGAAGGGGTTGAAGAATGAAAAAGAAATGAATATGAAAAGGGTGAAAAGAAATAGCCCTCCAATAATTCAACCGTAGGGCAGAAACCGGGTTCAATTCATATGCTACTGGTGGTTACCAAGGTAACACTGGTATTGAAGACAAGACATCATGGACCCAGTGACGCACTGCACTACAACTTCCCAAGCTACTCAAGTTCCTCTTAAAAGGGCTTGTTTCATTCTCATGGGGAACCGACATAATCTATCGACTTTCTCTTAGAGATTGTTGATATTGAAGAAGGAGACCCTCTCCCTAGTCTCTGGCATAGGAACCAAATGTGCACTATTGAGTCTAGAGCCACGATATCATCATATAAATCTCATTAGGACACTGTCAATGAAGACTCTCTGTTTCACACAATGTGGAAAGAGAGATTATATCTTATGAGTCCTACGCATTATCCTTGTGGTATTGCCAGAACATCTGAGTGATATGCAAACATATTCACAATGAAGATAGAAAGCCTTCTGGAGCCAACATCAAACAAGCTCCTGGTGGGTGGCATGTGAGATCTATCCAATAGATCAACCATGAGACAACTGAACAGAAACAATGGGGCGATTCAATCTTTTGAATCAATCCTGGTTCAGGTTATGGATTGATGGATACCTTTGAAAAACTGGTCATTGTGCTTAAAAACTCTTTTCTTTAGCACATCGACTGTGTACTAATATTGCAAAATAAAAGGTGTTTATGATTGATAATTGATTTTCATTAAAACCTTCGTTGTATTGCAAAAACAAATTATATTGAGCAATACACGATTGTTTTTCAAATCATTTTCATCAATCAGTGAATCTCAATTCGCTGGTTTACTCACTCCGTGTTGTCTTCTTTGAGACGTTCCGGTTTGAGAACAGCTAGAGCAGCTGCGAAACCCTGTCAAGGAAATTTTTCGGAATTATACCTGATCATAGGCAGTACTTGTACTGATCAACGGGGAACCGTGGGTCGTGTACCTCAATTCAACGAAAGTGATCAAAGATACTTTCGTGTACTTTATTGCTAACTGTTGTATGCAGGTACGCCCGACGTTTGCAGCTGATCAGAATGAAGCGGTCAATCCATAACCACATGCTCACACAACACATTCATCTCTTAAGAAATCATGATTAGTGCATCAATGACTCTGATATTTTCACTCCATGCTTCTGCTACGTTTCTTCCAATATCATGAATCAACGAAAGCTTCTGCTACTCTGATGAGAAGCTATCATGATCCAGAATGTGAGCATGTCGGTCCAAATGTCACAACATCATATGCTGGCAACACAAAAATGGGTGATGCTGAGATTAACTGTGGCTGATGATCTCTATTAAAGCTCAAAGGTCATCAATGTGGATCAGCTCTATAACCTCCACGAAATATACATTGTAGTTGAACAATGTTGAATTCACCTCGGAAGCACAAAGTTTGTATATTTTGATGATGTGATGTCTACGAGCTCAAGATTAATGATTAAATAGAATGCTAGGATTCACAATGTAAATCATGGGGTGACCTCCCTTAGGGGGAGATTGTTAGGAATTGGAAATTCTATTGTGAAGCATCGGTCATCCCATGTATAATCTAGCTTAAGTTAGCTCGTAGACATATCGTTCATTATGTTATTTGTTAGTCAGTTATTAGCTTAGTTTAGTCTAGTGCAACACCGTGGAGGAAGGACGGGTCTTTACCCATTGTATGCCTGATCCACAGCCCGTAGGAGGGCGTATTAGTTTGTATAAATAGCCCTCTCCCCACAAGGGAGAGGGTTGGATGTTCATTTGGAATCTAACCTTCCATGAGTTTCTCTTTCTAGAATATCCCACTTTCTCTCTCTAAAACCATCTAATCATACGCCTTATTTGTGATTGATTGTGTGTTTGTGAAATCCAATATGTTACAAAACCATAACGCGAAGTTGTAGTAACACCGAAGAATCAAGCCATAGAACTCCATCATCCAAGCTAAGCTCCAAACAAATCGAAGAAAAGCACCATTGGTCAAAATCATATAATGAAATATCAAACTAACGCAAAATACGTGACGAAACAAAGCAGAATAACACAAATAGCGCCCAATCATATGAAGCAGATGAATCTTCTCATCATCTCAAAGGTTGGACTGTTGACCACAATATGTCCGAATCTTGGTAGTATTTTCTCCGCACGTCTAAAGTACGCCAGTCATAGTTCCTATGCTCATACGTCTCCCAAGTGCCCACCAGTTGAATCTTGTCTCCGTCTTTGCTCTTCTGGTTGATCCGTCCAGCTCCCTCCAGCAGCATCCTGATGTCTCCAGCAGCATTACAATCGGGTGCGGCTTCTGATTCATGAACCTCTCCAGTTCAGAAACTGTTGCAGCAACGCAGGGTCGACACCATCAACTTTGACTCTATGAGTAGACTCCATCTAACGATCGACAAACGAATGTGTGAAGATAAAACAAACAAAATCAAATGCGAAAAGAAGAAGGTCAAATCAGCGAAGACAAAAGAATATCGAAGTCAAATCTGAACGAAAATCAAAAGAATCGGAAAAGATAAAAACATACAGAAGCCTAATGTCTACCCAAGTCCTCACAGGTCAATCATAAGGCCAACAAGACGAAACCTTATCTCTGATACCATAATTGTAACACCCCAACCCGACAAGGGTCCGAATGTCACATTATGGAGTCATATCAGAACATACTAATAACAACGCAAGCGGAAGTCTTATTAAATAATGTACCAAGTCATATAAACGAATGACTTACAAGGAAAAAAATACATAAAAAATCCAACATGTCTAAAAGATACGAAATATCAAAACAAATGTTCTTCCAAATGAGTCCAAACTAATAAGAGAAACTAGGGTCGGTTCACTCAAAAGCTCCTACTCTTAGCCCATCGAAGCCCAGCATCCCACTTGGAACCTGCCACACGTAAAAGAAATGCGGCTGAGCTTAAAAAGCCCAGTGAACAGATATAACAAAACAAAAGCTAAACATAATCAAAATTCAAAAATGAATCAAAGGAGGCTGATAACAAAATCGTAACGAATGAGCACAATGAGACTATGAGTTAATGAGGAACCTGCAGAACACAATATTAACAGATATCCAGAATGAACAAAATTCAAAATACCAAAGTAAAGCAAAGCAGCGAATCATTTAACAAATATAAGCTCATATCAATAACCAAACCTACAAGTATCGAAACATAATCATATAGGAGTTGATGAAAAGTATCATAATCAAACAAACAACCAAACAGTGTATAAGCATATCAGTCAGCGGATCAACTAAACATGAATACGGCAAACAAACAAATCAGATAATCAGATATACCTAAGCTAAGCAGAATTCTATAATCAGGCGAAATCAACTGAATATAATGTAAGCATGGGAATCACACAAGTCAGAAAATCAACAATTAATAAACACAATGAATATCATAACAAGCTGAGACACAAATAGAGTATAAGCATGTCAGTCACAAGTATAGGTAGAAAATAGTAAGCGAACATCATAACTAAATGAAGTAGCTGAACAAGAATACAACATGGCAAACTAAACAAATCAACTAGACTGATAACATAAGTTGTACCATATTCCTTCATTAACCAGTAACATGAACAAAAGTGTAAACATGGCGGATCAAGAAGTCAGGTAAACATTAATTACTATGCTAAACCGATAACATAAGTATTAGAAAATATCAGACAGAAGTACAAACATGGAAGTCACAAATAGCAAGTAGATTACTAAATGATAGTCATAGCCCTCGACATAACTAAATGAAGTATAACACGATAAATGGTTAAATCAAATGATTACATACTAGCATGGCAACCAGACGAATCAAATATCACATAATAGCATGGTAAACGGATAATCATATATTAGCATGGTAACAGATGAATCAGGTAACCACACACTAACATAGTAGACAGAGAAATCATGTAATCATAATCAGCATGGGAAATAGATGGACCAAATAATCATATAATAGCATATTCAACACTTGAATCCAATAATCATATAATAGCTCGATAAACGAGTGAAGTGGTAATCTGAAGTATAAGCTTGACGACCACCGAAATAGAGTGAAAGCATAGTAAATCAAATGAACTGAAGACTGAGTATAATAACCAACTAGACTGAAGCATGAGTCCGATAATCAAACGAATCACATAAGAATACTGAGTGAATAAGTAGTTAACCGAATGACTGAATAGGCATATTAAACGAATGAATCATAATATCAGATAGTCACATAATAACCAAAATCAGAATGTTGCCACGAGCACCTAATACTAAAGGAGATACTCCAATAGCCAAATCTAACAAATCACATATCATAACCCATATCTGCCAAATCATATCAAATCCGTCAAATCATAAGCGCACAAGGAGGGGAGACCTCTCAAGTACCAAATGGAGTAGCTAGCTCCCAAATGTGAGGGGGTGTATTGCACACACGCACCGCATCACCAAAACTGAACTGAGTACCTACGATGCATCCATATGCTCCTCGCAAAACAAAACAAATATACATATGCAGTACAAGACTGTACATACGTATTCATAATGGCCAAGTGCACACATATCAAATCATATCAAAAGGGATCGCCGAGGACTAATCACACCGCCCCAGATAGTGTCATGCCATTGGTGCATCAATGACATGGTCATGGTACCTCCAGGGCTAGTTAGCTCGGGCAACCAAACACAACAAATCATATCATATCAAACTGATCATATAATGGAATCATATCAATAAGGGATCTCAAACGGATAACATATCAAACGAATAACTAATCGAATATCAAATCAGAGGATCATACCAAAACGAATCATATCAAAAGGATCATATCAAATCAAAGCAAGGAGAATATGAATCGAATATCAAAATGGGCAATAGTCATAAGAGAAAAGAAGTGTCATTACTAAAATGACGGAATGTCTGTACCTCAAATGTGTGTGCGTAAGAGTAAGGCCCACAAGCAAATCTCAACGTTCCCGCTTCACTAAATCTACATTAGGACATATCATAAGTCACATATGTGTTCCATTTATAAATCATGTTTAACTTATCTCCCATTTATACTTAGTTTCAAATTCATAAATTTATGTCTTTTAGTATTTCAAATCTGCACCAGATTTTAGCGATTTTTATAAAATACTTACTTAGCTCAAATAAAATCAAGGAAATTCCCAGGGGTTCCCATATGAGTTAAGAGACTCTCCAAAAATTGGGGAATTTTATTTCCAGGTCAAATGGCCTATGGAAAATCATAAGTCCAGACATGTCCAGAAAGTGTTCAGGAAATACACCTCAAAAGGTTACGCTTATTAGACCTGTTTAGACACTTTGGAAAATTTTCCAAAATTTTCAGAAATTCATTTATATCCTAAATATCACTCCTTTAAAAGGAGAGCTCCTAATTCCTTATGGTTTGAAAATGAAAAATCAAACAATCCAACTAAATTTCAGACCCGTTTTCTCAGCTTTGACACTTGATCTTGTAAAATTCAAAAATACGACTTAGACAACTCCAAATTCGACCAAACCATTTGGAAAACTTAACTAAGACATAAAATAAGCTTTTCCAACAAAAACCCAGAATATTGCACTTATACAATTCGATCTATAACACACACAAATTCGATTACAAAACTGTCCCGATCCAACAGCAACACCTAAACCCTAATCAACGCAAGATAAAACCTCTAACACATCCCTAATTATGTTTTAATGATCAAACATACTTAATTACTAAGATTTTGATAAACCCTAATCATATCCAATATTTATAGTTACAAAAAAATTTTAAAACAAAAGATGTTAAAGAAAATAGGCGATTAATCATACCAAACCTTCGCGGAGTTACTACAAATCTTGATCCTGAGTTCTTGATGACAACTAATTATGGAGGCTAGGGTTTCTTTTTTTTTTCTTTCTGTAAAACGTTTTTGGAGGGGAGGGATGGACCCATTTTTTTTTCTTTTTGCCTAATATGGGTTTACAAAATTTGGGTTGGGCTTGGGTTTGTTTGAGTTTTAATTTTTATATTCTATTTCTTAACATATAGTTTTCATATTACTTATTTATTTATTCAACTTAGGATATAATTCAAAATCTTAATAAAATTTTATTCCAATTTTTAGGGTGTTATATTTATCGAATGCATCAAGTGTTCTATCGTATGTCAATTGACGTATGACGGATGTAGAATTCATAATAACACTAAAACTCATTAAACCATTAGCGGCTGGCTCTGAAGAAATTAAAAATAGGTGTGAAGAGGTTCAAAATTATAACTAGATATATATATATATATATATATATATATATATATATATATATATATATATATATATATATATATATATACTAGTGTCAAAACCCGTCCGATGGACGGGTATGACTTGTGGTTTTTATTTTTATGATTTTGTGGATCAAATATATACTAAAAAGTAATAGTTACCAGACCCGATGAGAGAGGTTTTCCCTCTTATATGGTCATCTTCGTGTAAGAGCTTTTGGGCTACTAAAGAACGATTCGAGAAGGTGAGAATAATGATTGTATTTAGCAAGACGTTCTGACCAAGATGGCCCTTCGGTCTTCATTTTTTCATGTTATTATATTGTATAATCTGCATCATACACTAACTCAGAGATGTTTATTGCTATATATATTTGTTTTAACAGAAAGATTGGCTATTTACCGTTGCCAAACCAACAGAGAAATTAGTAATGAAGGAGTCTCATGCTTCTTCATACTCATCTTATTTTGCTTCATTTTCATCTATTGTTTCTAACTTTAATCAAACATGTTTAAAGTAACTATGTTCTTCACCTCAGTTTTACGGGTGTCACACACTTTCCTTTAGTTTTGACCAATTTGTATTCTTAACACAATTTGAGCGTATCTTTCAAAATTTACTCGAATATGTAGCAGGCATGTTTTAGAAAATGATTATCTATGTTATAAGTGGCACTTTCATCCCATTTACTAATGAAATCAGTCCATATATGTTATGTTTTTCTTCAATCGGGTCCTGTAAAACTTATAGTTATAAGGGAAACTGATAACATGCTTTGAAAGAAGCCAAAGTTTATATTCAGCTCATAAAACTTTAAATAGTGCTATTCAAAGATTTACAATTTTACCTGAGCATTGATTAGGAACTCCTCGTATAGCTTGTTCTCACTCTTGCTTATTGGCATTTAGCAGCTTGTCTCTAAACTTTATCCTTA
This sequence comes from Chrysanthemum seticuspe, assembly GCA_019973895.1. Taxonomy (NCBI): domain Eukaryota; kingdom Viridiplantae; phylum Streptophyta; class Magnoliopsida; order Asterales; family Asteraceae; genus Chrysanthemum; species Chrysanthemum seticuspe. The sequence continues at coordinate 267,188,565 of BPTQ01000006.1, read as the reverse complement.
ACAAAAGTGTCAAGTTATTTGGAGTATACACTATGTACCAAGCGTATAAGAATCCATTAAACAAAAGGCGTAACTGGAAGCAAAAGGTAAACACTCGCTTTGATTCATATGTTGCAACTTATGACAGGGGGAAGCAAACAAATTCTAGGTGTGCCTTCTTTCTCCTAAGCTCTTCGACATGCGAAACTAATGTCGTGTTCCCCTGTGGTTTAAGTTATCTTAAGAACTAACTTGGACCATACTCTTTCACATTATAGGAGAAAAAGGGGTATGATTCCCAACATGCAAAAAAACCTCAAAACTTATTAGTATACAACTCTAAAAGTATAAGGCAGTGAACGCTTCTAAACTGCAATTAAAAGAATAAAAGATCACATATATTGCCTGATTCAGCAGCCCATAACTGAATTTTGCTTTGGGGAATTAAAAACTAACATTTTAACTCACTTATATTGTCAATATGAAACTCGCATGTGGCACGCTATATTGACACTTTATTCTACATGGGCTAAAAGCAATTGTTTTACATAACTAATAATGTTCTTCGGCTAACTTAGGGGTGTTCTTGGGAGAAAGACGGAGGAGTGTCGAGCTTGCACCACAAATGGCTATGCATTGTTGTATAGTATAGTCATGGCCATAATCACAAAATAATAATAATAATAATAATAATAATAATAATAATAATAATAATAATAATAATAATAATAATAATAATAATAATAATAATAATAATAATAATAATAATAATAATAATAATCCACAAATTTAATAATAAAAGTAAAAAATAATAATAATAATAATAATAATAATAATAATAATAATAATAATAATAATAATTATTATTATTATTATTATTATTATTATTATTATTATAATAATAATAATAAAAGTAAAAAAAAATCTCAAATTAAGGACACTATTGCTTTAAAGGCTCAAAAATACTATAAAGGACAATAATTTTGAAGCTTCAAAATATAATTTGCCTACATAAGCTAATGAATTTAAATCTTAAAACAACTTAAGACCTGATTACCCTAAGATCACAACTAAAGAATACATGTAAATAACTAAAGAACACATAGAAATACAGAATTTAGTATTAATAAAGGGTTAAATAATATGAATATTCATTTAAATATTGAGTCTTACATATAAATATGAAGAAAAAAAATTGAACATTTGTATCAAAATAACTTGATTAAACATAAACATGATACTTAATTAACATATATGTAGATCAATATTTTCAGTAACTACAACATGCATATATATAGTTAACCAAGGAGAAGCTATACTAATTATACTTCAGATAACTTTTTTTATAGAAACATATCACAATATAGTATTCAAATTACCCAAATGCCTTTGAGAAGCGCATCAGTTGAAGTCTCAGCACCAAAAGTATTGATAAGGTTAGAGTGAAGAATCCTCATGTACGTCCACTCCAAATTCCTCGTGTATGTTATTAGATGCCGATATTAGCAAATACTCACACCCTTGGTAGTTTGGGAAATAAGTTGGATCAACAGCTAGCATGGTAACTTATTTTCCCATACCGCTCTTTCAAATGCTCAGGAAATACCAGCTTCCTCTTTCTCTTAAGTACTCTGAACTCGTTTCGTCCTTTTTGGGTGGGATTCTTGATTTTAACAGGAAATGAGCCTCCTTTTCCATGTTTAAACTTTAAAGCCTCTTGTGGCTGCTGCTCTGTTGCTTCACCTTCTGTCGAGGAGAATTCCAGTTTATAGATCAGGTGGGTGTGCATTTTCTTATCATTCTTATGTTGGGAAATTCGAGTTTATAAAGGGGATGGACTGGCTCTAGTTCTAAAGCCTTGAAATATACCAAACACTGGTACTGTAAGAAATATGGTGGGTTGTTCCCATTGAGAATGGTGGCACTTTTTGAATATTGTGAAGGTGTTACGGCTGACTGTAGCCGGTTGAGGACTTAAACTGCCATGTTTATTTTGTCTTTTCTGATTTTTCCATTGATCTGGTCTCATTGTTGGCAATGGATCAGTTGTTGTTAAGCCACACATTTATTAAATTGGGTTGATCATCCTTGGATCAGTTGTTGTTAAGCCACACATCTATTAAATTGGGTTGATCATCCTTTTATCCGCTTCATAAAAATCTAAGCTGATAAGTCTCATTTGCGAAAACAAAAATTTTGCATTATATTTGAGAATTTCTTTTCAGAGGGTATGTTGGGGTATATGTTACTTGAAATGAGATTATAGAAATCCTGGTACATGACCGTGTTTTAGTTCACGAGTAGCGCTTTTCTAATACCACTTTTCATAGTGAATTTTATCCTTGCTTTATGATTTTTCAATACAAACCTAATGAAGAGTTTGGCTTGTAGCTACTCAAGTGACATAATGTTTATACAGAATGGGAAAGGAATTTATATGATTACTGGCAAGAGAATTCATTAGTTGGGCGGAAAAATGCTTTAATTAGACTTGTAAAAAATACAATTAACCCCCGTCTTTCTAACATAAGTTATGAACCCTTTAACCTCGTTTTTCTAAGAATTTCCATCCTCCATAGCCTTACCCTTTGCTTCCGTTATTGTATGAAGTAGCTCCAGAGGCAGTGCTGCAGGATCAAGCTCCAAACGCCCTTTGGAACGTTAACCGCTTCTTCCCCTTTGAGCATATAAATTGTACTTCATGAGACAACCGAAATATCTCTTTTTTAGGAATCATCCAAGCTTCTTTAATTGGCTGAAAAAACATCCTTTTGTTTCCTTAGTTTTTCAATCTCTTGAATCATGCCACCCCTTTTGCGGATCATCTTGCTTAAATGTTCTTCCTTTCGTGATTTCGCAAGTGTTGATGATTTTAGTTTGTTTGAAATCTCCTTGTGGATTTCGAGTGTTGAATTGAGCGCTTATTTTCTTCTGCTCAAGTGTAAATCTTTTTTCAGTACTTTCATCTTTTATGGTGTTCAAATTCTATTTAGCATCTATTCGATTCTTAGTTTCTTCATTCATTTGAGTTTCAAGATCCCCTGCCTATACATCCAAAAGTCTCTTATTGCAACCTCTTCATGGTCACTTGAAACAACTTTGAGATCCTTAGCATAAACCACTACCTTTACTCAGACCAGCAACAAATTTATACCGGAAACTCAATAGTTATAAGCCTATTAATATGAATTAACATCGAAGGCTACATATAACGCCAAACTGAGCTAACCTACATGACTACCATTCCAAGTACCAATATAACACAACCATTAAACATATAGACATTTTTTACAGTTTATATTCACAAAATATTTTCTAAATTAGTGATTAATATTATATGTGAAAGCTCATGTGTTGTACGCAAAAATCATGGACAGAATAAGAAGTAGTCTTTAAACCTTACATTTGAATTAACATCAGCAACGAAGATCATCCACATGGTCATCAAATGAGCGATCATCCACATGGTCTGCTTCAACCTCAATCCTCTAAAAATCGAATTGTTTAGAATTTTTTATAAATGAATAGCTTATCATATCTGTTAATTTATATTATATTATTAAAGATTAAATATAATCTGATTGCATCCATTCATAAGTAGATGGACCTCTAAGCATATAATCTGACTGACTTTTGGCTAACCATGCTTGTTCCACAGACCCCGCATCGACCTCGTACCCATTAGTATTTGTATCATTTCCTCCACAGCCGAATACATATACAGAGCCATTATGTTTCCCCTATCCTACACACAAAACCCCTCAATTGAAAATTCATTAGAAGATGAAGAGTATATACAAACACGAAGGGATAATGAGAGAATACTTACATGTGCTTTAATGGCAGCTTCACAATCCTTTGGTGAAGTTCGTTACTTTTCATCTACTTCAAACGTACCATAGTGGATTCTTTTAGAGAGAGCCAACAAAGTTAAGATTGCATTTTTAGCCTTTTAAGACCATTGGCTATGCAAACATATCTCGATACAAAGGAAGCTCAAACGCATGATACAGATTCAAAGTTGGAAGTAAATGAAAAAACAAACTACCTGATATATATGAATCATAAATGGCATAAAAAATTCATCACCAAATTATAAGTGCAATTATATACCTGAACTACTTGTACCTTCTTGTGCAGAGGCTGATGTGTCCTCATTCGCTGTTGTGCGTGTGTCCCTACCTGCATACCATAAATAATGGGTAACTAAATTAATTATTTTCATACAAAAGTGAGTGTCAGATTGTTGCTGCAATTATACCTGAGCCATGCGAATATTCAGATGCAGGTTTATGTATATCTTGAACAGGCACGTTGTATCTCATCAATTTATGAGAATGTGGATCTTTGACCAAATAATCACAAGATGCAATCATAAATGAGTACCATATAATTTAATTTTGTACTAATTGTTGTACACTCGTGATTCTCAAAGATGAAAGATGGAAAAAGAACCTGCGTTTCATAAGCCCGAGGCAATTGAGAGATGAAGTTATGAGCGTTTAAAGCTTTTGCAGCTTTAATCACTTCTTCCATGGTTGCATTTTCTTTTCCAAAAAGTATGTTCTCTTTTATAGTTGTTGCGGATAAAGCAGGCTCTTGACTCATCAGACCCATTTGTGACCTTAACCATTTTAATTGAAGCTTGTCAACCCTTACCCCATCAATACTTATCTCATCCCCCTTGAGGATCATAAATCTTTGCAATAATGCAATCACTGTTGATTTTCCGGACCCGCTCCCACCCACCAAAGCCACAATGCTCCCTACTGGAACTTTTAAGTTAAAGACTTCGAATATCACTGATTCAAATCTTGATGGGTAAGCAAACTTCACAAGCAGTGATTTATAAAGATTCCATACCTGTGCGAGGGTTATAAGATTTCAACTTCACAAATCCAGGATCTATCATGTACTTAAAACCATCGATCATCAATGATGTTTATGCAATATTAATGGCCAGGACAACCTTTCCATATTCATCTGATTGAGTGATACAATTAATAGTATGATTCGAATATTGATGGAAAAATCGATATGTAAACCTGCAAGGGGGTTTCTTCACCAGTATCTTTACATATGCTTGCCATCAACAATCCCCATTCCGTATTTATTCCCACACTAGTGACCTAACGAAAGATTATTACACCGAGCGTAGAATTGTTACCAGAATTTCACTACTCTAATCTCACCATTTTTCACAATATATATATGGTGTCAGATATTTAAATTAGGAATCAGTGAAAGAGGGTAACAATAGGTTACTTACCAGCATAGTTCCAGCACCATCTGCTACCTTGCAGCCAGACATCAGAAAAGGTGCTTTTGGATCCTTGTGAACCTAAAAGGTTATTTAATCCTTAAGAAATATCTAGATAACTGAACCAATCTTTAAACAACACCGTGCATCTTAGTTATCATTATTTAAGTTTGTGTCTTCATAAGTTACTCAAATTTTACCTTTCTGAGGTTAAGAAGTAGAGCCGAGACAACAATGAACTTCTGGCTGAGCTTTTCTCTACTCTTACTCTGATATCAAAAGATATTTAAATCGAGAAAAAGGGTCAGTTTGCGACCTCTAAGCTATATCAAACAGTGATGGAAAGAATTTTGCGACCATCGCTGTTTTGCTGATGAAATAAAGTGTAGCAATTGAATTTGGTAATTAGATGCCATGTAGACTCAACTCTTTTACATATATGTAAGATAACATAAGCAAGCATGTGAGATGCATGTAGATAGATATATAATGAGAAAACGTTTTCTAATAAAATGTATACAATACAAACCTCACAAAAGCTCTTAGAAATACAGTCAGCTGCAATAAATTTTTGCATGCCTGAAGTCCGTAAAATAATTTGTAAGATTGAATTTAGAGCTGGTTCGACCTCTCGCTCATCGTCAAGAGATTTACTTGCAAAAACATCAAAATTCTGTCGATGTCCATAAATAAGATCACCTATGCATTGAAATGCTTGGCCACGTTATATGATACAGGTTAGACTTAGTTAAATGTAAATACCAATCTTCTCTGGACTTAGAGATGATTGGACGACAGACGTGACTACAACCGAAGCTGCCAGAATATTGTCAGTTGGCAGGATAAAATGATAATAGGAATTGTCAGAAAGCACTGGGAGTAATTCTGGTGATGGCAACTGTCGCCGTGCATTTGGATTATTAGCATACATATGTTCATGAACCATTGTGATCTCTTGTCTCACTTATATGAATAACATTTTAAACAAAAAAAATTAGGTTATTCAACTATTCAAAATATACTTTTTTCTGGAAATGCCAGCATTCAAAATATTACTTTCAGATAAAAAGGAAATGTGAGGAATATTATAGTATTAATTTTCTTTGATACTAATATGCACTTAGAGATCTATTGTTGATTTTAGTGAAGGAAAGGAAGATGCAAATAGTTCATAAAGCAGTCTTGAATCATATTATCTGAAGTAGTAAACATTAAGCCAACCTGCCAGGACTGTAACGATTTTAATGTAAACTCTACAACCAAACGTATCCAATCATTGTAGCCTTCCACATTCACAAGTTCTGACAGCTGCAACCATCACCACAGATGAAATTATTAAGAACAGTATGTTCAAATGCTGAAGGATACTGGTGCACCAAATTGAAAGAAAAAAGAATCTGGAAGCTTCATTGATGATGTTTCAAAAAAGTTCCATTCCGGCCACAAAATAAACTGGTAAGAAAAATCAGTAGACCTTAACACTTTTAAATTAACAGTCTTCACCCAAAACTCATATTTTCAATAAAGTCTACACTGTATTACAATCATCCAATCTACAATAATAACTAATGTACAACAATAACCTGCCAATCTAAGCCATATAGACAAATATCTCAAATGAAAGGGTTAGAAATTACTGCATTTAGGTTGTTAGCATTGTTTTATTTTGAAACCAATGCTCAATAGGGTTGGAGCTGATTCCCTTCTTGTGGGTTGTGAAGTGTTCTGAGAAGCTGAGGACACAGCAGTAATGAGAACATCGCTAGGTGGGCCCTGACCTTTTCTTGGTACGGGCATGTCATGATCATGTAGTCCTTTATATGTTATGGTTACTTCTGATGAACCATCAACAACATTCTCAATGTGTTTTCTGACCGGACAACCAGTAGAAATGCACTTGTAGTAGTTCCTGAAATAAACATAATCCATTACACAGATTCGAACAGATAGACATGATAATGCATTACATATAAATATCTTGTTAAATGTGATAAAAGAAAAAGCTGCTAAAAGTAGTGATTCTTCTATTGATGGTTATAATTTTTGTTATTCTTATGAGGTGTAGGTCGGTTTTTTCAATTTGATAGGCATCTTAGTATTGAATTAAAGTTGCAAGAAACTCGAAATTTGTACTCTTTACAGATTTGGTTGAAATTACTTCTACTCTTAGTGATTTTTCTTTGTTCAAACCACATAGATTTTTTATCACTAGTACAAAAACGGGATTTGGTCACGCATGGTCGAAATGGAACAGCCACACATTCGCATATTTGTGTGGCTGAAGGTACGAAAATTGACAACATGTACTAATTAGTCACACATGAAAATTTTAATTGTGTGACCATTAGAACTGTATCGCCACACAATTAAACGTTGTGTGGCTAAAGGTATCTGGTGATTTTGTTTCAGATCATTTAGCCACATATGAATTTGTAACGCGTGACAAATACAAGTAACCTTGATGCGTTAGTCACATGAAGTAATTTTTTGTGTGTCTAAATCATAGAGTCAAGTTTTGTCACACATTATTTAAGGGTGACTGATATGTTTTGCCAACTCTTTAGCCACATCTGAAATTGGAACAAGTTACAAATGAAAAGTAAGGTTGAAGCATTAGTCACGATATACATATAAACAGTGACAAATATATGTCACACACTTGAACACTGTGACCAAAAGCCATATATGGTCACACTAAATGTTTTGTCACACATTCGTTAAGTGTAGCCAAAATCCAGTACATATGTTCACGTAAGTTAATATGTGTGTTTAAAGTTTAGTTTGTGTTAGCTTGCCGAAAGCTAATCTATAAAGTCACATTTGCTACTAACACCGTGACCAAATGCCATATATGGTCACACTAAACGTTTTGTCACACATATTATTCAAGTGTAGCCAAAATCCAGTACATATGGTCACGTAACTTAATATGTGGCCATTGGATGATGAATAGTCACTCAAAATACACGTTTCCTCACTTGAAACACCATATGGTCACACTTATTAGCACGTTTACCCACTTTATGGTTAATTGTATGTGACTAAATACCCAAAACAAACATGCTTTGTGTGACTAAATGTTAGAAAAGGCCACACAAACATAAAATTCATGTGGCCATTGGATGATCAATAGTCACACAAAAGACACCTTTCTTCACTTGAAACACCATATGGTCACACTTATTAACACTTTTAGCCAATTTATGATTAATTGTATGTGACTAAATACCCAAAACAAACAGGCTTTGTGTGACTAAATGTTACAAAAGGCCACACAAACATAAAATTCAAGTGGCCATTGGATGATCAATAGTCACACAAAAGACATATTTCTTCACCTTAAACACCATATGGTCACACTTATTAACACTTTTAGCCACTTTATGCTTAATTGTATGTGACTAAATAACCAAAAGAAACATGCTTTGTGTGACTAAATGTTAGAAATGGCCACACAAAAAGAAATTTGATGTGGCCATTGGATTATCAATAGTCACACAAAAAACTATTATGTTTTTCATAAACAGAACTAACTACGAATACTAAACAGACTTATCTTATTTCTGCCAGACTTAACCTTGTACTGGCAGCCTTAACCACTAAAACTAACCTACCAGACTTAACTTTGTACTGGCAGCTTTAACCACTAAAGTTTTCTGTTTATAAGTAGACCACAACACAAAATATATATATTTTTTTTGGGTGCAAAGATGAACTTGTATTAATCAAGGAAACTTTGTAAAATGAAAAAATCAACACACACTGATATGGACAAGTTCCATATCAAGTTGCATACTAGGCAACTCTATTCAATATCTGATATATCTGTTCTTATAAGTCTGATAATAAAAACAAACTGCCCATATCATACAACCATGGACAGATGACAACCAACACAAAACCATCACAAAGAACACCTTTTAATGCACCAGTATGAACCATACACTTCCAGATAGGGGCTATACCAAGTAGTTTACATTCCATCTCATGAATGGCTTCAACTACTTGGGAACACACACCCTAAATGAAGCCAACCAAATCCTACACCTGTCTCTT